>LPNX010893112.1:161811-231054 GCA_001517045.1 Pseudotsuga menziesii | reverse complement strand
AGAGAGAGAGATGGTAGTGGAGAGGGGGGTTAGGAGAGAGAGAGGGGGATTTTGGGGTAGTGGAGTAGGATGGGTCTTAGGGAGAAAGAGAGAGGGTTAAAAGTAGAGACATATAGAGGCTAAAGATAAAGGGAGAGAGAGAGAAAGAGGAGGTAGTAGAGAGTGTGATTATAAGAGAGAGAAGGGGAGTTGGGGGGAGTAGGGTCGACATTATGCAGAGAGGAAGGGCTATAAATAGACATAAAGAGAGGTTAGAGAGAGAGAAAGAGATGAGGAGGTGATTACAGGTTGGGGTAGAGAAATACATAAAGATTAGGGAGTTTAGGGTTTGGGAGCACATGAGAGAGAGAGAGAGAGAGAAGGGGGGGTGTGATTAGGGGTAGTGAAGAGGAGGGGGTTGGTGAAGGAAAAAATATAGAGATCAAGGGTGTTAGGGGCTTGGATAGGAGGATAGTGAGAGGAGGTGGTTTATGGTAGGAGTAGGAGAGAGAGGGAGAGAGAGAGTGGGTTAAGGGTAGAGAGGGAGGGTGATAGGCTAGGCTAGTTGTTAATGGGCTTAGGGAGAGAGAAATGGATGGGGGTTATAGATAGGTGGACTAGGGTAAAGTGAGAGTGAGAGAGAGGGTTAGTAAATATTACAGGTAGTATGAGAAAGCGGGAGAAGGGAGGTTAGTAGAATCAGTGGGAGTAGGTGTGTGTGTGTGTGTGTGTTTTTGAGAGAGCTTCGATGTTAAAGATTAAATGGGATGAGAGAGAGGTGGGAGTTATGGGTAGGTGGGTGATTATGGGTTTGTTTGAGTGTGTGTGTGTGTGAGAGAGAGAGAGAGAGAGAGAACTGAGGGGTGTGTGTGAATAGGAGTGGGATGGAAAATGAGGGTTGGGGGGAATAAATAGATAAATATTAAGAGGGTTAATTTTTTGGAGGGAGTAAGGTAGTTAAAGAGAAGGGGATTAAAGTTACAAAGTGGGAGAGAGAGAGAGAGAAGGGGGGGGGTTAGGCACTTAGAGAGAGATATAGGGAGAGGGTTGTAGGAGTAGGGGAGAGAAAGTGTGGTGGTGGGGATAGGACCTTAGGGAGAGATGTAGTAGTAGGGAAGAGAGAGAGAGAGAGAGAGAGAGAGAGAGAGAAGGTGGGGGGTTTAGGAACTTAGAGAGAGATGCAGGGAGAGGGGGTGGTTAGCATAGGAGTAGGGGAGAGAGTGAGAGACAGGTGGGGGTGTTAGTGGGTTTGGATAAAGAGAAAGGGGTGGGGGTTAGGGGTAGGTGGAGTAGGTATAAGGTTAGGGAAGAGAGAAAGGGGTGGGATTTAGTAAGTGATAGGAAGAGGATAGGAGAGTGGAAAAGACAAAGAGGAAGGTTTGTGGTAGGGATGGGAGTAGGGAGGGGGTGTTATGAAATAGAGTGATAGATAGGGGTGGGGGTTAAGGGTAAGTGGAGGAATAGAGGGTTGAGAGAGAGAGAGAGAGTCAAGGGTGTGGTGATTAGGGGTAGGGGGAGAATATAGAGAAATAGATGTAGATCAATAGAGATAGGGTTTGGGGATGATTAGGGTAGTTAGGGAGAAGGGGTTTATAGTTAAGGAGGTTGTGGGTGTGGGTTAGAGAGAGAGAGATGAATGGGATAGAGAAAAAGAGGTGGGTTAGGTATAGAGTGAGTAGGAGAGAGGGTGAGTGTTAGCAAGTTTGTCTAAAGAGAAAGAGGTGGGGTTTAGGGGTAGGTGGAGTAGGGAGATTGAGAGAGGGGTTAGTAAGGGTTAGGGGGAGGAGAGTAGAGAAAGAGAAAGGGATTTTGTAAGGGTCTATGGTAGGGTTGGGAGTAGGGTTTTGAGTGAGAGAGAGAGTGTGATATTTTTAGGTTGTCGAGGAGTATGGGGACAGAGAGAGAGGAGTGGGATTTATTGGTAGGTTGAGTAGTAGGAGTGTGTGTGTGTGTGTGTGTGTGTGTGTGAGAGTGAGAGAGAGAGAGACCCAAGAGAAGGGTGTGATTAGGGGTGTGACAAAGGAGGTATGTTGGGGGAGAAAAAGAGATGGAGATAAGGATGGTTAGGGACAAAGGAGGTATGTTAGGGGAGAAAAATATATATAGATAAGGAGGGTTAGGGGTTTGGAGAGTATTAGAGATAAAGATCAAGAGGGTTACGGGTTTGGAGAGGAGTAAGGAAGTTAGATATAAGGGGTTTATAGTTTAGAGAGAGAGAGAGAGGGAGGTAGGTGAGGGGAATTAGAATAAAGAGAGATAGAGATATTTAAGGGAGTTATATTTGAGGAGAGAGAGCGAGCAAGTTAAGAGGTTATATTTAAGGAGAGAGATAGAGATAGAGAGAGAGGAGGAGGATTATAATATATATAGAGAGAGAGGGTTAGAGGTAGGGGGAGTATCCTAAAGGGGTTTGGGGATGAGGAGTGGGGATTTGGGTATAAGGATAGAGAGGGGGGTAAGGATTAGGGGGGAGAGAGAGAGAGAGAGAGAGAGAGAGAGAGAGAGAGAGAGAGAGAGAGAGAGAGAGAGAGAGAGAGAGAGAGAGAGAGAGAGAGAGAGAGAGAGAGAGAGAGAGAGAGAGAGAGAGAGAGAGAGAGAGAGAGAGAGAGAGAGAGAGAGAGAGAGAGAGAGAGAGAGAGAGAGAGAGAGAGAGAGAGAGAGAGAGAGAGAGAGAGAGAGAGAGAGAGAGAGAGAGAGAGAGAGAGAGAGAGAGAGAGAGAGAGAGAGAGAGAGAGAGAGAGAGAGAGAGAGAGAGAGAGAGAGAGAGAGAGAGAGAGAGAGAGATGGGAGTAGATAGAGAGATATATAGAGAAGTGGGGGGTTAGTGGTAGAAGGGAGGGGAATTAGGGTTGGAGAGAGAGAGAGAGACAGGTAGATAGATAGATATATAGATAAGTGGGGATTAGTGGTAGAAGGGAAGGGAATTAGGGTTAAAGAGAGAGAGAGAGAGACAGGTGGGAAGGGAGATGCAGGAAGATAAATAAATAGATAGATAAAGACATAAAGGTGTAGATTGGTGGTAGAGGGGATGGGGATTAGGGTTAGAGAGAGGGGGGTTATGGGATATGGGTAAAGAGAGAGATATAGAGAATAAGNAGTGGGGGGTTAGTGGTAGAAGGGAGGGGAATTAAGGTTGGAGAGAGAGAGAGAGGAGATGGGGGTAGATAGATAGATATATAGAGAAGTGGGGGTTAGTGGTAGAAGGGAGGGGAATTAAGGTTAAAGAGAGAGAGAGAGAGAGACAGGTGGGAAGGGAGATGCAGGAAGATAAATAAATAGATAGATAAAGACATAAAGGTGGGGGATTGGTGGTAGAGAGGATGGGGATTAGGGTTAGAGAGAGGGGGGTGATGGGATATGGGTAAAGTGAGAGATAAAGAGAAGAAGAGATGGTGGGTGTTAGGAATTTATGGGAGAGGGAAGTGGGTAGGGGTTAGTAAGGGATAGATGGGGAGGGGAGAGAGAAAAAGAGGGATGAGAGAGGTTAGTGGTAGGGAGGGGAGAAGGGTGGTGTGTGTGTCTGAGAGAGAGGGGGGTTTAGGTATTATGGGTAAAGAGAGAGGAGTGGATTTAGGGGTAGGTGGACAAGTAGGGGTTGGAAGAGAGAGAGAGAGTGACCCAAGGGTGTGGTGTGGTGGTTAATGGTAGGGGGAGAAGGAGGGTTAGGGGAGAGAAACATATGTAGGTCAAAAGGGATAAGGGTTTGAGGATGTGTAAGGAAGTTTGAGAGAAGGGGGTATAATTAAGGAGTTTGTGTTTATGGGGTAGAGAGAGAGAAAAGTGGTAAAGAGTAGAGGGATTAAGTGAGAGAGATAGGGGGTTCACGTTAAGAGTAAGAGACAAGATAGGTACAGAGAGGGAGGTTATGAGTTGAGAGATAAAGGTTATGGTGTGTGTATTTGTGTGTGTGTGTGAGAGAGAGAGAGATGGAGGGGTGATTATGGGTAGGGGTAAGAGGGGGTTTTATGTAAAGAAAGAGATAGAGATCAGGAGTTTAGGGATTTATGGAGGAGTTCCATTAAGATGAGAGAGAGAGAGATGATGGGTGATTATGGGTAGGAGTAGGAGGGGGGTTTAGGTAGAGAAAGAGATCAATATCAAGGATTTTAGGGTTTCAAGGAGGAGGAGAGAGAGGGGGGAGTGATTAACAATAGTGAGCAGGGGGATTGGGGGAGATAAAGATATGTTTGGGGAAGAGGATAAAATTAGATTAAATGAGGCTATAGGGATAAGAGAGAATGATATATGGGAGTGTGGTTAGTGGTAGGGAGCAGGGGGACTATAAGAGATAAAGAGATAATGAGGGTAAGGGTTAGAGAGAGAGAGAGATTATTGGTAGGAGTATAAGAGAGAGGAGGGGGGGGTAGGGAGAAGGAGAGGGAGAGAAGAGGGGGGGGTGATTAATAATAGTGAGCAGGGGGATTGGACGAGATAAAGCTATAAACATTGATGGGCTTAGGTGTTTGGGGATAAGTAGAAAATTAGATTGAATGAGGCTATAGGGAGAAGAGAGAGTGCTATATGGGAGTGTGGTTAGTGGTAGGGAGTAGGAGGACTATAAGATACAAAGAGATAATGGGGGTAAGGGTTAGAGAGAGAGAGAGAGATTATTGGTAGGAGTATAAGAGAGAGGGGGAGTAGGGAGAAGGAGAGGGAGAGAAGGTGGGTGTTAAGGAGTTGAGGGAGAGAGAAAAGTGGGGATTAGGGGTAGGTGGAGTAGGGGAGAGAGATAATGAGAGACCATGTTATTAAGGTTTAGGGAGTAGGGGGGAGAGAGAGGCCTATAATTGAGTAGTGGGGGTATAGTTAAGAGTTATAAGGTTTTGTTCTTAAGGTTCATAATAGTTATAATGACTATGAGTGGGGTTATAAAATTGAGGTGTTACATGTGTTAAGGTTTAATATTAAGAGATATAAAACTTGTGAAGGTTTATGTTTTCAATGGTTTAGGTCTTATAAAATTTAAAATTAGTAGGATTTATAAATTTTATGTTCTAAAATTTAGTGGTTACAAGTTATGTGGGTTGGAGGGGTTAAAGTAGATAAGGGTTATAAAGTAAAAAAGTTACAATAAGGTATAGGTATATGGTATAATCACCAAGGAAATAGATACTAGCTCCTAGGTTGCATGAATAGAGTGTTGACAAAGGGGGGTCCCTCGTTAGAGCACTTTAAAAACCTTGTGTACACATGGTCGACCACCCATCTTGGGGCGTACTAGGAGGGCTTCTCTGGGAGTTACCTCCCTCCACCTATTACTAGCGCAACGGCGTCCTAGTTTCCAGTTACAACAAAGGCACATGTGTCAAGATACCGAGTTAGGAAATTGTTTCCAGGCAATTTCCAAAAATGGTCCTTTGAAAAAACACTCTACACAAGACTTTCAATAGAAATCCTATGGCCACACACTAATGTAAACAATATAAGAAAAAAATGTATACAATTTAATATACATAAAAAAAATATTTTCTGCATCTTATTCTCATTTGAATATTCCAATTAAACTTATATATAAAAGAAATATATACTAATCATGAAAAAAAACATTTAAAAACAGGTAACTATCATTTAAAGGAAACAAGATAATAATTATAATCTAAAAAAATACTAAACTATTTTAACATCCACATCAAAATAATATTATCAAATCTTAGAATATATGTATAAAACCAATTCCAATGAAAAAATTATTAATATTTTGCAAACATAATAAAAGAATTCAATATACAATTCCAATGAAACAATTATTAATATTTTGCAAACTTAATAAAAAAATCAATATACTATTACATCATAAAATATGCAACCAATTCTAATCAAATTTAATTACTAATATTTTGTGAAAATTCAATTACTAACACTAATTTTAAATAAATTTATCTACTAACATAAAGCAAACTCAATTAATAATAAATTTATTTACTAAATAAAGTAAGCTTAATTAATAATCTATTGAAAATTGCTTATGTTATTAAAATAATATGAAAAATTAAATAGTAAATTTTAAATAACTAAAATGTTATAAAATTTTAGCAGTAGTATAGAAATATAAAAGATGAACAAAGTTAAACATGTCATAAATTTAAAATACAAAAACTAAATAATAGTTTTTAAATAACTAAAATGTTATGAAAATTTCAAAATAATATAGAAATATAAAAGATGAACAAGTTAAACCTGCCATAAATCTAAAATACTAATAAATATAAAAGATGAACAAAGTAAATGTTATAAATTTTTCATAATAATATAATATAGAAATATAAAAGATGAACAAAGCTAAACATGTCATAAATTTATAATACAAAAAGTTTAAAAACAAAACATAAATTTTGACTTTTATTAATTCATTACCAACAAAGAGTTAATTGTATGAAGACGTTGCTTTAGAATCACTCTAAAGCTCAAATAAAGCTGGCTTGTTATAGGGTTGGTCGAGGTACTTTGCATTAAAAACCGATAAATTTAGTGACAATGCAATGATGAAGGAAGTAGAAACAAGATAGTAATTGGTGCTATTGAGAGCTGATTAAAACCACAGTGAAACAGAGATTGATAACATTTGCGATTGAAGTAAAGAAGATTGAGATTGATAACAGTTGGTACTTAGGCGTTGAGTTTAAATCGTGTAACAGTGCCCTACAGTGAAAATAATCTATCAAATTCTACTAAAGAATTCTTAATAATCATGCAATCCTCCATTAATGTTATTGGAAGTGCTCACCATTTTTCAACGGTCTCTCTGCAGACTGATTCTGGAACAGAAATTGATAACGAGACATTGATAGCATTTGCGAAGTCAGAGAGAAACAATACCTGATGATCTCCATGTAATCACGATGTCTCCGTCGCCGTGAGTATGAATCCCATCCCGTTGCCATGAGTATGAAGCCCATCAAGTTGCTTCTGTACGCGGGGTTCTTGGAAAAACCAGTTGCAGGGTGTTGGAAAATTATCGCAGTTGCAGGGTTCTTGGTAAATTATCGCCCAATCCTGGCGACAGGGCAAAGGAAAATTCCTGATTATTTGTTTTTCTTGTACATTTCTAAGATATATAAGGTCTAATTTGATCTACTTTCTAAGTCAGAGAGAAACCTTACCATATTGGCGAAGTGGAAGATCCATATTGCCAAATCTACAGCGCAACCTCCAAGGCGTTACAAAGCAAGAACAAGATCAGAAAAAAGGGGAATATGGAAAATACAGACAGCAATTGGTCCCTCGAGGCTGCAATTGAGGACAGTCTTGACATCTCCGCACGGAGAGTCCTCGTTCTTTTCGTTCAGATTTGAATTTTACTCCACAAATAACAATGCCGAATTTTAATGATCACGATTACCTACTGGTTATGCAGGTAAGGAAACAGATTTGAAAAAGTCTAATTTCTAAGATATATAAGTCTAATTTTATCTACTTACTAAGAAGTTAGAGCATCTCGGACGCGGGGTTTGAGTGCATTGATTCCTCCATGTCATAACAGTGCACCACAGCTTCTATACTACGCAGGTTTTTTGGAAAATCAGAGAGAAACCATACCTGATAGTATTGGCGAAGTCCGAGAGAAACCGCACCTGATGATCTCCATCTGATGGAGATATCTACTCCTTGTCCGTTTCCCTTTCCCATGAGTATGAAGCCCATCCAGATGTCGTGAGTGCTTCTATTTCTGTGCGCGGGGTTCTTGGAAAATCCAGTTGCGGGGTTCTTGGAAAATATAGCTGCAATAGAGATTTGGAATAAAACTATCGCCCAATCCAGATCGAAATGGCGACAGGGCAAAAGAAAATTCCGGATTATTTGTGTTTTCTTGTACATTTCTAAGATATATCAAGTCTAATTTGATCTACTTACTAAGAACTCAGAGCATCTCCAAGCCAGAGCATCTTGATCTCCTCCTTGCCACGAGTCCGCCACAACTTCTGTACTACGCGGGGCTTTTGGAAAATCCTCCATGAGTGCGCTGATTCCTTCCTTCGTCGAGAGCCATGAGTGCGCTGATTCCTTCCTTCCTTCTCTGTAGTGCTTCAGATAGACGACTTCAGTTTGGGTTGCGCTGGCAGATAAGCAGGGAAATTCAAGCCAACAGATCTGAAAGCCAAGCCAATTAACTGGTGAGGAACACGCGTTTTCAAGAAATCTGAAGTTTTGCGTTCTGGATCAAGAATGCCGTTACCATTGGCTTTTGTGACTGCACCGCTTTTGTAGCTAGCATTCCTAGGATTTAAAAAAAAACCCTAATGTTAACTACCTGTTAACATTCTTAAAATTTCTTTAAAAAGCTAGCATTCCTAAGATTCCTTAAAAAAGCTAACATTCCTGAGATTCTTTTAAAAACTATTTTGTAACTGCAGGCTGAAAAAAACTAAGATTACTAAATTTACACCTCTTTTGTAACTACAGGCTGAAAAAAACTAAGATTACTAAATTTACACCTCTTTTGTAACTACAGGCTGAAAAAAACTAAGATTACTAAATTTACACCTCTTTTGTAACTACAGGTTGAGAAAAAACTAAGATTAGCGGATTTAGCAGAGTCACTAGCGGAAGGGAGCTGATCGGATGTTTTGGAATCCATCGGCCACTCACCGTTAATACTTCCACTTAATCGCGTTTGCATTACATAGAATCATATTTTAATTTAACATATTCATATTAATATTGCCGGAATTTATTCGTTTCACTACCCTCAATACACTACAAGAGTTCACTGATATTGATTTGATCGACTTCAACTTAATTTGTTAGATTATCTATAATTCTATTTTTTTTATTTAATTTGATCTTTAATAATTCTATTTTTTATTTAACTTAATTTTCAAATTAGTTAAATATTAATATTAGGTTTATAAAATATAAACTTTTTAATTAGAAAATTAAAAATTAAGAAGTTTTTAATCTTCATAAACTGAAATTTAAAAAAAAAAAAATTTAAAACTTAACATAGTAAATAATTTTTTACATGATAATTTTAATAAAAAAATATTAAATTAAATGTGAAAAAATATTTATTTAATTTAAAAAAATATTAAATTAAATGTGGAAAAATATTTATTTAATTTATATTGTGATTTTTTTAATTTAAAATTACACATATATTTACAATTATGATAAATTATTGAAATGCAAATGTACAATTTGTAGTGTTACATTTTCATTTGTAATGTTCATTTCTCATTATCATTAGTGTTTATTGCATAGAGAGAATAACGGGAGAGGTATGAAGGTATGTACCAAAAATAAAAATTAATAATTAAGATTTTTTCATGTATGCTTATGAAATAAAAAAATGAAAACTAAATAAAAATAAGTAAAATTTTCTATATATGCTCATAAAATAGAAATTTGGTAATTTAAAACCAAATAAGAAGTTATTAGAAAAATAATACCTCAAGGAATTGGATGCTTCTTAGCCCTTATAGATCTCCATTTAGGATGGATCTATGATGGTATATATCACAATGCCTAATCTCCTTTATTCATGGACTCTCAAAGCTAAGCAAATGCCGACATTTTACATTAATTTTTAATTGCTTACATTTTACAACAAAATTTCATTTTTAGGTGTTGTGGTTATCAGTTTTCATCTATATGGGATCATAAGTCATTGAGCCCTACTTTATTAATGTGTGGATCACCCTAGTATTATTTATTTTTATTGACTTTACATATTCAAGGAATAAGAGGGAACTTGGGTAAGGAAGATAGCAATCATTTCTCCCAATCAACAAACTCATGTGACTCTGATAAGAGATCGTTATGCCACCTCCAATAAGGAAATGGAAATGAAATTAAAGCTAATTGTATGTATCTATACTTTAACAATACTTTTCTATCAATGTATTATGTTATAAGAAATAATGTGAAATATAGACACTAGGCATTTCATTGATTTTACAAAAAAATATGTCATCAATTTGTTAATTTAAAAGTAAAAATAAAATGTCATGCACTTTTCTAATAAAGGAGCATGCCAATACACTTTTCTAATAAAAGAGTATGTCATTAATGCACTTTTTTAATAAAAGAGCATGCCAATGCACTTTTCTAATAAAAGAGTATGCCATTAATGCACATTTTTAATAAAAGAGTACGTCAATGCATTTTCTAATAAAAGATTATGTTGTGCAATTTAGATGGCTAACATTAACTCCTTTTCTTTTATACATAGGTCCACTCCACCACCAATTATTATGTCATGCATTTTATACGGATAACATGAACTCCTTTGATTTATCTCTTAGGAACACTCTCCACCAATTTTATCCCTATGCCATCATGGAAACCCGGGAATAGAGTAAATTCAACATGTGTACAAATGCATAGAAAAAGGAAGGATTATTGGGAGTAGCAAAGGATGAGTCATCTCCATTACTTTTCAAAATTTCCCCTTCAAACACTACTATGTAAAAATCATAAGAAGCCATTAGAGGCCTTGTAAATCTAAAGTCTATGATTACTTATTCATTTATTTATGGCGATGGATGTAATATTTGGACTCCTCACATCTCTACAACCTGATTTTTCCATAACAATATAGTCATTGGTTTTTCTTTGAAATTAGGGAGTGGGAGGGTGTTTATAGAAATAAATAAAATTAGTACTAAAATAAAAATTAAGCGACGACAAACTAATCAAAATTCAAACTAGGTTGATTATACAATCACTATAATGGTAGGAATAATAAGATATCATTATTCTTTAATAGTTTAAGGATTTACTCACACTGGAAAACATATCAATTTTATTAGACAAAGTTGTTAAAAATATCATTTACAAATATGAAAAACATCCTTAATTTTTTTGTTAAAATTTCTTTAACAAAATTGTCTATTTATCTTATAAAATAAATTTATTTAAAATTAGTTTTAAAGTTCATACATCACCTACTTATCATTATGTATAGTTAAATTTGTTTTAAGTTATCTATATGGATATTTTTTAGGTATATATATTTGATCTTAATTCTTTTAGAAGTTAAAGAAAAAATATACATCTCAAAAAATTTGATCACTCTTAAGGTTGAGTAAGTTAAGATTTAAAATGAATCTACTTAAGTTTTTATAATTATTTATAAAATTTAAATTTATTTTGAAATCATATTTTTTATTATTTTTTATAATATTACAATATCTCTAAAAAAATTGGATGTTATAAAAAATAAATAATAATTCTTTATTTTATGAAAAAATAATAGACATGTTGTTACACATCTTATTATAAAAAGTAAATTTAATTTTAAAGTTGATACATTATCTTTTTTCATTGTGGTTTACAACCCTAGAAGAGTTCCTATCCATAGTAATATATATATATATATTTGACCCAAGCCCTTATGATCTTCAATCATTTAAGCTAACCCAAAGGGATAAAGTTGATAGATCATCTAATTCTCTTTATGTACAATTAATTTTTTTTAATTACATCATACTAATTAGTAAAAAATGCATAATTTACCTTTGATTTTTCCACGAAAGTAAAAGAACGTGGAAAACTAACGTGGAAAAATCTGCCCATATGTACTAGTGTTACATCATACTAATTAGTAACAAGTTGGATCACATAAAAGAAATGCATTTTTATCTCTTCCATATATTTATGTTAGTTGGGTTACTTAAAAAGAGGGTTACATAAAAATAACTTATTTTTCACTTCAAAGAAAACTAATGATCATGTAATATTCCTACACCATTTGGTTATTGGGAAAAAGTTTTGATATTCTTGAATTAAATATTCATGCATTGTTTGACTTTGATTGTTGTATGATGTTTATAAGTAATCATTCATCATTTTATGTGTGTATATGGACATGTACATAGTATATATTATGTATACATATTGACATGCATACTAATGTATATATTAATGTGTTTTAATTAATATAATATATTAATATAAATATTAAATACATGGGTAAAGATCAAATAAATCTATAGTTTTCATGGGATATATATATTGAAAAAATTGGAATCCCTTTGATAAAACCTTCTCAATCTATGGCATATTGTTTCCCTTTTCATGATGTTTTTTCATGAAAATTCCTTAGAAAAACAAACAATAGTCATCATATCATTCACCCATGGGTTATAGTCTGAATTAGGAAACCCATTTGTCCCTTTCCTCTCAAGAGAAACTTCATTTATTTTGTTGATCAAATCCTTTTATCCTCTATTATACTAAAATCATTGTCCTTGTTGTTTGAGATTTTGAATGATGATTGTGGTCTCTCTCTCACACACACACATTACAAAGGTATATACATGTCACTATGCATACTTAGTTATAGTCCTATGATGACATGGTAACTAAAAAATCTGTAATGATCCTTGATGTATAGATACATTTAAATGTTGCAATATTGGCACCATGTGCCTAATGGGATGATGTTGTATTGTGATCACCAAATCATGGTTTTATATCCTAGTAGATAAATATTTCCCATTGGAATTGAAATTTTTTATGTAACTAAGCTAAAATCTATGGGAAATGAAAGGTACAAAGGTTATAGAGACCTTATCTAAACTATCAATTTATTGACTTCTATATCATACAATATTACATGTTCTAAGGGTTATAAGTCTAGTATCCACAAATGTCGTGGAGTTTAGGTAAAACATTGGTGCTTAAAGTAGAATTAAGGCCAATTCCTAGTATATTGCAAGAATATCATAGCAGTGAATAACACATACACATAAACACACGAGTTGGAATTTCATAAATAAATATGGTCAAAAGGACATTATAAAATGCATACAAATATATAGTCACATAGATGAATGACACATGATATTGGTATGCTATCCACTACAATGAAAACACCAATTATAGGAGGTTTTATGTGGAACAAGTTATCCCCTCTCATGTTTTAGAGGATATTTTTATTGAAGGAAGGCAATTGGACATTTTAAAAAATGTTTTTTGTTCAATGGGCCTTAACTCTATTATTGCACTTGTGCACTTCCATAACACTAATTGAATTATTGTGTAACCCTTTGAAAAACATTTTTTTTTTCATAAAAAAAGATCTTATATATATAATATATAAAAAAAGTTTACCAGAGATATTTACACATCGACATATTGTCACCTTTGTCCAGAAAACATACATATCATCTACAATCCAGCAAGTTCAAAACTCTATCCAAAAACTGTTACCATATGTATCCAAAATAAGACCCCCCAAGTATCTACCCTAGTAAATCATGTAATTATCATTACATAATCCACCCCAGATAAATAAAATCTCCTATGAACCATAAGATATATCAATCTTATGCATCCATACCCATTATGCCACAGTACTAATAAGAACCAAAAAATGTAAAAGTAGATGGATCACGTCCATCCCCACGGGCCACCAAAAAATGTCCAACCGGCCCCGAAATTGCCTGCTTTGATAAAAGATCAGCATCATAATTGATCTCCCTATATATATGCTGTATGCTGATCTCCAAGAATTGATCCCTCATCTGCAAAATGCGATCCATCCAAAAAGTCAAGAGAATCACGTCTAGATGTATAATACCCTTAAACCAGTCAACGATAACCCTGGAGTCACCAGCAATTTGGATAGAATCAATGCCCAATGTTCTAGCTAAGTGAAGGATACTCCATAAAGCCAGTAATTCAGACCGTGTGTTGGTACCAATACCACAGTTCCATTTGACATTAAATCTGCCCAGAAAAGGCGATATGAGTATAGCCCCAACTCCACACATAGTTTCCCCAGCCTGTGAGGCCCCATCAAAGTATCCAATAGCCATGTCATGTATAAACACAGGTTGTTGAATATGACGTGACAGTTGTTTTCTGCAAATCTTGGGCCTCTCGTTCCATAACAACTGAACCTTGTTGACTATCTGAAGGGGTGTAGTTATATTATTCTGGAAAATATAGGAGTTTATTGCCAGCCAGAGTAATCGACATACATGAAAAGGAATAGTCCTCAATTTCCATTCACTAGTTATCCAATTTCCAAAGGCCTGTGTAATATGTAAACCCTGCCAAATAATAGCAGTACCATAAATATGACCAATATGCTGCCATACCTGTACAGTAAAAGGGAAATCGATCATCAAATGTGTGATATTATCCTCCGCATTATGACAAAATGAGCATATACCGGGGCCCTCAAAGCCTTTTTTCTGTAGCATATCCCAAGTATGTATGCGCTCAGCCAACATTAACCAGGAGAATATCACCGTCTTATGAGGAAGTTGCCATCGCTAGACCATCTTAAACCATAAAGGAACACATTCTGAGTATAGTGCAACAACAGTCGATTTATATGCTAGTGCTGCAGTGATAGTTCCAGTCTTTACATTCATACTCCAGTAAAGAGAATCTTTACAAAGTTGAAGTCTGAGACCAGAGTTTTTGAGTTTGTAGGTATATTCATTCCATTCCACGGCCATAGGCCCAGTAAGATGGATTTCCTGTTCCTCCACCCATCGCGTATTGCTCGAATCATCAATGTTACGCCCAGCCTGTGCCAAAAAATATATTCTGTTCTCCAGCAAATGTGACAAAAAAGGCTCCGATAGCCTGTATGATCCATGCAGTCCCAATATTGGGTCTCTACCCACCCTAATGCTCCACCCATCACCAGGACGCCACACCAGCCACTGTTTTAATATCGACATTGCCTTCAATAGTTCCCTCCAAACATTTGAGATGTTCTTTTGTCCATATTTGGTCAATCTGATCCACATAGTGATCGGCCATCCCCGAAAGTACTTGGCCGATATCACCCGCTGCCACATACATGGTACAAAAATACACCGCCACAGGTTTTTAGCATTAAGGGCTCTACCAAAATTACTAATGTCCTTTAAGCCCCATCCACCCCATCCTTTAGGATTTGTCAGTAACCCCCATCTAGCCAAGCAAATAGATGGTTTATCAATGTATCCAGACCATAGGAATCTGGTCAACCTGCTCTGTATCAGTTTTAGTATAGAACGCGGAATCCATGATAATGATAACCAATAAACAGGTATGCTCTCCAAGACTGATTTTTTCAGTATGAGTCTCCCTCCAATAGATAAAAAACGATGACCCCACTTACCAATGTGAACCTCAATCTTCTTCAGCAACCAAAACCAATCCTTGATCTTATAGTCATTGGGTTTCAAAAAAAAAACCCAAATATCTAAAACCATGTTCAAGAGGTAGTATATCAAAAGTAAAAAGTCGATGTATTTCCTCCAATGCATCAGGTTCCCAATTAGAATGATAAAACTGTGATTTATCCGAACTAATGCTCATACCCGTAGCATCACAAAATACATCAAGAGCAATTTTGATAACCTTCCATTCACAGTGTGTGCCCCCTCCAAATAATAAGATATCATCCACAAACAATAGATGTGTAATATAAATATTAGTTGCCACCTCGATGCCCACAATATGACCTTGTTCAGTTAGTTCCTTTATCATCCTGCTGAAACCTTCTGCAATAAGTAGAAATAATAAAGGTGATAGTGGGAAACCCTGTCGCAAGCCCCTGGATGCCGAGAAAAATGGAGTGGGGTTTCCATTGACTAGTATTGAAAAGTTTGCTGAGCTCACACATCCCATAATCCAATTTGTGGTGTGTAGGGGGATACCTATCTGTAGTAGCACCAATCGGATAAAACCCCAATCCACCCGATCATATGCTTTAATGAGATCTAACTTCAATACCAGAGCTTTCTTATTCTTAACCTTAATGCTATGGATAGTTTCTTGTGCAATGGCGATGGCATCAGTAATCTGACGATCTTCAAGGAAACCAAACTGTTCATCTGATATACCAATGGACAGTCCCTTCTTCAAGCGCGTAGCAATAATCTTAGTAATAACTTTATATATCAGATTGCACAATGAGATCGGTCGATATCCCGAAAAAGAGGATGGCTTATCCGACTTAGGGATCAAAGCCACAAAAGTAGAGTTTAATGAGCCACATACAAATCCCTGTAGCTGAGATTCCTCCACCATAGAAAGTAGTTCAGGCCCCATCAAATCAAAGAAATGTAGAAAAAATTCTACAGTCCATCCATCAGGCCCAGGACTCTTAGAGAGTTTAAAAACTTTCAGTGTGGAGTGTATCTCATCTAAGGTAATAGGTAAATAGAGCCTCTCACCATCCAGTTCCCCAAACATCCGCGGATACTTTACAATAAGTTCCATCTGATCAACAATAGATAGGTTAGGTTGTTTCTTATAAATAGATTTGAAGTAAGTAAATGCCTCTGTCTCAAGATCACTCTGTTTGCAAATATTATTGCCATCCTCCATATTAAGGTCCCATATATGGTTATGTATCCTCCTGGCATTGGCATACTGGTGATAATATCTAGTATTACAGTCACCACTCTCAATCCATTTAATTCGACATTTCTGGTGTGCCGTCTCCTCCTTCCTCTTCAATATGTATGCCCGTGATTGTGTAAGGCGAGCCAGCTGTGCATTGAACTCCTCATCACCAATACCCGCCGGAGAATCAATCAATATCTGTGTAATTTCAGCTTCAATAGAAACCAACTCCTCCAAATCGCGTTGTTTTTGTATTCTTTCCCAATTCTTCACCGCCACTTTGAGAAGTCTCAGTTTCAAAACCAGTAATCTCATAGGAGAAAGATCATCCTCCACCACCATAGACCCCCATGTCAATCTGACAAAGTGGTCAAAATTATCCATAGCCAGCCAAGTCGCATTAAATTTAAACGGATAATGGATATGTTCACCATCCATTTCCCACTGAAAAACAATAGGGAAATGATCTGATATCTTGGTCTGAACAACCCATGATCGGTAAGATTGGAACTGCTCCAGTAAATCCGCACCCACAATGAATCTATCTAATCGCTTGCCAATGCCAGCCGATCCAGATCGACCATTTTTCCAAGTAGGTCTAATGACAGATGGCTCCACATCAAATAGGCCTTCATTCCTGAACAGTTCATAAAAAAAGTATGCATCTGGATCCATTCGAACACTACCCCAAATTTCATTAGTAGACAATGTAAAATTTAGATCACCTCCAATAATTAATCCGGTTTGCCTCAATAATCCTCCATTCTGAATATGATTCCAAAATGGGATTCTATCATGATATGGCCCATAACAATTTAGGATGTTAATCTCCTGGTCATCATAATGAAGACGACCCTGAAGAAATATACCTGCATCAGATTTGAAAACATCAAAATGTGCCTTATTTGGATTCCATGCAGATAGCAAACCTCCCGAAAGCCCCGAAGCATCCACAGCACTCATGAACCAGCTCCCCACCACCTTAGAGAAAACTTCTATAGCCCTATCAGAAGACACCATCGTCTCCTGTATCAATATAATATAAGTCGAATATTCTCACAAACTCTTCGGAGGGCTAACAATTTAGAGGCACCCCCTACCCCCCTAATATTCATAGAGAGAATAATCATTTCTTAACTCGAGAAAGGGCCTTCTGTTCTCTAAGGGCTTGAGGTACATGAGAAGTAGATGGAGTCAGAGAAGAATCAGTAATCCCCTTCTATTTTCTGGCACTTCTAGTCTTCAATGGCGAGAATTCTGGGTCCAATCCCCCACTAATACAACCCTTGGGATCACAAATCGGCACACCCAAATTCTCAGAAGATGTTAAAAACTCAGTAGCTGGTTTATTAATAATGATGAGAACACCCATGTATATAGGGAGTTTGGAATTATGGATAATATCATTAAAAGCAGGAATCACATCAGATAGTGTATCAGACTCAACTGGCTGAGCAAAATCCCCCATGAACCCCAGTGAAGGCGAGGCCAATCCCTCACCATTCCCCTTCTTCCCCACCAGAGTACAAGAATCACTAGATATAGTCTCTGGACACATATCAACAGATACCCCAGGTAAAGGCATATCTCCCAAGGAAGTCGCTAGAATAGGATCCAGAGGATAGTTCCCCACCTCCCCCCGAGAGGTATCATGTGAAGAAGAATGTCCTTCCTTAAATAAACCAGACTGCAATATATGCCTATCATTGAGAACAAATGCTTTCAATCTATAAAACTCCTCCAGTGACAATGACGCAACAAGTGAAGGAGAGTATAATTGTAACTTACCAATCAGAGTAATGTCCGGAATAGTGAGAAGGGACAGGTCCATAGCCAAATCAACCACCTTTGGCACATTCAACTCAGGCGACTCATCAATAGACGTAGAATATGATAACAGACCAGGGCAATCGTTCTGCATAATCGGACGACCAGTACACTGCGCTTTAAGGTGACCCACCTTACAGCAAGTCGTGCATCTAAACAGAAGTCCCCAGTAATCCAGTTCAATAACATAATCAGTCCCCCTCCATTCAATGTCTAATTTTGCAACCAGTCCCCGAGTGATATCAATCTCCACATATATCTTACCAATTCTACGATCCAATCCCCCTATTAAGGAGGGCTCCACATGTGAGAAGCATCCCAGATGATTGCCAATAGCCGTAAATGCTTCCAGATTCCACAAGAATAGTGGACAATCTAATATATGAACCCAAAGGTGACGGATGTATAGTATCTCCTTTACCGGATTGAATTGATGACACCATCTCTTAAGCATCAAGCTGCCCTTACCCCGAAGCAAGGTGTGAGATAATATAGATTCTGAATCCTCCAAACTCTTGAACAGAAAGCAATACCAACCCCGGGATAATATAAAAATCTCAGGCATGTATGTGAGCGAAGGATACCATTGCTCCTGTACAAAAGCCTCAACGTCTCGACAAGAACATGACCAATAACTGAACTTACCAACCAATGCCGCCAAAGACATCCTGGTCACTGTATCCAAACCAATATCATCCCCCAAAACCATCCTCGGACTTCTATTCCTTGGCTTCCAGGGTTTCACGACATCCCTTAAACCAGTCTGTTCCTTTGAAATGAGTCGCTTATTTGTACCTGCCTGATTTCACACTCTAGGGATGTATAATTTGGCAGCTTGGCATTCATCAATAATGTCCAGGATCTCTCTCCCATATGTCGGTTCCAAAGGCTCAAGTCTTTCAAGCGGAGCAGTATCACACAGATGAGAACTAACAGGATCCAAAACCCCCTGTACTCTACTAACTCCAATGCTGAATTTATGACATAAATCATCATCTAGGATAAAGAGCCCAGCGTCCTTCCATAGTATCTCATTGCCCTGGTCCATAGACGTGCCACCTGTCCCCATCAATAATAACAAAGTGCAATCACAATAAAGGTTAAACCACCACAATATTGGATAAAACGCCCCTAATGGATCTACGACGAAGTATTGTGCCACCTTACGAAAAATTAAATCGACACAAATCACAATACCGCCAGCTATAGCATCGGCCTTTAATAGAAAAGACGTCGATAGGAGGAAACAATCCCCCGCCCTTAATGCATAAGGACACCAGATCAATCACTCCCCATCCATAATAAAGGCGAACCACCCACCATGACCCACCCACATAATGCAGAATTCAAATATGCTAAGATAAAAATACCAGAGGGTTTAATAAAACCACTGGTCTCTGCACCATCAAAAAACCACACCCATACCAGTGAAAGGTCCGGCAATGATAAAGCCAACCAGATAGTATCTACACCAGTAATAAGCACGAATACCAGACCCTGATCGAAGAAGTTCAAAATCAGGAAAAAGGTCAGCCAATAGGACACAAAAACACCACACCTAAGAAGATACCCAGGATATCAAAACTCCATCTTCATACATCCCTGCAAGTAAATATCAGACTCTTCCAAAGGATGAGTTGAATAACGCACCTCCCTCAACCCAGATCTTCAAGTATACAAGATCAATTGAGTCCCATAACCGGCAACAACACCACGCATCATCTCCCAGCAACCGTGAACATATAGTTCAATCAGGATAAATAACATCCATCAGGAGGCCATGACTACCTGATCAATAATATCCTTGTCACCACAATGCAGAAGTCCCCCAGTAACCATGTCCCTGGTTCCCGAAGAGCTCCATACTCCCTGAAAGTATTTTTTCCCTTTCAAAAACATTTATTTAAGTTAACATATTTTATAAAATAATCATCCATTTAAAAATAATATTTGACACTTCACACAAAAGATACACAATTGGATAAATTTATGGATACTTTCCAATCGAGTTTCCAAAAACTATAGTGTATGCTTTAACACATGCTCATGCCAAAAGGCACCTGTTGAAGGATTGTGTATCTTTGACAAAGTTTGAATAAAGTAAACAAGAGAAATCATTAAACTAAGAACTAAAAAATAGATGAAATAGAATACATCTGACCTAAAAGTAAATGAGTAAACTTTTTCCATTCTTTTCATCAATCAATGTACATGTGAGAAAAACATATGAAATAATAAACAATGTTCTTCGTATTAATATGAAAATAGTACAAGAAATAGAGTCACTTGAACAATAATAGTGGAAGTGGACCCCTGTAATAGTCTGAGGGAGGTTATGTTGGTTATCCTAAAGGTATTGCAATCATTCAACCACATGTCACTAAAGGGATCTCCAAGAGGTGAGAAAGACTCACCAAGAAAGGATAAATTTAGACTCGATGGGAATCCAGTATAATAATGACTTGATAAAATGGAATGAGAATTGTGTAAATATTGAATGGGGACCTTGATGTCTCTTTCATAGGTTATTATGAGAGTCTAAGGTTGATTTTGGGATCTATATTCCTCATCTAACTAAAGCCACATAGAGACTCATGTCAATTTCACTTTCTTTTTGTCAAACATGAAGTAGAGATAGTTGAAAGATAAATTGAAGGTTGGGTCTCACTATTTTGGGGATTATGTGCTACTTAGGTCACTCAAATCCATGCTCAAATCAAAGGAATATGAGAGGCCTGGGTCATTCTTATGGAAGGAATACGAGAGACCTAAATTTAGAGTGATTTCTTAAGGCTTGTATTTAATTTTTAGTCTTTTTAACTGGCTTATTAAAGTTCTGTGAGGTTGACTGAGGTGAAATGATGACATATAAAGGTGATGGTGTTGATTGCAAGTTAGGAAATAAATTTTTGGGTGTTAACAAAAAAAATTGATCACTTTGGAATAAGCAGACATGGATCATCATGTGGCACTCCAAATAATAAAATTTATCAAGTAGTGCTTGAAATTAAACTACGAAACCCACATCCACCCACACACATTCCAAGGAGGTGACCCTATCCTTGTTTATGACCAAGACCATGATAAACTTGGAAAAGGAAAGTTTGAGTCTATGAGGTAGGGATGATATATATTGAAACAATTCCTCGATAAGGGGGCATACCTCCTTTTCGATATGGATTGAAAACTCTCTAGGAACTCTCGTAATGGTTGTACTTGAATAAATTCTATGCATAAACTAGATAAACACTTATTTATTGTCATAATTTTTTTTTCCTTTCTTCCCTTTTTTGAAGTGATCCTCATGGTTTGTTTATTTGGTCTTATCTGATGGATCATCATTCTAACATCTACATTGGTCATGCTAACAACACAACTAGATACTATCCAAATGTCACTTCTACTTCTTAGGTCCTCTATTCTCTGTCACATTACTTAATCCATATCAGTGGTGTGTGCATTGGTGAAACCACCAAATACCACGAAGAATACGATGTCATGATTGACCTCCTATATGATGATATCCATCTATGAATTTTTCATCTTCATGCTTATGTACAATCCCATCTTCCTTTCATACAATTGAATAATTGTTATCAAGTATGTGATCCTTACATTTAGAAAGTTCATATGCACTAGAGAATTGGTTATATAGTTTGAATCCATTAAATTCATCTATGTTCCTAGGAGTCTCAATAATATGGATGACATTATGGATAATGAAATTCTAGATTGGCATATTAATCATCAATAATAAGGAAATAAACCATTCATATGCACTCATAATCATTGTGCATCCACATGTATTCCATCATCATCATCATAATAAAAGGATTGTGTAAATAAAATTTTGCATCCATGTTATATGTATATATATAAGCATCTGTCAAAAATATAGAAGTGCTTACAACACAGAGCTCCAACCACTCTGTAAAAGTGATACATCGGTTAAAAACCCCATGTCCATAGAAAGGAAAGAAACCCTAAAATATATCAACTAGTCATAAAAATAATATGAGTTCTCATACTCTTCATCATCAATATAATTTCTTATGTGGGGAATATCTACCCACATTAGGTCTTGTATCCCTTGGTAAGATATTTCTATACGATGCAGTGTTAGGTACCACTCGAAGGATGATTGATAACACATAACGATCATATCATAATCTAGTTGCTATAACCCATCATATAAAACTCCCTCCAATATTCAATCAATATCCTGACACAATCCCTTTAGGATGGCCTTGGCACTCCATATCCTACAATGTTCTCAAGAAGTTTAGATTGATCCCCTCTACCCTATTGTGTCTCCTTTGGAAATTAGAAATCGATAGGTGGCATCATAACCACATCTACAAACACATATGATGATTCTACCATGATCACATTGTAAAATATATCTACCATCTATTCTAGTGTTCTAACACAATGAAAATCATAATGCATAAATCATACTTAAAGTGTGGACCTTAGGCATGACTGGGGGGTCTTGGTAGCTCTGGGTCATCTTGAGAATCCATCCTTGCATATGGTTAATGCTCTATGACTACCAGGATCTAACACCACTATGTCAATAAGCCCTTATTGAAGAAGTTTCCCCCAACACCACCTCCTCCCCACATAATCATCCTTCCTCATCGACATGTCTTAGGCTCCATAGGCCTACCATATCATACTGCAATGTGAGGTCATAGTTTCAGTACCCTCTTGATGAAGAACACACATATGAAAGTGGTGAACCCAAATTAATCACCATGCATAATGTAATTGTTTATTTGGTGGAAAACAACTATCAATAATACACGGTCCCAATAAAAGTAGGTATTGGCCAGTACTTGCTCCATAATAAGAATATTACTGTAGGAGATATTGTGGGTCCCACTTAAGCCCGACACTGATATTGATTTGATCGACTTCAACTTAATTTGTTAGATTATCTATAAATCTATTTTTTATTTATTTAATTTGATCTTCAATAATTCTATTTTTTATTTAACTTAATTTTCAAATTAGTTAAATATTAAATATTAGGTTTATAAAATATAAATTTTTTAATTGGAAAATTAAAAAATAAGAAGATTTTAATCTTCATGAACTTAAATTAAAAAAACAAACAAACAAAACTTAACCTAGTAAATAATTTTTTACATGATAATTTTAATAAAAAAATATTAAATTAAATGTGGAAAAATATTTATTTAATTTATACTGTGATTTTTTTAATTTAAAATTACACATATATTTACAATTATGATAAATTATTGAAATGCAAATGTACAAATTGTAGTGTTACATTTTCATTTGTAATGTTCATTTCTCATTATCATTAGTGTTTATTGCATAAAGAGAATAAGGGGGAGAGGTGTGAAGTTATGTACCAAAAATAAAAATTAATAATTAAGATTTTTTTTTATGTATGCTCATAAAATAAAAAAATGAAAACTAAATAAAAATAAGTAAAAATTTCTATATATGCTCATAAAATAGAAATTTAAAACCAAATAAGAAGTCATTAGAAAAATAATACCTCAAAGAATTGGATGCTTCTTAGCCCTTAACAGATCTCCATTTAAGATGGATCTATGATGGTATATATCACAATGCCTAATCTCCTTTATTCATGGACTCTCAAAGCTAATCAAATGCCGACATTTTACATTAATTTTTAATTGCATACATTTTACATTAATATTTAATTATGATAAATTATTGAAATGCAAATGTACAAATTGCAGTGTTAAATTTTCATTTGTAATGTTCATTTCTCATTATCAATAGTGTTTATTGCATAAAGAGAATAAGGGGAGAGGTGTGAAGTTATGTACCAAAAATAAAAATTAAGAATTAAGAATTTTTTTATCTATGCTCATAAAATAAAAAAATGAAAACTATATAAAAATAAGTAAAAATTTCCATATATGCTCATAAAATAGAAATTTGGTAATTTAAAACCAAATAAGAAGTCATTAGAAAAATAATACCTCAAGGAATTGGATTCTTCTTAGCCCTTGATAGATCTCCATTTAGGATGGATATATGATGGTATATATCACAATGCCTAATCTCCTTTATTCATGGATTCTCAAAGCTAAGCAAATGCCAACATTTTACATTAATTTTTAATTGCCTACATTTTACAACGAAATTTCATTGTTAGGTGTTGTGGTTTTTAGTTTTCATCTCTATGGGATCATAAGTCATTGAGCCCTACTTTATTAATGTGTGGATCACCCTAGTATTATTTATTCTTATTGACTTTACATATTCAAGGAATAAGAGAGAACTTGGGTGGGGAAGATAACAATCATTTCTCCCAACCAACAAACTCATGTGACTATGATAAGAGATCGTTATGCCACCTCCAATAAGGAAATGGAAATGAAATTAAAGCTAATTGTGTGTATCTGTACTTTAAAAATACTTTTATATCAGTGCATTATGTTACAAGAAATAATGTGAAATATAGACACTAGGCATTTCATTGATTTTACAAAAAAACATGTCACAAATTTGTTAATTTAAAACTAAAAATAAAATGTCATGCACTTTTCTAATAAAGGAGCATGCCAATACACTTTTCTAATAAAAGAGTATGTCATTAATGCACTTTTTTAATAGAAGAGCATGCCAATGCACTTTTCTAATAAAAGAGTATGCCATTAATGCACATTTTTAATAAAAGAGTATGTCAATGCATTTTCTAATAAAAGATTATGTTGTGCAATTTAGATGGCTAACATTAAATCCTTTTCTTTTTCACATAGGTCCACTCCACCACCAATTATTATGTCATGCATTTTATACAGCTAACATGAACTCCTTTGATTTCGCTCTTAGGAACACTCTCCACCAATTTTATCCTTATGCCATCATGGAAACCTGGGAATAGAGTAAATTCAACATGTGTACAAATGCATATAAAATTATCCGTATGCCATCATGGAAACCTAGGAATAAAATAAATTCAACATGTGTACAAATGCATAGAAAAAGAAAGGATTATTGGGAGTAGCAAAGGATGAGTCATCTCCATTACTTTTCAAAATTTCCCCTTCAAGCACTACTATGTAAAAATCATGAGAGGCCCTTAGAGGCCTTGTAAATCTAAAGTCTATGATTACTTATTCATTTATTTATGGCGATGGATGTAATATTTGGACTCCTCACATCTATGCAACTTGATTTTACCATAACAATATAGTCATTGGGTTTTCTTTGAAATTAGGGAGTGGGAGGGTGTTTATAGAAAGAAATAAAATTAGTACTAAAATAAAAATCAAGCGACGACAAACTAATCAAAATTCAAACTAGGTTGATTATACAATCACTATAATGGTAGGAATAATAAGATATCATTAATCTTTAATAGTTTAAGGATTTACTCACACTCGAAAACATATCAATTTTATTAGAAAAAAATATTAAAAATATCAATTACAAATATGAAAAACATCCTTAATTTTTTTGTTAAAATTTCTTTAAAAAAATTGTCTTTTTTATCTTATAAAATAAATTTATTTAAAATTAGTTTTAAAGTTCATACATCACCTACTTATCATTATGTATAGTTAAATTTGTTTTAAGTTATCTATAGGGGTCATTTTTTTTAGGTATATATATTTGATCTTAATTCTTTTAGAAGTTAAATAAAAAAATATACATCTCAAAAAATTTGATCACTCTCAAGGTTGAGTAAGTTATGATTTAAAATGAATTACTTAAGTTTTTATAACTATTTATAAAATTTAAATTTATTTTGAAATCATGTTTTTTATTATTTTTTATAATATTACAATATCTTTCCATAGTAAAAAAATGTGGATATTATAAAAAATAAATAATAATTCTTTATTTTATGAAAAAATAATAGACATGTTCTTACACATCTTATTATAAAAAGTAAATTTAATTTTAAAGTTGATACATTATCTTTTTTCAATGTGGTTCACATCGCCAGAGGAGTTCCTTCCCACAGTAATATATATATATATATATATATATATATATGGATTTGACCCCAAGACCTTATGCTCCTCAACCATTGAAGCTAACCCAAAGGGATAAAGTTGATAGATCATCTACTTCTCATTATGTACAATTAATTTTTTTTACATCATACTAATTAGTAATAAGTTGGATCACATAAAAGAAATGCATTTTTATCTCTTCCATATATTTATATTAGTTGGGTTACTTAGAAAGAGGGTTACATAAAAATAACTTATTCACATTAATTTAATTGGCAAAGACCAGATTGACTAGGCAAAAACAAAAGGTTACAAATATGTGCATCTAGGCGATGTCAAATTAGGACTTGGTCCGTTAGTACGACCCGATATGAATGTTTCTTCCTTGTGTTGTGTTTTGGATACCCACCACGTAGATTTTGCTGATGCTTTAATTGGAGGTTTTGAAGGCCCCTTGTAATATTCCTACACCATTTGTTTATTGGGAAAAAGTTTTGATATTTTTGAATTAAATATTAATGCATTGTTTGAACTTGATTTTTGTATGATGTTTATAAGTAATCATTCATCATTTTATGTGTGTGTATATGGACATGTACATAGTATATATTATGTGTGTATATATATATATATATATATATATAGACATGCATACTAATGTATATATCAATATGTGTTTTAATTAATATAATATATTAATATAAATATTAAATACATGGGTAAAGATGAAATGAATCTATGGTTTTCATGGGACATATAATGAAAAAATTGGAATCCCTTTGATAAATCCTTCCCAATCTATGGCATATTGTTTCCCTTTTCATAATGTTTTTTCATGAAAATTCCTTAGAAAAACAAACAATAGTCATCATATCATTCACCCATGGGTTATAGTTTGAATTAGGAAACCCATTTGTCCCTTTCCTCACAAGAGAAACTTCATTTATTTTGTTGATCAAATCCTTTTATCCTCTATTATACTGAAATCATTGTCTTTGTTGTTTGAGATTTTGAATGATGATTGTGGTCTCTCTCTCTCACACACACATTACAAAGGTTGCATACTTAGTTATATGTATTAATATCTATGTTTGTATAAAAATATACACAAATTAACTAAAGTGTGCAAACTATTATATATATATATATATATATATATATATATATATATATATTGATTAATGTGTATAATATATATATATATATATATATATATATAAAAAAAAATCAATATGTATATTTATTAGCATAAAATAAAATTGGGGGACAATAATCTCATACTCTAAGTATTAAAAAAATGGGTTTTGTTATTTATGAATAACAATGATAAGAGAAATGGATTTGATGTAATTAGGATATTTTTGGTGTTATTTATGATGGTAGAGATATATATTCTTGGGACATAATCCCTAGAAAGAGGCACAAGGATTATAAGAAATGTAGAGTCTCTTGTAAGATATATATGATCAAAGGGAACCAAATTAAGTTGTGTCTTTGGGATTGCTTACCTAAAGGACTCTTGAGTCTCCTTTCGAAAGTCGAAGTTATTTTTATAGTCCTATGATGACATGGTAACTAAAAAAATTTGTAATGATCCTTAATGTATAGATACATTTAAATGTTGCAATATTGGCAGCATGTGCCTAATGGGATGATGTGGTATTGTGATCACCAACTCATGGTTTTATATCCTAGTAGATAAATATTTCCCATTGCAATCTAAAAACTTTATGTAACTAAGCTAAAATCTATGGGAAATGAAAGGTCGAAAGGTTGTAGAGACCTTATCCAAACTATCAATTTATTGACATCTATATCATACAATATTACATGTTATGAGGGTTATAAGTCTAGTATCCAAAAATGTCATGGATTTTAGGATAAACATTGGTGCTTAAAGTAGAATTAATGCCAATTCCTAGTATATTGCAATAATATCATAGCAGTGAATAACGCATACACACAAACACACGAGTTGGAATTTCTTAAATAAATATGGTCAAAAGGCCATTATAAAATGCATACAAATATCTAGTTACATAGATGAATGAAACATGATATGGGTATGCTATCCACTACAATGAAAACACCAATTATAGGAGGTTTATGTGGAACAAGTTATCCCCTCTCGTGTTTTAGAGGATCGTTTTATTGAAGGAAGGAAATTGGACATTTAAAAAAAAAAAATTGTTCGATGGGCCTTAACTCTATTATTGCACTTGTGCACTTCCATAACACTAATTGAATTATTGTGTAACCCTTTGACAAACATTTATTTAAGTTAACATATTTTATAAAAAAATCATCCATTTAAAAATAATATTTGACACTTCACACAAAAGATACACAATTGGATAAATTTATGGATATTTTCCAATCGAGTTTCCAAAACCTATAATGTATGCTTTAACACACGTATGTGCCAAAAGGCACTTGTTGAAGGATTGTATCTTCGACAAAGTTTGAATAAAGTAAATAAGAGAAATCATTAAACTAAGAACTAAAAAATAGATGAAATAGCATACATCTGACCTAAAAGTAAATGAGTAATATTTTTCCATTCTTTTCATCATTCAATGTACATGTGAGAACAACATATGAAATAATAAACAATGTTCTTCGTATTAATATGAAAATATTACAAGAAATAGAGTCACCTGAACAATAATAGTGGAAGTCGACCCCTATAATAGTTTGAGGGAGGTTATGTTGGTTATCCTAAAGGTATTGCAATCATTCAACCACATGTCACTAAAGGGATCTCCAAGAGGTGAGAAAGACTCGCTAAGGAAGGATAAATTTAGACTCGATGGGAATCCAGTATAATAATGATTTGATAAAATGGAATGAGAATTGTGTAAATATTGAATGGGGACCTTGATGTCTCTTTCATAGGTTATGATGAGAGTATAAGGTTTATTTTTGGATCTATATTCCTCGTCTAACTGAAGCCACATAGAGACTCATGTCAATTTAACTTTCTTTTTGTCAGACATGAAGTAGAGATAGCCAAAAGATAAGATGAAGGTTGGGTCTCACTATTTAGGGGATTATGTGCTACTTAGGTCACTCAAATAAAAGGAATATGAGAGGCCTGGGTCATTCTTATGGAAGGAATAAGAGATACCTAAATTTAGAGTGATTTCTTGAGGTTTGTATTTAATTTTTGGGCTTTTTAACTGGCTTATAAAAGTCCCGTGAGGTCGACTGAGGTGAACTGATGACATATAAAGGTGATGGTTTTGATGACAAGTTAGGAAATAAATTTTTGGGTGTTAACAACATTTTTTGATAACTTTGGAATAAGTAGACATGGATCATCATGTGGCACTCCAAATAATAAAATTTATCAAGTAGTGCTCAAAAGTAAACTACGAAACCCACATCCACCCACACACATTCCAAGGAGGTGACCCTATCCTTTTTTATGGCCAAGCCCATGATAAACTTGGAAAAGGAAAGTTTGAGTCTATCAAGTAATGATGATATATATTGAAGCAATTCCTTGATAAGGGGGTATACCTCCTATTTGGTATGGATTGAAAACTCTTTAGGAACTCTCGTAATGGTTGTACTTAAATAAATTCTATGCATAAACTAGACAAACCCTTATTTATTGTCATAATTTGTTTTTCCTTTCTTCCCTTTTTTGAAGAGATCCTCATGGTTTGTTTATTTGGTCTTATCTTATGGATCATCATTCTAACATATGCATTGGTCATGATGACAACACAACTAGATACTATCCAAATGTCACCTCTACTTCTTAGGTCCTCTATTCTCTGTCACATTACTTAATCCATATCAATGGTGTGTGCATTGGTGAAACCACCAAATACAAGGAAGAATACAAAGTCATGATTGGCCTCCTATCCGATGATATCGATTTATGAATTTTTCATCTTCATGCTTATGTACAATCCCATCTTCCTTTCATACAATTGAATAATTGTTATCAAGTATGTGATCCATACATTTAGAAAGTTCATATGCACTAGAGATTTGGTTATATAGTTTGAATCCATTAAATTCATCTATGTTCCTAGGAGTCTCAATAATATGGATGACATTATGGATAATGAAATTATAGATTGGCATATTAATCATCAATAATAAGGAAATAAACCATTCATATGCACTCATAATCATTGTGCATCGACATGTATTCCATCATCATCATCATCATCATCATCATAATAGAAGGATCATGTAAATAAATTTTTGCATCCATGTTATATGTATATATATATAAGCATATGTCAAAAATATAGAATTTCTTACAACACAAAGCTCCAACCACTCTGTAAAAGTGATACATCGGATAAAAACCCCATGCCCATAGAAAGGAAAGAAACCCTAAAAGATATCAACTATTCATAAAAATAATATGAGTTCTCATACTCATCATCATCAATATAATTTCTTATGTGGGGAATATCTCCCCACATCAAGTCTTGTATCCCCTGGTAAGATATTTCTATACAATGCAGTGTTAGGTGCCACTCGAAGGGTGATTGATAACACATAATGATGATATCATAATATATGTGCTATAACCCATCATATAATACTCCCTCCAATATTCAATCAATGTCCTGACATAGTCCCTCTAGGATGGCCTTGGAACTCCATCTCCTACAATGTTCTCAAGAAGTTTAGATTGATCCCCTCTACCTTATTGTGGCTCCTTTAGAAATTAGAAATCGATAGGTGGAATCATAACCACATCTACAAACACATATGATGATTCATTAATACCATTATCACATTGTAAAATATATCTACCATCTCTTATAGTGTTCTAACACAATGACAATCATAATGCATAAATCATACTTAAAGTGGGGAGCTTAGGCATGACTAGGAGGTCTTGGTAGATCTAGGTCATCTTGAAAATCCATCCTTGCATATGGTTAATGCTCTATGACTACCAGGATCTAACACCACTATGTCAATAATCCCTTATTGGAGAAGTTTCCCACAACACAACCTCCTCCCCACATAATCATCCTTCCTCATCGACACGTCCTAGGCTCCATAGGCCTACCATATCATACTGCAATGTGAGGTCATAGTTTAGGTACCCTCTTGACAAAGAACACACATATGAAAGTGGTGAACCCAAATTAATCACCATGCATAATGTAATTGCTCATTTGGTGGAAAACAACTATCAATACTACATGGGCCCACTAAAAGTAGGTATTGGCTAGTACTTGCTCCATAATGAGAATATTACTGCAGGAGATATTATGGGTCCCACTTAATCCCAACACTCATATGACACCATATGTCATGTCTCGCATCTCCAAGCTCTCTCTGTATCTGTCAGGAATATGGAGGATCCATGTAACTATGCTCCATCCACATATTAACGCGCCAAGATATCCTCCATATCCACATCATGTATGATTTTATTATTTCGATCAAGGCCATAGAAATATCACATGGTATCAAATACTAGGGAGATTAGATTGAAAAGAATATTCTTGTTGTGGTACACTAGAAGCAATGGAGCCACCACATAATTCTTAGGATAATTGATCCTATTCACATGATTTGTCCAAGTGGGTTTCTCAGGTGTGATTTACTCCTAAATTTTCCTATTGTCTCAAGAAGAGATAATTATATTCAATTAATCTCTATTAATATTTTTATAATGTTTATTTTGAAAGTTCAACAAACTTCAATATGGATTTTATATCAGTTACTTCTCTATCACCTTTCGATTATGCCGAGTGAAATTGAAGATGGTTGCATATCTTGAGAGACATGAGATTTTTTATGTGTCTCTTGGAGTTGTGGAAATCCTAGAATCCAATGATGAGAATTATAGTTGGTTCAATGATTATGAAAAAGTGATTGGATCCATGTATCTAGTCATTCCTCCTAGGATGTGTTATCTCATTGACATTATTGAATACGTAAGTGAAGTATAGTCCATATTGAACAACAAATTGAAGAGATTGGTACAAATAATTGGGAGACCGCATTTGACATATCCTTGCAAGATCCCCCAAAAGTATTTGCAGCCCCCACTACTTCTCATGAATATAAATTTGTGCAAGATGAGGAAATGGAATCCTATTCAACTCATTTAGTTCAAAATTGTGAAGAGACTCCTTCTACTAATTCTCTATAAGTTTGTTAGAAATATAATGTCTCATCTTCTCACATAGTTAATCCAGAATAATACCATTTGAACCTCCATTTCTGAATAATAACTCTTATTTTATCCTTCTTAGTCATTCTCTAGTAATTCTTTTATTCTTAATTCTATGCAAAGTTTTCCAATCATTGCTCTAGAAGCTGAAGAGGAATTTGATTTCTCTCTTTCCATTGTTTCAACTGGTGTGAAAAATAGTGATCTATTGAATATTTTGGTGGTAATATCAGATTTGTGAAGTGATCCATTCACTCTCATTGATATAATACTTCCAACAAATTCCTACCTAATTGCTTGCACCTATTCTCAGAGTTTTATTGAAGAAGGAGAAAATTGTACATTTTCCATCTTAGTGGTGCACCTGGGAATTTTTTTCCTCATTCTTGGAGATTAAATAACCTTATTTGGTTTGAAGCTTAAGTTTCAATACCTTTAAGTTATGCTTGAGATTGATCTCATCACTCTTGGTGTGAAAAATAAAGCACCTCAAGTCTCCTTCAAAAATTTTGTTGCTGGAGATTCTATATTAGTTTCTTCTCATGAGTTTGCTAATATGAAATGTTATGATTTCTTGGATATTTTGGATTCTATGTCATATTATGGAGCTCATACATTCTCTCTTCATGAATTCGTTCCTCCTTTTCATTCCTACATGGTCACATGCTCATTTCCTCAAAATGATAATGGAGGACACCACCATTTGCTTGGAGCTGATATACCCACCTTTGGTTCAAGTTCTCAAGCACCTCAAGACTCATTTGGAATTGATATCACCTTCCTTGGTTCTAAGTTCAAGTCTAAAGATAAATTCCATTTTCTCTTTTGTCATATTACCTCATTTTATGTACATGGTTCCAGTTTCCATCATGAAACTGTCTATTTTCCTGATTCAGTTGAGCAAATTCATAATCTTTCCAAGAAGAAGATTCCTCAAGAAATAATCATTTAGTTTGGAGAGAATTCCTAGTTTACCTTTCATGTACATTTTTTAGGAAGTATTTTTTTTCCTTATTTTATATGGATAAACAACGTAAAGGGTAACCATAGGCCTCAGAGTTGCATGGCCCTATTTTTTTTTTACTTCTCATAAGTTAGGATTAAAGGGGTGTATTGTATCATAATTTCCATCTAGACATTAGTCATGTAGTCATCTAGTGATGCAACGAGAATGCAACAATGTTTTCCTTCCTAGTGTTTAGACCTTGTTAAGTTAACATACTAGTGCATAGTCTTGTGATTTTTCCTCATTATCCACTATTTCTCCCTCATCCATGATTTTAGGTCCTCATGCACCCTATTCCATGATTTTATCCATTCACCATTAGTTACGTTAGTTAACTGGTGCTACAATAAGTTAATTGAGATCTAATGAACATTGATAGTCAATTAAATATCGTTATTATCCCATACATAATTAGTTATAATATTTTAAATTCCTAATTTGCACATTTGGTCCGACTACCATTAGTTACAGTTAGTTAATTGATCTGATTCAAAAGTTACAACTAGTTCTCAATTCTAGTGATGGTTTCTAATTAATCATGCCCAATGAGAGGATTTCAAATTCCTCCTAAGGCTCACAAATTTATCCTTTGGAGATGCATTTATAGTGTACACTTATCAGTGAATTAATACACAAGAGGGATTTACTCCATTGAGTTATTTCTCATGTTTATTATGTTCAATACTTTCTTCATTATTTTATCTGCTAACATCTATTGCATACATTCATAGGATTACATTGTGATTTAGATCCTTAACTATATGATTTATTGCTGCCATCAAATCCATATAAATCTCACAACATCAGGGTCACATTACTTAATTATCTTGTTCAATAGTATCTCTATTGATCTCATCAAGGGGTTCTTATTAAACTTTTCTAACCCATATCATTCAAGGCTATATCAAACATGTTGATCAGTGCAAGTGTCCCACCTAAAATTTTCAACATCCATCTCTCTCTGTCTAGTTCACCCTCATACTACATTTCAACATCATTCAAGGGTCATTTCGAATTTAAATTCACAATTTGATTGAGGTCAACATATTTTTGGAAGAAGGTGTGATCTAGGGCATATCTGACCAGGATAACTTAGTGACCCAGTTCGTTTCATTTCTCTTTCCAAGAGTGACCTCAAGTTACTGATATTATTCTAATAGATGTGCCCTATCATGATTGTTAAGGGAAATCATGTGACCTAGGTTTCTTATTTTCATATAAAATATGTGACCATGATTTAAAACTTGTTAGAAAGTGGAAACAAGGAAGGTCTTATAACATTGCATCTGTCCTTGCATGCTAGGAAGACATTTAACATGAAGCTAAATGTATTAATGTGATTTTCCTAAGTTTAGACTTAGGAAAATACATTAATTATTCTAATTTTATTTTCGTTTAATGGAATCACTTTTATAAAGTGAAAAGTGAAATAATTTAAGTGATGGCTAATCTAATATTGGCCATTGATCTCAACAGAGGATCACATCCATTGATCCATAGCAAGGGTTAGGTTTTTCGCTTGGACATTGAGTTAAAAGGAGATTTGGTGGAGAGGACACGTACATGGGAGAGATACAGACAGAGGAGAAATAAAACATAGAACTTTGTTGAGAAGAGCGAGGAACACTCATCTGGGAGATTTGTAGAACTACTAGGCAAAGAATCATACCACGCCAATCATGTACAGGGAGGACCGTACAACTATCATATGGATTCTGTATTGCTGAAAAAATCATGTACACGATCCGTACAACTAGGTTGTACTATTGACGCAGGGGTCGTACAGTTGCGTAGGGTTCGTGGCTTGTTGTTTGTTTTTCCTGTGATTTTGCAAAGGATTTTTTTCCATGTTGGGTGGATTAAATTGATGGATTGTAACTATTCCATATTTTCTTAATAAAATTTCATATCTAACTATTGCACCAGTTTTCCCATCTTGGGTTTTATCCAGGGGTTTCCATACCCAAAAATACTATTTATATATTTATGTGATGTTGTGGATGTTTCTCAGTATTTACTTTCTCCTGCAATACTATTAAAATAAATTCATGTGTGGTTTTTAGTAATAATTAAATATATTATTTATTCCTAGTTTGAATTTTAAAGGAAATTTTACATGGTATTAGAGCTCAGTTGAGCTAAATATGAGAAACTGAAGCAATATTGATAGATCAGGGGAAGATCTATCATAGACAAAAACCTATAGTTCAGATCTATGGTTTGAAAAGTACACTTCACTATGGTCGTATAGTTGAGAGTTGAGGATAGAGTCCAAGGGGCTCGGGACTTTCCTACTTGAAAAGAAAGGATCACAAGGATCCTGGTTGTTAATGATGAAGATGAGCACATTGAATCCATGAATGTTGTTCCCACAGATCGGACAAAGTTGGTAGCTTGGAAGAAGTTAGACTCAAGAGCTATGTTGATAATCTTGGATGGGGTGAAGGACCACATAATCCCTCACCTTTCCGAGAAGAATACTATATTGAAAATGTGGAATGCTTTGGAAGTACTTTACCAAAGAAAGAACGAAAATAGGAAGATGGTGATGTAAGAGAGGATGCACAATACTAGGATGGCCAAGAGTAAAGGGGTGGTTCGTTTTCTCATAATTCTCACATATATCAAAGACGAGCTTGGATTTGTTGTCTCTAATACTGAGTATGAGGAGCTAGTTTGGATAGCTCTCATGTTTTTTCTAATCTATGGGACACCTTTGTCAAAGTTCTTGTGTCTAGGGAGAATCTCCCTAATTGGAAGAAATTGAGGGATGAATTTGTGCAGTAGGAGACCTGCATGGGTCAAGTTTTAGGTTCATCAAGTATCCTCCCAATTCCCAGACAGGAAGAATAAGAAAAATACCTAGATGGAAGGATCTGTAGAGGTGGAGGAATTCAACAAGAACTTTGATGAATATTTTTGCTTGATAGCTTTCATGGAAAGCACCATAGGAAGCAGTAATTGGTATGCGGATAGTGGAGCATCTTTTCATATGACAGGACAAAAGATGTTCTCCAAGGACTTGTAGTAGGGTGGATTAAATATCCACATAGAGATGAGTGATGATACGTGATATCAGGCATAAGGATTTGGCATTCTTTCATTTCAGAGAAAACCCCTCGGCTTTGTTGATGTGTTGTATGTTCCAAGTTTGACCCAGAGCCTCATATATGTTTCCACTATGGAGGACAAGGGATTTTAGGTGAAGTTTCAATACCATAAAGTGTATATCAAGCCTAAGGGATCAGACAGGAGTTTGGATCAGGTTATTGGGATACAGAGTAGGAATTAGTATAAAATAAACTTTGACTCTGTAAAGAATCTAGTCAGCAACAACAACAACATTCAAGGTGATATGTGGCATAGTAGGATGGCACACTTACACCATGCAGCACTGAAGCATTTGAGACAAATCATCATTAGAGTTCCTCACCTACAAGAGGAGAATAATAACCACTAAAAGGGTTGTGTGATGGGAAAGAAAATAAGAAAACCTTCCCCACAGAGTGAGCACAAGTCTAAGGGGACCTTGGACTTAGTACATTCAAATGTTTGTGTACCTATGAGTGTCCAATAATTAAGTGGTTATAGTTATTGCATCACTTTCATTGATAACTATTCCAAGAAAACCTAGATCTATTTCCCGAAGGCCAAGTCATAGGTATTTGAGAGGTTTCAAGAGTTCAAGACTCTCATACAGAACCAGACAGGAAGGATGATCTGAGTGTTGAGGACAGACAACAGGGGTGAGTACACCTATAATGAGTTCTTCAATTATTGTTCATCAGAGGGGATCAAGAAGCAGCACACAGTGCTTCACACCCCACAACATAATGGAGTGGCAGAGATAAAGAATACAACTATGGTAGGAGCATCCAAGGCCATGCTATTTGACTAGGGATTTCCACTATTCCTTTGGGTCGAGGCATACATGAATGGAGTATACATTCAGAATAGGTGTCCCCACATAGGTTTGGGGAGGAATAAACCTAAGGAGGTATTCATGGGAACTAGACTAGATGTGAGTCAAATCCACATATTTGGGAGTGCCTTTTATTGTCACATTCATGTTGACACTAGGCAGAAGTTAGACCCTTCTGGAGAAAAGGGGTTACTTGTTCGTTACACTGATAATTTGAAAGCGTACATCTTTTATGTTCCTTCTCGCAAGAGGATCATTGTGATCAGGTATGTCCAGTTTGATGGGGATAGAGCCTTGTAGATATCTATGGACTCATCAGCATAGGACTTGAGTGTCATGTTGAAGGAGCCAGAGGTACAAGTACAAGTACAAAAATAGAGCAGAGGGAGTTAGGTGGACAGGATCCTTCAATCATTGACTTGGAGTATGAGTTATAGTAGGAGACATATATCCAATAGCTGCAGCAGCTATACACTAGGCCAAGGCCTAATTGGTTTAGGTCCATAGTTCAGGATTCTAGGCAGGTGAATCCTCAACAGAGCTCCATGAGGTGGAGAAAACTATTGGAGAGACTTAGCTATATGGAACTGATGATGGATTTCATCAACTCCTAACCTTCCACTTTCGACAAGGATGCACAACATTATGTGTGGCAAGAGGCCATGGTTGAGGATTATGACTCAATAATGAAGAATCATGTATGGGAGGTTTTGTCAAGGCCACAAGGTAAAAAGGTGGTGGGATCCATATTGATATACAAGGTGAGCCATGCAGTAGATGGAAGCATGTATAATTACAAGGAACACTTCATGGAAAAGGGGTTTTCATAGAAGGATTTTATTGACTATGAGGAGACCTTTTCCCTTGTTTCCAGGTATTCTTCTATTTAGAGCATTATCTAATTAGTAGCAAATATGGGTTTCCATGTCCATTAGATGGATTTCAAGACTGCCTTCCTCAACAGAGTTATAGAGAAGGAGGTATTCATTGAGTAGCTAGAGGATTTTGATGTGGAGAACAAGGAAACACATGTATGCAGGTTGCAAACATCTCTTTATGGGCTCAAACAAGAACCTCGAGCATGGTACTTGAAGATAGACAACTATCTACGAGAGATGGGATTCCATAGGAGTGAGGCATACCACAACTTGTACTTCTTGTCATGTGAGGTGCCTCTCATATTGGTATTATATGTATATGATCTCTTTCTTACAGGAGATGAGAGGTTTATTGATGAATGGAAGTCCAACCTTGTAGTTGAGTTTGAGATGAAATACCTTGGGTTGATGCATTACTTCCTAGGATTTGATGTTTGGTAAAGAGACAGATGCTTCTTCATTGGATAGGGGAAGTATGAAGTGGATACCTTGAAGATATTTAGGATGGTGGATTGTAAGCCTATGGCCATACCTCTAGTTTCCAACTGGAGGAATATTGATGCATCAGGGTCAAACAGATTTGATCCTACATTTTATCACCAACTTATTGGATCGCACATGTATATGGTCAACACATGATCACACATTAGATTTGCAGTTAACTCTTTGAACTAGTTCATGGTGGACCCTCGAAGAGTGCATTGGATGATAGAAAAACACATACTTTTCTACATCAGAGGTATAATGGAGTATGGGTTGGTTTATGAGTGCAGGGGGAGTGTATAGTTAGCAGACTCCATAGATGTTGTCTGGTTAGGATGTGTAGAGGATCGAAAGAGCACTTCATCTTCCTGCTTCAGCATTGGATTGAGGGTTATCTCTTGGTTGAGTAGGAAGCAGATTCCAGTTGCATTGATTTCAGCATAGGCTGAGTACATGGAAACCAGTTTGGCTGCTTGTGAGGGAATGTGGCCGAGGAATTTTCTTTCAGGGTTGTTCAAGTGTGATCTAGAGGCTACAGTAGTTCACTATGACAATAAAAGTGGCATCAAGATATATGAAAATCTAGTGTTCCATGACTGGATAAAACACATAGACATTCAGTACCACTTTCTAAGAGATTGTGTAAAGAGAGGAACCATTCGGTTGGAGTACATATAGACAGATGTGCAAGTGGAAAACATTTTCACCAAGGCACTTCACAGACACAGTTTTGTAAAGTTCTTAGACAAGTTTCGGTTTCTACTGAATCCCTTCCTCGTTGAGAGGGAGTGTTAGAAAGTGGCAACAAGGAAGGTATTCTAGCATTGCATGTTTCCTTGCATGCTAGGAATACATTAAATAGGAATCAAAATGTATTAATGTGATTTTACTAAGTTTAGACTTAGTAAAATACATTAATTATTCTAATTTTATTTTGACTTAATGAAATCACTTTTATAAAGTGAAAATTGTAATAATTTAAGTGATGGCTAATCTAACCTTGGGCATTGATATCACTGTAGGATCACATTCATTAATCAATAGTGAGGGTTAGGGTTTTTTTCCTGTCCATTGAGTTAAAATGAGATTTGGTGGAGAGGACACATACACAGGAGAGATACAGATAGAGGAGAAGTCATTCAGAGAATTTTTCTAAGAATACGGAGGAACACTCATCTGGGAGATTTGAAAAACTACCAGGAAGAGCATCGAACCACAAATATCATATAGAGGGAGAATCGTATAGTAGCATCGGAGGACCATACAGTTGTCGTATAGCTGGGTCATACAGCTACGTAGGTGTTATGGCTTGTTGATGGGTTTTCCCTGTGATTTTGTAGAGGATCATTTTGTTAGGTTGGTTGGATTAAATTGTTGGATTGTAACTGTTCCATATTTCCTTAATAAAATTTCATATCTAAATGTTGCACCGATTTTCCCATCTTGGATTTTATCCGGGGGTTCCCATACCCAAAAATATTGTGTCTATATTTATGTGATGTTGTGGATGTTTCTCAATATTTACTTTTTGTTGCATTACTAGTAAAATAAGGTCATGTGTGGCTTTTAGTAATAATTAAATATATTTTTTAGCCTTAGTTTGTATTTTAAAGGAAAATTTACAAAACTTTCTAGGGGTTCAACATGAACCCCTAGAAATGAAAAGAAAAAAAATTAATGGATAGAAATGAATAGGAGATTGTGACCACTAACCTGCAGGTCATGTGTTATGAATCTAACGGTCAAATCATGAGAAATTAATTTCTTAATTGATGGGCTATCCACACTCCTCCAACGGGAAATAGTGAAAATGACACCTAGTTTGGTGGGCCCACTCCAATTTAAGCTCATTTGGAGCCCTTTTTTATTATGATCCTTACAACCTAATATAAAATATCTTTGTTGTGCCATTTGAAGTGTTGTAATCCTAGTTTTGTGCTCTTCTCAATTATGTGATACATTTTCCATGATTGGGGTATTTTTTTGGGACGTTTTTTGTCCTCATTTTTACATGCAAACATGTAATTTAGACAATTTTCCTATGTTATATGTTACGTATATATCTGGTTTCATTCCCATATGAAATTTTATGCTTGGGTATTGTTTCCATGTTTACATGACCAAGTTGTCACATGATATTTATTTATGTATTTGTAACTTCGGAATGTATTCACTTGTATATCTTATGTATTGTACCCCGATGTTTATTCCGGGAAGTCTCTGTAATGTAGTTGAGTCATGTCATACCCTGATGTTTCGATCGAGAGATTCAATAATGTAAAGAAGTCATGTAAAGTCATTAATATTAAACCTCCTTTTTTATTGGAGGGCAAAGTCCCCACAGTTGTGGGGCACTAGGGTTATTAGACTCTCCTAGAGAAGTCATCCCTAGGTGAGTTAATGTAAGTCGGTCATTAGTACCCTAGTTGTGGTTACTCAAGCCTACATAACTGAGTTAGGATTACTTGATACTACATAATAGAGTTAAAGGTTAAGTGAAAGAAAGAATATAAATAGAGAGTGAGACTCTCTATTTATCACACACACACTCACTCACTGGGGTGCATGAGTGTGAGAGAAGAAGTTGGGATCAGAGAGAGAGACTACTGTTGTCAGGATATCATCTTTATGTTTTTGGGTTTTACTTTTGCTATTGGTGCTCATTCTATCTCTGAGGAAGTTGCGGGGTTTTCTCCCTTATGGTTTCCCCGAGGAAAATTCTTTATGTCTCTTGTCTCTTGTGTTTATTGTTGTGCATGTTATTCTCTCAGATAGGATCCTAAGATCATATTGCTTAAATGATAAAAATCTAACATGGTATCAGAGCTAACCTAAGAAGAAGACATTGTGCAGCTACAGAATCTAGGGCTTCTTACTTTTTGGGTCTCTCTCCATAATCCATCAGCAAAATTATGCTAGGTTGAATCTCCATTGAAGGGCACATCTTTGTGTCGAAGCAGAATTCGATTCCAGGCATTTTTAGTTTTTGGTGCAGGAAATTAGCGATTTTTATAGAAGAGGAATTTTTGAGTGGGCCCAGCATAGGATTGCTATCCTCATCAAAATTGAAGTTTAGAGACCTGGTTCGATATTTTTGGTTGGGTGAAACTCCAGGAAAGTCAAAACCTAGTTTGACCATGAGGTAGAAAAACCCTAAATACTAAAACTGATAAGTTTTGGTAAATTCACTATATCTCAGGATTGCAGAAGTCTTAATGGAAAAAAATTTCACAGTTCGAAGATAAAATTCTGATGTACAATGTGCCCAAGTTTCAGACTCAGATTCATTATATTCTAGGATATATGATTCCTCCAAGTTAGGGTTCCAACCTCTTCCAGGATTCATCCCTAAACAAGACACCTAGGGGGAATTGCTATATCTCAGGATATGAAGGTCCAAATGAAATTTCTCAATATTTTATAGAAAGGGAACGGACACTAATTTATATGGTACAAGTTTCAAACCCCGAAGATGAAAGAGTGACATGGGGCAGTCCATACAACTTCTCTATTATCAACAGTCTTGAAATAGGTCACATTGGGAAACCGCTCATAAGTCCCAATTGGTGAAACTAATTCTGATGAAACCTATGCTGTGGGAGCAGGAATAGGCAAGGTTACCTCAATGCAAAGTTTTAGACACATATGAGTAGTAATTTCAGATATACCATAGAAACAGTATCAGGCATTTATGTAGAAGAAATTGGTAAACTAGGGCTTCCTGTTCCTGGAGCTTCCCTCAATTGTTTTCAGAAAATGAGTACATTGGACAGATTTCCTTGAATAGGTCTATATTTCTATCCAATAACATCTAAAATATTTCAAGTTTTGAAAATTAGGGTTTCTCTAACAAACCCTAGATCAGCCACCTACGGAACCAAGACGGACACCTCAAATTGGTAAGATCTAATCTTTTGCTATTTTCATTTGAGGTTATTATTTCAAAGTGATCTATCACATCAGTTTGATGATAAGCTTGGTGAATTTGACAACTTCTAGGCATGGAATTATATGATCTCTCTGAAGAAAATGAATTGGACACCTGCACAAGTAGGGAGGTTTCAATTCCAAAGGGAGATGAGGCTAAAAATCCTTACACAAGAAGAACTTGGTCAAGTCCAACAAGATCATTGCTGATTCAATCACGGATCACCTTATACCATAAGTTTCTTCCGTAAAGACACTGAAAGAGATGTTTGATTCATTAACCAAGCTATTTGAAGGAAAGAACATAAATCAAAATATGACTTTGAGAAAATAGTTGAAGAATGTGAAGATCCATAATGCAGAGACCATACAGTCATACTTTACGAGGGTCTCTCAAGTCAAAGAAAAACTTGTAGTAGTAGAAGAAGAAGTGGAGAATGCAGAAGTGGTGATAACCACCTTGAATGGCCTCCCAGGATCATGGGATTCATTCATTCAAGGAATGTGTTCCAGAAGGAAGTGATTAATTTCAGCAGACTCTGAAAAGAGCGTACAAAAGAAGAAGCTCGACTCATAATAAGAGAAGAGGAAAAGGGAGCAACTGAAGATAAATCTCTCACGATTCAAAGAAGATCCCTCAAGCAATGAGGAATATGAAGGATATGATGAAGCGAAAGGCTCAAGAAGGATTCTACCCACGAAACAAATAAAGATAATTATTCAATTGTCATTTCATGATATTGTTTTGTTATTTATTTGTTTATATTTAGTTGACATATTATGCATGATAGAATGTTGCATTAATGACAGTATACTACTACTATGCATGTAATGGGTAAGTAGCTCATGGTGCTATACAACTCTCCATTTCTACTTATATAGAATGAAACCTCTTTGTTGACATATTGGATTAGTGCACAATCTCAATGTTATCCTCGTAGAGATGGAAGGCATCTAGAAACGTTTCCGTGAGATATGGATGAATGTTGTATTGGCTAAAATAGTTGCATGATCATATATTTATGCATAAGAATTTGCCATTATGAATATGTCTTATGAAATATTTCTAACCATACAACTAATGCATTTGAATTGTAGGAAAGATCATGTACAATCACCTATAAGCAAAGAAGGATGAGACTTGTTCCGAAGAACAAGTGGCGACATTTCAAGATCAAGAATAATATGATGAATGCAATGACATCATTGATGGAGAACCTTCCAGCTATCAAGAAGTAACCAAGTAGAAAGGGAAGACCAGTTCAAGAAGAATGATGTCTAGGTTGCAATATCAAGACTTGAAGAGAAGTTCGTAGTTCCATCATGCAGTAGATGGAAACATCGTGGGATATAAGGCAAGATTCGTAGCATGAGGATTCTCATGAAAAGAAGGCATAGAATACAAAGAAACATTTGCAGCCAGTGGGAGTTGAGACACATGACAAGCTGAATCATGTGTGAAAATGAAAGAAGGCCTTGTATGAGCTCATAAGACACCCATGCGATAACACATACATGAGGAGCTTGATGAAGATATTAACCTTTTCTACAAGGTTGAAGATGAAAACCTATAGAGGATGACAAGATCACAAATGGGTGTGAGAAGAACTTTTGAAAAGGTTCAAGATAGAGGATCTTGGTATCTAGTGACCCTAGATGGATACATATAATATTAGTAGCAGAGGAAGCTACTTGTCACTCTGGTACATAATGTTTCAGTGCATAGAGTATGAAAGACAGAGGGAGTATGATGCTCCACTTCAGAGCGAGTGACTATAGAAGATCCTAAGTTTTGAAATGGTACAACATGATGGACATATTACTGATGACTCTAGGATTTACTGAGAGTAAAGCAAATTCCAACCTTTGCTTCAAGATTGAAGGCAAAATACCAGTGATGCTCCTGTTATATGTCAATGACTTGATCCTGACAGAAAAGAGGAACACATTAAAGTTGCAAGAAGGAGACTTGCTTCCAAGTTCAAGATGAAGGATGATGCACTACTTTCTAGGCATGGAGGTGTGGCAGAATCTCCCTAGGACAAGGGAAGTGTGCAGTAGAGATCCTGAAGAAGGTCAGGATGATGGACTGCAAGGCCATGACCACATCTATGGCATCGAACCTGATGCTATTGAGTGATGCTACATTAGAGACGGTTGATGCTACTATGTATTGATATATTATTAATTCCTTGATGTACCTGATGAATATAAGACTAGATATTTTCTTTGTTGTGAACACATTGAGACATGTTCACCTGATTGTTGCAAAGAATGCAGTGAGGTACCTGAAGGGTATAGTTGATTATGGGCTCAAGTATGATACAAATCAGAAGATTAACATAGAGGGTTATGTGGATTCAAATTGAGTAGTGCCATTGATAGGAAGAGCACTTCTTGGTGTGGCAGGAAGCAGTCTTGTGTGGCACTAAGTATAGCCAAGGAAAAAGATGTTGCCACTTTCTATTTGGGAGGTAGTATGTTTCTTTTGAAAACTACTATTTGATTTGATTGATCTGACTTGCATTTTTGTATAATGCAGAGAGGAGCAGTGAAGCTCCAATATGTGATCCAGATTAATATCTCTCGAAAGAGGGAGTTATAGCATAGCCAGTGAGACAGGTTGTCTGAGCATAAACCCTGGTGAAGCTCGTAGGTTGATTAGACATAATTGATCCTGTAGGTTGTCCTTGGATGTAATCGGTCCTGATGAAGCTCATAGGTTATCCTTGGATGTAATTAGCCCTGATGTGATTCTATGCTAGAAATGGACGGAGTGAAGTTTGACTAATTCAGGGAGAAGCTTGGTGTTCTCTAGATCAAGGTTCCCCCCAAGGGGAAGTGATGAGTTCATGACCCATTCTGACATGGTGAGAGGATTGGTTCCTTCCATGTTCAGATGTAAGTGCTGAGCCATTTTGTCATGGTGAGAGGATTGGTTCCTTCCATGATAGATGTGAGTGCTGAGCCATTATCAGGTGACTATGGGATGTGTTCCCACATGGTCGTATATAAGCGTCGAATGCCATTCTCTAGGAGAATGTAGGTACCTGTTTAGTTACCAGGAATACTTAGTTTGGGACTGAGAGCCATTCTGATGTGGTGTGTTCTCACATGGTCAGATGTAAGTGCAGAGCCATTCTAGCGCAATGTGTTTACACATGGTTGGAAGTAAGTGCAGAGCCGTTCTGGCATGATGTGTTTACACATGGTCAGAAGTAAGTGCAGAGCCATTCTGGCACAATGTGTTTAGACATGGTCAGATGTAAGTGCAGATCCTTTCTAACAAGATGAGGTCAGATGTGAGTGTTGGGCCTTTCTGACATGGGTTTTGGATGTGTTCCTCCCATGGTCAGATGTGAGTGCTGGGCGTGCCTTTCTGACATGGTTCTTGGATGTGTTCCTCCCATGGTCAGATGTAAGTGCTGGGAGGGCCTTTTTGACATGGTTGATTCCATGTTCAGATATAAGTGCTGAAGACATTGAAGACCTACCTGGAGGCTAGGCCTACAACCAGCATGAAAAAGGGTTGGCTCTGTAGAACTTCCTATGATGAGAAGAATGAAGAGATAACACCATTTGATTGAGATAGAGGAAGCAGTGATGATGATGATGATCTAGTGATGATCCATCTTTGATGATGATCCAGATCAAGTGATGATCCAGACTTGATGATGATCCAGATGATATAGAGAAGAAGACTTATGCTGATAAATTGTGTCGAGAGAATACCTTCCTAGTTAATAGGGAGTGTTGATGTATTTGTAACTTTGGAATGTATTCACTTGTATATCTTATGTATTGTACCCTGATGTTTATTCTGGAAATGATCTGTAATGTAATTGAGTAATTTCATACCCCAATGTTCTGATATGGAGATTCAATAATGTAAACAAGTCATGTAAAGTCATTAAGGTTAACCCTCCTTGTTGATCGGAGTGCAAAGTCCCCATAGTTGTGGGGAACTAGGGTTATTAGACTCTCCTAGAGAAGTCATCCCTAGGTGAGTTAATGTAAGTCGGGTCATTAGTACCCTAGTTGTGGTTACTCAACCCCACATAACTGAGCTAGTATTACTCGAGCCTACATAACAGAGTTAAAGGTTAAGTGAACAAAAGAATATAAATAGAGAGCGAGACTCTCTATTTATCACACACACACTCACTCACTGAGGCGCATTAGTGAGAGAGAAGAAGCTGGGATCAGAGAGAGAGAGACTACTTCTATCAGGAGATCATATTTATGTTTTTGGTTTTTACTTTTGCTATTGGTGCTCATTCTATCTCTAAGGAAGTTGCGTGGTTTTCTCCTTTATGGTTTCCCCGAGGAAAATTCTTTGTGTCTCTTGTCTTTTGTGTTTATTGTTGTGCATGTTATTCTCTCGGATAAGATACTAAGATCATATTGCTTAAATGATAAAAATATAACAATCTTTTCATTTCTACATGCAACTACTCCCTATAGGTACATTTTCTTAAACTGACATATAGGGAATTCCCCTCTTCAGAACATCATGGGCATCAACCTTATTCATCTCCTGTGCACCTGTAGGACACCCACCTATTTGGGTAAGTTTCCCATCCCACACACTTTCATTTTATTTTACTCGATAGTAGAGCCTCCCTCACGTTGGTGTCTTCTAGTAGTGTCCCTTTCCATTTGATGCCCATGTTGTTACTCTCTCCATAGGATTGGGAGTCCATATCATTTATGATCTTGCGCTTAGATGCATATTACTATTCCATAATAACTCATTCACTTACCCATGGAGTACTATAATTTTTTCCATTATGGCATCTTGGTGTTTCATGTTGCACACTTATGAGCTCTATACTCCATCCATACTGCACAAGTTACATTATTTATCCACCATTCATAATCCCTCAAGGATATTACCATTAGTTTCCTAACCCCCATCATTTCCATCCTCTGTCATCCATCCATTGGTTCATTTCATCATTGATTGGAAACTAATCTCCTTTATTTTCTTGCTTATCTTATTGAGGTGACCACCCAAACTATGCAACTATCATATAATGGTGCTTTTAAGCACACCATTTTCTCCAACACTCACAATTCTAGGAAGCCATTACATTTTGAGTAGTCTTTTGTAGTCCCTCTTCGATGTCCATACTTCAAGGAAACCATTCAAAAATAGTACTACTGCAGACAATGTATTGTCTCATTTTGTGGTGAGTCACCCATGGATTCATATTGACTTCATTATCCATTAGATTTGACACCAGTACCATCCCCTCTTTCCTCCTCCATGAGGCCCCCCATTACATTCATGTGACCTAGTACCTCATTGTTGGGTAAAATATTGTCTTGATTAATTCACCTATTATTTAATTATCGATCGGGGTTGGTAGGATTAGAGTTGAAACAAAATATATGTGAAGGTAGAGGGGCTCCTAGGGTATCATGGTAATACTGTAACAAACAAAATATTGAAAGATCTTTCAAAATTAAAAACTAAGTAAAACTCCTAAGAATTTAAATATCAGGATAATTGAACAAAGTACTAGACCATAGTGGTATCACGTTATACTACTCTAATCTATAAACAATTACTAAAAGATAAAGATATAGACAATGTTATGACAATGAACTATTCTCTATAAGAAAATATATTTTACTGGTAAACAAATTTAAAGACTGACTGCACAAAGAAGTATTTACGACAACTAGATATTCTTTCTAAAAACTATACATGCAACTAACAAATGTACATACTAGTTTAAACTAACTATCTAGTTCCATTCTTCTTGGTTATTTTGAGGATAAGGGTTCACTGTGATTGGAACAAGAGTAGAAGTGTTAAAGTGACTTTGAAAAGAAGTGAAGAAACTAAAGGGAATCGAATCTAACTTAACCTCTACAAAGATATGCAGACTAAGAAACATCCAAATGCAAATTATAGTAAACATGATGATTTATAAGTAAATAACTCCTACTTGGAAAAGATAGAACAATACTACAAGAAGGTAGACATAACTTATAGGTAGAAAACTTCTAAAGATTATTTTTCTTCAATAACTACATGATGTAAAGAACAAGCCTTATTGCTATGAACAATTTACACGGTATGAATCTATTAATGCATATAACCCTAAACTTCATATGCAAAGAGATAAATCAAATCAAACCAAAGATATGATCACAAGGCAACGCAATAAACCAAAACACATGACATAATTCTTAAATATGAGGTGAAAATAAAGAAGAAATAAGAATAAGACTTAACAAGTATTGTAAATAATCTCATCTCGCTCTCAAGAAGAAACACAACCATTGACTAACTACCGTTATCAAAGAAGAATCGAAAAACTAAAGAAACAAGCTCAAAATAGATTAAAAATGCTCAGGGCTGAATGGAAGGCTAGATAATAGATTGGAACACAGGTCTGGATATCAGGTAGAACAAGCTATCTGAATGACATTCTGCACATAAAAAGCACTAAAATGTCAAGAAATGATTAATCTAAATGATTTTAAGGTCAGCTGACTCATGCATATGACAACGAAATATAAAGAGAAATAATTAAATCTACTTAGTAACTAAATTCATTCTGTAAAATAAGTTAAATTCAATTCATAATTTAAAACATTATTACCTATTGCAATATTGAATAAACTGAAATGCAATTGAATAAATTCCTAATGAAATGGAAAAGGACAGAATTAAATCTACTATAATTGAATCCTACAGCATCAAATAAATTTATCCTATCAGCATAAAACCAAACAATAAACTAGAAATTCTTTAAAAAGGAAATTTCAAACTACCTAATACACAACCGGTTCCTTAACTTATAAAAGAAAACTACATTAATAATAGAATTCCAGAGTATAATCTATGCTTATAAGAAACAAATAACATGAACTATTACAGTAACTAGTTTGCATAAACAAATCACAAACAAACTATACTAATTCCAAAAATAGGAAAGAGTGGAAAATACACAGAAATAGAAAGATTTGGTTGATGAGGGGCCCTCCCAACAATCAGAGTGATAACTTGCTCACACTACTTAAGACACGATCATGCACAACATAAGAAGAACTTCCATTAAAGTAAAGAAAAGTGTTACAGAGTTTCTACAACTGACTGATTACATGTATCAACTAAAAACTATTTATCAACTCCTTTCTCGTGTAGAAGGGGTTTGTCTATATAGTGTTTTACAAAGGGTGATAAAGTCGACCCTTTCAGTGGTCAACTTCTCTTAAGATAAATCATCCATTATGACAGGTAACTGAATGAATAACCAACACATGACGTTTTCCTCCTATTTTACGAGACGGTTCTTTTATGGCGCGTGATGTGGCATACAAGATCTACTTTAGCGTGACTGGCATCAAGGTGTCATGCAGAGGAATTATATGAGTGATCTTCCATAAGGGGGTTTGTGCTATTACTCAGGTGTGTGGACAACAAGCAGTTTACAGGTCGTTCCATACTTGAATGCTTAAGAATCTATCAGTACCAACACACAATTAGCTAGGTGCACTGAATGATGAGTTGTGCAGTGAGCTGGATATGCTCTACGCATATTTACAATGGATGCATGGCCTATTCATTGGCTCCCCAAAAACTAATATGTACAATAACGATTTCATTTATTAGCATATAATAAAATATCATCGAATTTAACCTATAAAACCATGAAATAATGGAAATAAATCATAACTTGCATAAAACCAAAATATAATCATACCTGGTGTTGAATAGTGAACTGTATGATGGAAAATATGCCAAAAGGTGAGAAAACATATTCATTCCCTTAAACCAAAGGAATTCTAGGTCCCACTGGTCAAAATGAAAAATGGCATTGGGAAGAAGGAAGATCTGCGTTAGCAGCTACCTTCGACTTTGATAAAGCAGGTAATTTAAATCTCAGTCTCTTGGCCAGTGCTTTTAGAAGAGCACGCCTCTCTTATTGATTCCTCTGTGACAAACTGAAATCCTTGTGGAGTTCCTTAATGTTTTTGACCTACAACCGCAACTCCTTGTTCTCATCTTGAAGCTCTGCAATCAACTTGACATATCCTTTTTTTTGCTTTGTTGATTGAGCCAATTCTTGAGTTAACTGATCTATTGTTGGTTGATGCAGTGTAGATGGCTTTGCAAGATGCTTAAGGTCTTGTGGAGGACTCATCTCCTCAGATGGTACTTCAAGATCAACAATAAAAATTTGTATTTCAAGACCCAAGTCCTGAACAGGCATAGAAACAGTCTCATGAACAGGTGTAGGGATGGTCTCATGATCATCATTTTCAAGCATTTCAGCTAAAACACTAGCTAGGGCGATCAGAGAGGTAATGTCAGTTTTTCTTGATTTGGTCATACTATCTGAAGGTTTGGTATAGATAGTGAGCTGAACCATAGATTGAACAAAATTTTCTTTTTGATCCCTAGTGTGAGGTCGTAATAGGGGTATAACTTCAACATATATAGGGGTAGAGTGAGTGGACGGACTCGCCTCCAATGTGTCATCATTGAGATGAACAACATGGGGGATTTTCTTTTCTAATGATGGGGATGGATTGGATTCTTGGCGATGGAGATGTCGAGGGTGCTTTCTGATATTCAAATGGGGGTTAAGAACTTTGAATACGAAGGTATCCCAAGGTTGATTTAGCTCTTTAAGCTGGTCTAAAATGAAGAGATTAATCAAAATGTGATGGTATAGGCTTCCCTTAGGGTTAGAAGTATTCTTTCTAACCTGGTTTGACATCTTTTCTAGGCTCCTAAGAAAAAAGAAAGGGAAATTGAGACATTTTTTATCAACAAAATGAGCTAACTGACAGAGATGACAAGACTTAAAGATGCTAAACTAACTTCACAAGTAATCAAATGGATGATGACTGTCAATAGATTAAGGTACTCAGGTTTGATCCAACTACGATGAAAACCCTTTCTACCTGTCACATGCTAAAAATCAAGCTTAAGGGAAAAGTTATTAGATGCTCGCAAAACAAACCAATGCTTGTGCCATCAATCGCCTTCTCATGGAAGCTTGGTTGCGTGCGCAATTGATTCCTCGGTGACTAGGAAAACAATATGGCTAACCCTTTCCTTCTTCCCATCGAATCCCATTGCAAAAAGTAGTGATATTTCCTCATCGTACCCTTGCAGCAGATGCAGGAAAGGGTTCCAACCAGCACAAAAAATACTTCTCAGCATTATTTGAACTCTGGCAACTGGAATAAGTCTTGGTAGCTCTCAGGTTTGAAATGGTTTGACATGGTTAAGTAAAAACTAGGATACATAGTTTATAGAGTATGAAGTAAAGGTAACTAACATGCTCTATAGCGGTAATAGTCAGTTAAAACGATGGAATGGGAGAAGGTTCACACAGTGTTGATTTAAAATGTGTCGCATTCAACCTACCAATTGATCATGTAAATAGCTTGGCATGTTTAGACGATCGTGTCAGTATGGAATTTTTTGAAACATGTGCCATCAAAAATGCGTAATTTAATGAGTTTCTAAAGTTTAGTTAGTTCAACCATGTCCAAATTAAACTTTGTATAGGTTGAACATTTAACTTAACATGGATGCATAACCATATTCATAACCATAGCCTTGATTTAATAAGAGGGTCAACTTATCTGATAGCTTATGCGTGCAAGTGGATAATAGGATGTGGGTGATGGTAGTGTAATGATGACTAGGAAGTAACCTAAGGTCAAATCACACCTAGATAGAGGTAAGACGAAACCATATTATATATAAACCATGCTACATCATGGATCAATATTAGTTACAATGCCCTTGTGGATGTGACTCTAAAAGTGATGATATGACTCGGCCAAATTTTAATTTTTTTGCCCAAATGAAAAATTACACTAACATCTAAACATAGGTGCTAAAATATCATAGTTTTTATTCAGATCATCATTTGTCTTTTCATCATACCAGCATTTGACCCTTCATACAATCCTTCGTATCGATTTCTGTAAAACTGAACTTTGTTGGATCAGATTGCTGCTAATCATGGATTTTCCTAGGCTTCCAGTCCACAAGGAAGTCATATGGGATAATTATCTTGACCTTTTAATTGTGCTCTCCCTTATTCATTCAGGATTTTATGACCAGATTCGATGTTTTCATTATCCTAAGTAACTTAGAAAAATAAATACAGACAGTCTAATCCTCCCCCAAACCAAATATATGGCATGTCCTCAAGCCATACAATAAAACTAAGTAATTTCAAAAGTAATAAAATTTCAATCATGTTGTTGTGATTTTTGCAAGAAAAAGATTAACTAATAAATGGAAATGATTCAGATACATACATTTATAAAAAATAACAGTGCTCAGATATGTAGATATGTAAATTTATCATTTATCATGTGATGAGAATATAATTGAAAATGCCATAGGGAAAAATAGTCATCCATGCCTCATTGTAAAGATATATTATCATCTCAAGAATTTTTGAGCTCATCCTCGAGTTTGTGGGATTTTACAGTTATGGGTCCCATTTCTAGGACAATTATATCCTAGGTATTGATTGAATTTAGACTGTCGGATCCAAGGCCAACTTATGGCCATTCTATAAGGACATAATTAAACAATAGGCATAAACATTATTATTCATAAATTCTAAACAATTTTCTTTAAATTATCAGTGTTCTATGAATCATGTGCATAGTGGTGCATTAACCAGATCTGTTTTACCCAATATTGCCCCGTTGCCAACAAGAATGTTTAGTACCTCGACGGGTTTATCTTGGTACCATGAAAGCATAGCCCTGCTTCCACTCAGCCTATTTGGTACCCCGATGAGTTTACTTGCATTTATCAAACTTCCTTGTTTTAATTTGTTACTTAGCATTGACCTGCTTCCAGTAGGCATGTTCAGTACCCTGACGAGTTTTCCTTGTATAAATATTTTGAGTATATGGAATTCGATTGGTACTAGAGCGTGCTAATCCTTTCTAAACACATAATTCGTATTATAAAAAATTTCATAAAATGGCCTTAACTAGAGATCATGTCAAAAAAGAATAACTTAAAGGTGTTTGGTCTCTCACTATATCTTCTTTATAAAGGATAATGTTCCCCACAAGTAGACATTCCACTTACCCATGAGTATCCTCAAAAATATTTAAGATTCAAGTTTTGATAATGAGTATAGGATGAACTAGTAGTCCATAGGTGTGAAAATTCTGAGGAACATGATGACTAAAGTAAGTTTTTCGAGCAATTGTTCAAATAATCAGAAATGTACAGATCTAAATCAAGACACTGTATATATAGCATAAAAAAATCATAGAATAAGTGATTTGCAAATGATATACAAGAATTCTAAAAATTCAAAGTTAAGATATATTTTGAGTGTTTTTTAGAGCACTTTCTTTTTCAGATAACGTCTCATGAGTTGCTTAAAGAAATAGGAAGAACCATTTGTAACCAAACTGCAAAACCACTTGTTAGATGATTTATTTTATTCGTGAAAACATAGAAAAAGAGTCCACTGTAAACAAATTATTAGAAATGAATATTAGTTATTCAAATAAATACACACATATTTACATATATACAAGTGATGGTAACCCACAATATTTTTAAGGATCGGGAGGAGGAAGAGTTTTTGGAGAGTGAAGTTCAACAATTACCTCTATTTTGGTAGGACCCACCTTGATCCCTTGGGGAAAAACATGATTCCCTATACAAATGTGACATGTAGAGGTTTTTTTTAATCGACATTCCTATTGGAGATTTTTAGTTTCACATCTTTAACAAAAGTTGCTCTTCGCTGCTCGTTCTTCTTCTTGTTTCTTCATGTAAGTTTGGTTTCTAAAGTGAGTATACCTAGAAGGATTCTTTTGAGGTGAGAATGGGGCATCCCAAAGTTCTTTTCCAAAAGACATCTTCCTCCGATCAACCATTCTATTATTCGGTCTTATAGGGATAGTAGATGCTACTGTGAATGTTTCAATTTGTGGGGTTACTATGTTTATTGAGTTGCAAAAGAGAGATTTCACCTGGGTAGGATTGACAAAATAAGTTCAGCTTCTCTACTAATAAAAAGTTGTATCATTTATTTTTGTGACTTGGTGGAAGGTTTAAGGGTTCCCAATGGTTATTCCCTTTGAAATTTGTCAAGAATGAGGCCCTCAGGACATCCTACCAAGATCTCTTCTCTTTCTATGGCTTCCCCTGTAAGATCTCCCGAAAGAGTCTCTTTAGGTTTCCAGCAAAAATACTTCCTATAGGTGTGTTTTTTCGATTCCTTTCCACTGAGTTGATGGTTGGGGTTTTATGTCCCCACTAAAAATTTAATAAGAATCTTCACAAAATTTTACTATCTTAACGAATCTACCCTGAGAATCTTTAGGTTTGTTCAAAAATATAAAGGGAAACTTATGCTACTACTACTACTAGATTTGGGGGCACCTATTATAATAGATGTACAGGTTCTTACCTTTCATCTTACCTCTCCCCCACCACCATCCTATATCTATTCTACCTTACAGAACAACTCCCCGACAACGACACCAAAATGTTGGGAAAAATATCATCTTGATTAATTCACCTAATATTTAATTATCGATTGGGGTTGGTAGGCTTAGAGTTGACACAAAATATATGAAAAGGTAGAGGGGTTTCTAGGGTATTGTGGTAATAATTTAAAAAACAAAAGATCAAAATATCTTTCAAAATGAAAAACCAAGTAAAACTCCTAAGAATTCAACTATCAGGATAAATTGAACAGAGTACTAGACCAGAGTGGTATCAAGTTATACTACTCTACTCTATAAACAATTACTAAAATATAAATATATAGATAATGTTATGATGATGAACTATTCTCTATAAGAAAATCTATTTCACTGCTAAACAAATTTAAAGACTGACTACACAAAGAAGGATTTACAACAACTAGATATTCTTTCTAAAAACTATGCATGCAACTAAGAAATGTACATAATGGTTTAAACTAAATATCTAGTTCCATTCTCCTTGGTTATTTTGAGAATAAGGGTTCACTATGATTGGAATAGGAGTAGGAGAAGTGTCAAAGTGACTTTCAAAAGAAGTGAAGAAACTAAAGGGAATCAAATCTAACTTAACCTCTACAAAGATATGTAGACTAAGAAACATCCAATTGCAAGCGATAGTAAACATGATGATTTATAAGCAAATAACTCCTACTTGCAAAATATAGAAAAATACTACAAGAAGGTAGACATAACTTATAGGTAGAAAACTTCTAAAGATGATTTTAAATTCCATTCTATAGGTTTCTTCAATAACTACATGATGGAAAGAACGAGCCTATGGATCTATTAATGCATCTAACACTAAACTTCATATGCAAAGAGATAAATCAAATAAAACCAAAGATATGATCACAAGGCAATGCAATAGACCAAAATGCATGACATAATTCTTAAATATAAGGTGAAAAGAAAGAAGAAATAATAATAAGACTGAACAAGTATTCTAAATAATCTCCTCTAAGGATCTTAAGAAGAAACACAACCATTGACTAACTACCACTACCAAAGAAGAATAAAAAAACTAAAGAAACAAGCTCAAAACAGATTAAAAATGCTCAGGGATGAATGGAAGGCTGGATAACAGACTGGAACACAGGTCTAGATAACAGGTAGAATAGGCCGTCTGAATGATAGTCTGCACAAAAAAAGCACTAAAATGTCAAGAAATGATTAATATAAATGATTTTAAGGTCAGCTGACTCATGCATATGACAACGAAATATAAAGAGCAAGAAATAAATCTACTTAGTAACTAAATTCAATCTGTAAAATAACTTAAATTCAATTCATAATTTAAAACATTATTACCTATTGCAATATTGAATAAGCTGAAATATAATTAAATAAATTCATAATGAAATGGAAAAGGACAGAATTAAATCTACTGTAATTGAATCCTATGGCATCAAAGCAATTTATCCTATCAGCATAAAACCAAACAATAAACTAGAAATACTTTAAAAAGGAAATTGCAAACTAACTAATACACAACCGGTTGCTTAACTTATAAAAGAAAACTACATTAATAGCAGGATGACAGAGTATAATATATGCTTATAAGAAACAAATAACATGAACTATTACAGTAACTAGTTTGCATAAACAAATCACAAACAAACAATACTAATTGCAAAAAAAGGAAAGAGCAAAAAATACATAGAAATAGAAAGCTCTGGTTGAGGGGCTCTCCCAACAATCAGAGTGATACCTTGCTCACACTACTTAATACATGATCATGCACAGCATAAGTAGAACTTCTATTAAAGTAAAGAAAAGTGTTACAGAGTTTCTAGAAGTGACTGATTACATGTATCAACTAAAAACTATTTATCAACTCCTTTCTTGCATAGCAGCATTTGTATATATAGTGTTTTACAAAGGGTGAGAAAGTCGATCCTTTCAGTGGTCGAATGCTCTTAAGATAAATCATCCATTATGATAGATACCTGAACGAATAACCAACACATGATGTTTTCCTCCTACTTCATGAGATGATTCTTCTATGGCATGTGATGTGGCATACGAGATCTACTTCAGTGTGACTACCATCAAGGTGTCATGCAGAGGAATTATATGAGCGATCTTCTAGAAGGGGGTTTCTTCTATTACTTTGGTGTGTGGAAAACAAGAATCTTATAGGTCGTTCCATACTTGAATGCTTAAGAATCTATTAAAACCAGCACGCGATTAGCTCAATGGACTAAATGATGACTTTTGCAGTAAGCTGGATATGCTTTAGGTGTATCTAGAATGTATGCATGTCATGTTCATTGGCTCCCTGAAAACTAAGATCTGCAATAAATATTTCATATATTAGCATATAATCAAATATCATCGAATTTAACCTATAAAACCGTGAAATAATGGAAATAAATCATAACTTGCATAAACCCAAAATATAATCGTATCTGGTGATGAATAGCAAACTGTATGATGGAAAATATTCCAAAAGGTGACAAAACATATGTCAAAACATGTAAATTACTAGCCAAAAATGATGAAAAAACAAGGGTCAAAACTCATTAATGTCTCTTCCTTGATATCATCATAAGTCCTCCATATGTTTCTAGGTCATCCATTCCTTCATGCTCTGAGTAGAGAAAGCTTTATACCCCCACTCATCTACACTCATATCTATTCCCCTATTTGTGTCTTACTTTTTTATTCAGTTCTATCCATTATTTGGTTGTATCCCTCATACTCTCTTCAACAAAATATCATTTCCTTTATCGTAGTGGGTCTCCCTCTATCGACATCAACATTTCCATTCCATAGGATAGAGCTAGAGGCATCTTGTACCTTATCCTTATAAAAATCATTTATGGGTTTCCTTGGACCGACATACTAAGGATATACCTTAGTTCCCGTATCCTAGTTGTTTCTCATGAACTGGACTTTAGCTCATCATTACACAGTTCAAAATCATACAGATTTATGGTTCTCTCATTTGGTTAGTCAAAGACCCATGATATTCATGGATCTGGTCATTTTTTTAGTTTCTTTGGAATCCCTTTTGTCATATTCTTCCAGTGGTATCTGAGTTTCATTGGTGGCAATATGTTGAAGCACTTCAGTTATATTCTTCCTATGGTATATAGTTCTAGATGTGGTTCCTTGGATCTATTTGATTCAAATATTTATTTGTTTGCACACCTATGAGCAGTGACTTTCCTATGTCATCCTTCTAGATAATTGGCCTCTCAATTTTCAGTAGGGCATTAATGACTATGATTTAACATCCTATTTGGATGCCATTTTTGTAACATGTGTTCTTCATATTAACCATGGTTGGACCATGATTATGTATCCATTGTATCTTAGGATTAATCCCATCATTTATGTAAAATTCAATGAAGCATAACATCATCAAGCCTGCAGTAATCAAATGGACAATTGTAGAATAGAGAGAAGCAATTGATTCGCTCAAATCAATAATTCATGGAAGATAAAAAAAACAATCATGAGACCAATAATTGGAATAATTAATCAAAATCCATTAATCAATATGGTATTAAGTAATAAAATGGTAATACATATAGGAGAATTCAAATACCTAAGATAGGATTCGAATCTACCAACTTGAACTACTCTAGAGCTAACTCGGTGTGGAAAAATCACCACTAGAGCTCACTAATGCAACTCCAAATCACTAAAATAGTTCACAACCAATTAACTAAAGAGGGTATGTGAGAAAATGTGCCTAAATTTCCTTGAATCATGGAAACTAGCGATAGGATGACTGAGAGTGATCTAATGGATGGGAATCAGAACATAAATGGAGTTAACTGATTTCCTACTAGAGTCAATTGCTCTATAATTTCAATGGAACTTAGAGTGGGTTCATAAATTATAGGGATTGGTCATTTCAGAACCTAAACTTATGCAAATAGGTGCAGTAAGTGGAAAATTTCCCCTAGGTTTGTCCCCAATTAACTAATGGAGTGATGAAGACCTCCTAAGACAGGAAAATGGACAAATAGACTTTGTGGTCAAAGGGAGGATTAATAATAATCCCAAACCCCCCCCCTCTTTAATCCTAAATTTGGACAACATGGGCCCTGAAAACTAAGACCAAATGTCACCCACATAATCTTGTGTTCACTAGTTTCCTGGGGCTATGCATGTGAAATTTTCCATCTTCTTCCAATCCAATGATAGATAGGAGTATGAATTTTTCCTTTGTCTCTACTTTCTAGAGGAAGAGTGACATGATCCAATTTTTTATTCATTGAGTATAATCGGTGATCAAAACTTGCCATCATATAGCATCTCTTTGGGAGCTTGTTCCACCTCTATGAAGGAAGTGAATTTTCTTAACATAAAGCAAGGATCTATTTTTTAAACTGGGATCTTGTTCTCCTCATGTAATATGGCTCTCCAGTCATGTTCCCAGCTGCCTCAATAATGTTTTGAGCCCACTTAGGGCTAGGATTGGTGTTACTGGAAATTCTCACCTCCTGTAGATAGGAGTTGTTTCCCTAGTTATTAATGGTACAGGTCTAGAACAAATGAGTGATAACAAGGACATGGGGACTTCACTTAGTGAACCTCTCACATAGCACATGTGATCGTGGGATATTAAAGAATACCCTTAATTTTGAGAAATATTGACCCAAATTATTTTTGTTGAAACCCCCTCCTAATACTTAAATCCTCCTCCCCACCCCTTTTTATACCTCAATCCTTATAAACCACCCTACCCACCCCCACCTTAAACCCCTCATCCCCCCAATACCTGTAATATATTGGTTTAATTTTTGATAATTTTAAAATCCACAATATGAACTAACGTGATAGGATATTGGTCAACATGTGGGGCCCCCGTGAACAAGGATAGGTACTTCCCCTAGATATTGTAGGTATCTACAATGATTCTTTGATCTGTTCTATAGTATGATGTATTAGCTTCCCATGGTATTAGATCTCCACAGATGTACCTGCAATAAACACATCAAACAATAAGCAAGATCAAAAGTACCAGAAAATGATCTACAGTTCTATATCAATGACTAAGGAATCCAATAATAAAATGAGTGATTACAACACAATACATTTTATGGGAAAGAAGCCATCATTGCATTTATATGAAGAAGAAATATTAAAAATATTTTCCTTATTGTTGTGATGCCTCCTCACATGCCATGTCTTGTCCTCAAAGATCTAACTTGCCTTCTCTATGCTCACCCTATATTTGGCCAGAATCTCAGTGCAACAGCATAACTTTTCACCTCCCAACCCATGGATAATGAGCTAGTACTTATAGCCCTTAGAAGGATAGGAATGGTTGAGAAAATGGTGGATGAGTTGGAAGGAAGATCCTACTAGGGGGGATCTCGAGTCTAGGTGGTACATAAGAGTAGGGATGAGGGTGCCACAAAGCTGTCCTTCAAGAAGCTACATGAATATTCTCTTTTTCCTTTTGAAACTTGAGCAGTGCTCTTTCACTGTGAAGACTAAGAATTACCAAGGTAGAACCTCTTATTGATCAAAGATTAAAGGTGGTGGAACTGTTCATTGTCAAGAGACAAGAGGTTTCCTGAAGAGGATAACACTTACTGGATAAAAGGAATAAGTGGTGATGGACTCAGGTATGAAAAATAGGAGTCTGGGCCAATGTCCAACTTCAAATATTGGGGATTGAAGGAAATTTCTGATGTTTTGGGCCTCAACACATGATGCTGACGAGAACACATGATGCTGACGAGAATTATGTGTAATAGAACCCCCCCCAAAGCATGAGTCTAGAGGGATGCGATAGGCGAGATCTTTGTAAGAGAAAGCTATCACTTCGAGTCAAGAAATCACTTGATTGGAGATAATCATCAACCTGGATTCTGCAATACATCAGTACTTTTGACTCATATCCAAATGAATTCTTATCATGGATGTAGACCAATACAAGGAAGATTCATGAGAAAAATGAATAAACATGGCTACAAGAATACAACGTAGATACATGTGAAGAAGACTCAAACTTGGACATAGCTACCAGACATACAATGCATATCTATGTCATACGAACACAAATTTGAGCACAACCATGACCATACAAATCTGGATCCATTCTAGGACTTATACAAAATACTCAATCACATCCTGGGGAAAGGAATGAGTTCTTAACAAATACCCAAGTTCTTCATCTTGTATTCCACAAAGTATGAATCTATCCATGTTATTACAATGTTCTAACGTTGAACATGGTAGAAACCACTTTATTACCGGTCAAAGATGAGAACCATTAACAAGTGTGAGGGATATCACCATTAATGTCAATGAATCCTAAGGTACCCTAGTACATTCTCCTGAGTGTGAATAGATGATATTATGTCGAACACTTAGTTGAATATTTCGATCAAAGGTCAATGAGGTGAAACTATGTCGAAAACAAGAGTCTTTCATTGATGCATACAGATCTCAAGGTACTAATTTGTTTCTAATACCAATTCCTGGATGATGAGCTGAATTCAACAGGCATAGTCTCGTCGAAGGAGGGCCATGATGAATCCCACACCGACGACATGAGACTTGGAAAAATGTTTTGGAAATTTGAGTATGATGTAACCATAGTAATTACTCAAATATAACTAGCACAAAATTTTAAAATGCAGATGAAAACTCTCAACATGACTTCCCTTTCAACATCGGGTGGCACGAATGAATACTTGGCAGCATTAACTTGATTAGGTGGATACCAAAACATAATGTGATGGTAGACAATGCATTCTTTGAAAGACTCAAAGGAGTGTAAAGACTCATGAAAGTGGATTGACTTAGAAGCAAGTTGAATACCCAATTGATTGAATGAAATGCAGATAAGTGCCATGTTCAAAGGTGACTAATAACTACCATTTATTGCAAATGGGATAGTTTCCTTCCCTTAATTTCTCCATCATGATAGATGAGTGCCTCTTTTCATTTTTACGAGTCCAAAGAGGGTAATAAACACTCATTCTAGCTTATCCTGGGATAAGTTCATTCTCATATGTTTCACAAACCTGAGAAACGAGGGGTTCGTTCCCAAAAAGGGTCTCTCAGTGTTTGATTTAATGAGTCCATTAAAAGTTAACTCGGTATCGTTCATGTTTAGAGAGTTTGAACAAAGATGGAAGAAGACTCCAAAGGGTACTTTTTCGTATGATTTTGTCCCTAGGGCCCATAAAAGTATAAAATAATTCCTAAGAGAACTCTTTCATTCATTATTGGTTGGAATATTCCTTTTTCGTAACTAGTCAATCTGAACTGAAAAAGAGATAAACTACCTTCGGAAAGATAACTCTTCAAGTACTTTTACGAGCATGAAGAAGACAAGTTCACTTGGAAATCTTTTCCTATTAAGGAGTTTGAAAAGATCATAAAGAAGACTACATTAGGGTTTCTTTTCACGATGAAGGGTTTAACGAGTATGAAAAGAAGTGAAAGTTGACTCAGAACTTTGGTACTGAGTTTAAAGAGCACAACCAAATTGTCGAAATTAGCGCTCAATGACCTTCTCTATTTTATGAAAGTGTGAAAAAGTCAAAAATACACTCACTCATAACCAAATATTTTAGCTTTCATTCCCTGAAAAAACCTTTTAAAAGACCATTAGCTCTCCAACAAGATCTTATTAATCTTGTTGGAGAGCGTTTTTTCCGAGGGGGAGACGTCACAACACAAGATCTTATTGATCGCCATTGTTTCTGGGGAACTCAGATGTCAAGGAAAAATATTCCCATTAAGGAAGTGATATATTTTCCTCTTTGTACAGTACTTTTAACCATGCAGTGGTTTGTAAGGAGCCAAGGGGCTTGTCAGGATTCCTGGGAATACATGCTTTATTCCTTGGAGGTCGAGGCCTTACCAAGTGTATTCAAGGAACAATTGACTAAGTGTCAGCAGGGGGAATTATAACAGTTTGGTTACAACAACATGTTGGAAGCTTTATTTTTCAAGCGGGTACCTCATCTAAGGTCGCAGGTGAAACCAAGATGAGAGCTTGATACCCTCGCATGTTGCACTAGGTAGAGATCATGGCCTGCACTGGTGGTGGTGAAGGCAAGGTCAAGTACGGGAGTGCATTTTTCCGTTGGTTGGAGGACCAACTCCTCATGGTGGAGGATTATGGATCTGTTGGTACTAACTTTAGAGGTGACCTCGATCTACCTTTACCAGCTAGTGCCCAATTGTGTGATATTGGTAAGAAAAATGCTCAATATATTGAGGTTTTTTTACATTTTATGTTTTATAATTTTAATGTATGATAACGAGACCTAAAATTTTCATGCAGATGTAGGAGATGCATGACCTGCAGGTTCATCCCTGATTGACAGGTGAGTAAGGGCCCTCTTTGTACACCGTGGAAATGATGAGTTGACTGAGTTGGAGGAAAATATCAACTGGTTAACTCTTGACATTCTAGATGCTTCCATAGATGACCTTCCTACAAGGTACCAAAGACATACAGCTGGATTATCAGTTAGATTCATCCACCTGCTACGGAGGGTAGTGAGAGCTATCATGTGTTATCATGAGCATCACTAGTCATCTTACATGATGTAGACACTGAAAGTTATCTAGATTCATGAATTTTGATATTTTGTATATCTGAAATCCATTGTGCTTCATTCAAGGTCTTAAGACCATATTTTTTGTAAAAACACTTTATATATATATATATATATATATATATACATAATTATTTATGATGGTTTATCTATGTTCAAAATGTGGAACACAATTTATATGAGTTTTTAATGTCTTTTTCTGTCTATTTTATTTACAATGAACCATGTTTTATCTATCAAAATTTATGTATGGGAAATATATCAGTCCAATATATAATTGGCCAATGAGTCTACAACAGTGTTATAAGACCTAGTAATATGCCTATAAGTGATTGATTCAAATGGCCTTTCTAGAAAACGTACTCTTCGAAAGAGACGAAGGAGTGTAGGGTTTCAGATGGAATAGACTTGGTTCAAATGAATAGCCACTAATTGTGAGTCCATGAAGACTACCAAGTGATAAATGTCCCAAGACACAACCTTGGTCAATAAACATATTACTTCTTGATACTTAGCGGTGTTATTGGTGGCTAGACCTACACAAATCGCTCCTGAACTTACTAAGTCATGAGCCAGGGAATACAAAACCCAAGAAGCTAAAGAGAGGTTCAGGGTATGACGTCAAGTACCATCAGCAAAACCATAAAAATACATATGATCTACATAACCAAAACATGGTATAAACAGTACTGACAAAACTCAAAACCGTATTGAAATACTAAACCACACCAAAAAGTTAATCAATATACATATATACAATGTGTTATAAGATAAATTAATTCAAGCATAGTACCTTTTCAGGTACAACCCATTGCGAGGTTGCCCAAAAGGTAACCCATCATAATCTACAAGCTCATAGGCCCCTTTTTCTAAAACTTTACTTATGATGAAGGGCCCATACGACATAGATTCTAACTTCTCTTTTCCAATCTTGTCATGCTTCTGATCATAATTTATAACCATGTCACCTTCATTAAACACATGAGGTTGAACGAATTTATTATACTAAGCCTTGATACGTTTTTTTATGTGCGTCATTATCCAAGGTAGTATCTCTAATCTCATCAAGATTTGTCAAACACAAAAACCATTCTTCTTCAGTAGAAGTGTTTGGGAGAAGCTCAACTGTGAGATTAAGCAACGGGATCTCACATTCAATAGGAAAGATAGCTTCTAGTCCATAGACCAACTAAAATGGCGTGAAACCAATTTTTGTTTTAACGAAAGTCCTATAATCCCATAGTGTAGAAAACAGAGTCAAGTGCCATTTGGATTTATGGTCTGCAACCATTCTACGTGGCATATTTTTTAGAAATTTGTTAATGGCATCAACTTGCCAATTAGCTTGCATGTAATAAGGAGTTTAGTTTTCATGGTGAAAACCCAGCTTAGCACTCAACTCAACCATCATCTAATTATGGAAATGGGATCCATGATTAGTGAATACAACTTGTGGGACTCCAAACCTAGATATTACATGATTGAAGAAAAAGAGGGCAGTTGTGTGGCCATCCTCAGCATATGTAGGCATTTCCTCAACCCAATTTGTAAAATAATAAATGACTACTATGATGTAACCATGCCCCCCCACTAAGGTATGATTACAATGCATAAAATCTATCCCCCATTTGGAAAAAGGGCCAACAGCAATGACGAGGTGTAAAGGAGCAGGGTGGGTGCGCTATTTTGAATAATAGAGTTGACAGGGTGGGAGTTTTTTAACTGCCTCATGACAATCTTTGAATATTGAGGGCCAAAAATACCTAGCCCGAAGGATTTTCTGAGTTGTAGCCATCCTAGAAATATGATTGCCACATGCTATAGGGTGGAAATCATTGAAAACTTGTTCAACATCTTCGTGTGTAAGACATCGTCGAAGAACGGAGTCAATACCATAGTGGTATAATGTGTCATTTAAAATTAGATAATATTTTATGTGGTGACAGATGCATCGGTGATCATCATGAGAGATGTCAGGCTAAAATATTTGGTTCTGGAGATAGATAATCAGGTCTCCATGCCACGAATCAGTTATTCAAATCAAGAACAAAAATTCATCTGAAAATGAATCATTAGGCTCAGTTTCCATGAAAGCATAGGGAAGATCACACATTAACTGCACAAAAACTAAGGACTTATTGGCAGTATCCTTAGCAAACTCAAGATCAAATTCCTATAGGATAACGATACAATGGGAATACTTTCCCCCTAGTACATGACAATTCAAAATTTAATACATGGGGTTTTGATCATCAAGAACAGTTTTGGTACGAAGTAAAATGTAGTGATGAAATATTTGCACAACAATGACCATGGCCAAAGCCAACTTCTCTACATGTGAATAATTTGTTTTAGAGTCAAGAAGACTCTTACTTAGATAGTAAATCACATGATATTGTCCATTGAGATCTTCATGCACTAGAACCATAGCAATGGTAGTAGTGCAGGCATCAACATATAGCAGAAAGTCTTTCAAATTATTCAGGGGGTGCAAAACTGGTGAATGTGTCAGAGCGTGTTTCAAATTATCAAAAGCTCATTGGGCTTGGTCATCCCAAAAGAACGAGGTGTTCTTCTTGAGGAAACACATATAACCATGTGTTTTCTCTACAAAGTTGCATACAAAATGGTGAAGAAAGTTTTCCTTCCCTTGCAAACTTTAGAGCTCAGTGATATTAGTTGAGGTGGGTAAGGCAAAAATAGTAGCTATCTTCAAAGGATCTATCTAGATTCCATCTTTGGAAACCACAAATCCAAGAATATGTCCAATCTCAACATAAAAGACACACTTGTGGGGATTCATCTAAATATGATAGTAATTACAACAAAGGAAAATTTCCCAAAGGTGACCTGGGTGGTCCTCACGCTGTTGCAAATGAGTAGGGAGGTCGTCCAAATAGGGTTCTATAATGTGTTTAATATCGTGAAAAGCATAGGACATGGCATGATGGAATTTAGCTTCAATGTTCTTTAAACCAAAGGGTAACTTTCAATAAGAAAAGGTTCCCCATGAACAAATGAATATCATTTTATGTTGGTCGGCAGGTAGAATTTCTATCTAATTGTAGTCAGACAATCCATCCATAAATGAGAATATGATGCTCCTATAATAGTTATCAATGATATGATCGATATGTGGAGTAGGATATTTTTCGTTGGGACAAGCCCTATTCAAATATTGAAAATCGGTGCAAACCCTAATAGTGCCATGTTTCTTAGCAATAGGGACAATATTAGACACCCATTCAATCAGCGGTACGGGATAAATAAAACCTGATTTCAGAAGTTTCTAAACCTTAGATTTTATTTCTCAAGGATGGAATTGACACAGTTTTTGTTCGACTGGTCTCGCTGTGGGATAAGTCTTAATTTTGTGTACAATTATGGATAGATCAATCCCAGGAATCTCTTCATACGTCTAAGAAAAAACATCTCAAAACTCTTTGAACAGAGCTCTATATTGTTTGGTTTCTTCAGTTGAATAGTTCTAGCCTATATGAACATGTTCAACAGTTTTGGGCTTCACTAATATGTCAATAGGAATTTTTTTAGTAATGTTACACAATTTCCCTTTAGAATCAATTACTCGTAACAATATAGGAGTCTGAGGATTTTTTACAAAATCATAACTAATGAGAGAAACAAAATCAGGATCTGTCGAGTTGGAATTGGGAAGGAAAGAGGATATTTGATGATGATCTTCCCATATAGGTTCATCCACACTCATGACCTCCATAATAGACTCATCCAACGAGAAAGTATGCAAGAGATAATCTAGAGCGGGGAGAGGGGGATCCAACCAATATGGAAGGCGGTAGGGATCTGATGCCACTAGATGATGGTCATCATAGTGGGGATCAGAAACAAACTGAATAACATCATAGAATGCTTCATAAGGGCCTAGAGAATATGTCTCACCTACTTCTTTTCCTCTAGAACTATGATCGGTTGTGGATATCATGTTCACAATTGCCACTTTCGTACTAGGAGGGGTCAAGGGAAACACACCCATAAGGGTTGAATACTTCAAAATTCCTACCCCAACTGATTGATAAGGTGGAGGGGATTTCCCCAACATCAGAATATTATTTGTAGTGGGCGTAGTAACATCAGGTGAACAAAAATCGAGTTGATCGATGGTCACAATATTGCCCAAATGAGGGAATTAGAGAGTACGAAAAACTTTCGAAGCAATAGCTATCATAGCATAAAACCAGTTCCTCCCCAATAGCATATTTTAATCCAATGGAGCATCAAATACCTCTATTTGAATGGAAAAATTATTGCCCCCAAGCTCGACTAAAAAGGCCAATAACAGGCCATGAGGTTGGAAACCTAGTCCGTCAAAATATTTTAAAGTTGTGGGTGACTTCATAAGTTCAAGAGAACCAATGGATCTCTAGCAAGACACAGATAATACCGAGGTGGAATCCCCCTCTTCTAGTACAATCTGATGGACTTTTCTCCCAACTACTTTGGTCACTGTTTGAAACATGAGATGGTGAGGTAATTTGGACTTGTAATTCTCCACATTAAAATGAATCAAATTAGTGTTATTTGGGTCTAAGGCCCCTAAAAACATCAACAGTTTTTTGTGCTACATGGGGAATTTTGGAGTACCTCTAGGGTAGACATCTTACAAGGTGCTTGAGCTAAATATTCAACAAAGTTGTAGAATTATGCAGCTCGAGCATTTGGATTAAAAATAGATTTACTGAGATTACTCTTACGTGGGCACAAAACCAAGTTGAGATTAGGTTTATTCATTGTAAGAGGACCATTAGATAGAAGAGGAGGAGAAGAACTAGTAGAAGGATATTTCTCTAGGTAAGGACTCATGTCCTTCTTTTCTGTGGATTTGTCATATGACTGACTATGAGCAGTCAAGCTAATGGTTTTTTAGGACATCATTTGGATCTCTTCAGTAGAATTAGAGGTTCCCTATGAAGAAATATGATCAATAAACTGTTGTTGAGATGGAAAGGGGTCGGTGAGTACTTTCAGTGTAGGGTTACTTTTCAAAAATTTACTAATTTCTTCATGGAGAGGGCACTCCTTTGTGAAGCGGTCGCCACCACACAGTAGGCATGGATACTTGGACTTCCTCTTTCCTTTATTGTCATTCTCTGAGTTCATAGTATTGGGATTCTACTGTTGGATCCTGGGATTTCTAACATTTTGGTGTAGGCCAGATCGACCACGGCTAACCCAACTAGCACCTCCAGGATTTGGTGGATCCTACACTTAGAAGGACTACCAAATTTAGCTCTCGTCTAAATTCTACACTAAAATTGCATCCCCACAAATTTTCTTCTGCAACAGCTTCTCCGCAACTCTATTTCTGCAACAGAGTTTCTGCATTTGGGTTCTGGGATGCGGAATGTCAACTTTCTAATGTTGCTTCCCCCCAACTTCCCTTCCACAACTTTTCCTCTGCAATTCTTTCCAACTATCATATCTTTGTGGCCTTCTCCACGACCATCGATCTATTATTTGATGCAGATCTCCTAGATCTTTTTAGATCTGTTATTTCCCTCACAAATTCTATTACGGATATCTCCTGGACCATCAAATATTCATCTACGAACTCAATCCCCGCTATTCATTCTTTGCAAAACTTGTTAACGACAGAGAATCTACATGATACACTGATTGATCATAGAAACGATCGATCCAGCCTGCAATCTTTAAGATTAGTTAGCCTAACACTTCTATACATGCATTTATGAT
>LPNX010893112.1:86161-149506 GCA_001517045.1 Pseudotsuga menziesii | reverse complement strand
CTAAAACAAGCACCTCGCGCATGGTATGAAAAGTTAACCGAGCATCTTTTGAAGTTAAATTTCGAACATTTTGATCTTGATGATGCAACACTGTTTATACTATTCACGACTAAAACATTAATTTATAGATTACAATGAGGCAGGAAGGTAGAATAAATCAGAGCGCGTGTAATAGAGTGGTTCTCTCTTACACCATTGAATAACACATACAGCAAGTAGGCTCGCAGGATGAATGCATCAATTCAAAAAATGCATAGAAAGAACACTTAATACCTAAAACGTTCCAGCTCACTGGATGAAGAGACGGAGGGCAGGAATTAGGGTTTGTGAGAGGGACTATCACATCACGCAGAGGATGAAACTTAGAGTCTTCTCAAAATAAACAAAAAGGAGCCGTGATGCAGAATACCAAGAATTAGGGTTAAGCTAATTCAATGCATTCGACTGGCAATTAGGTATACACTGATTCTAGCAGAAAACGAATGCGTGCAGGGGTAGACTAGTGATGGGCAGGTAGTCTGAAAGAGCAAACTGGCAGGCAGAATGTAGGTCTGGCAATGCACTGGTAGGCAATGCACTGGAAAGCATACAGGCTACCAGGACTGAAATTTAACAGCAAGAGTTATGGCAGGAACCTGCTTTGATACCACTTGTTGGTAATAACTCCCGATTCGATTATACTATTCACGACTAAAACATTAATTTATAGATTACAATGAGGCGGTTGAGAACCAGCCTTTTCACCTTCCCGAGCAACTATTCAAATTCCTATTTAATTATTTATTTACAATAATCCTGACGGATTATATTCTAACAGATTGATTGGGATGTCAATCTCTATTAATATGCAATTCCACATATCTGGAATTGATGAACCCGATAAAGCTTGGGAGAAGTTGGAATTTGTGTTTGGTAAACACAATGAAATTCGAGGTCATCAACTTGAGAATGAGTTGATTCTTTGAATCTAAGTGACTTTTTATGCATTGAAGACTATTTATCTAAGTATAAAACTCTTAGACTCTTATGTTAAGAATACAAGATTAAGAAAGAAGACAAACAATGTATTTATCATATTCTTTCCAAAATTTGACCTACATATTATTTTTTTGTATCTACATTCTACTCCATGAAAGAATCCTTGACTGCAACTAGCTATTAAGAGCCTAGTCTTGAATCCTTTTGTGATTCCTTAATTAGAGATCAAGATAAGCTCATTCATCTTGGAATAATTAACAATGCAGATACATCTAGAAAAGCCTTATTGTCCCAATAGAAAGAAAAGTTCAAGCCTCCCAAGAAACAAAAATTTTGCAATAATAAGCCAAACAACAAGGGTCCCAAACACTCTCAGTCAACTGCTTCTTTAAAAAATGACAAAGCATCCAAGCTAAAAGGAAAGAAGACTAATTGTCATTGCAATTTTTGTGGGAAAGATAATCATGATGAATCTAAGTGTTTCAAGAAGATGGAAGCCTTGGAAGCAACAATGAAGAAGCACCACATCATCCTAGATTCGTCTTCAGAATCTACCTCTCATGGACATGCACTTTGTGCTTCTGGTTACTCTTATACTGCATCTTCTTCTTCTACTTCAAATGAATGGCTCATTGATTATGGAGCATATTACCATATGGCTAAGGATCAAGCCATCTTTTCTACTATGCATGAATGTAACACCAAGCAAATATTTGTTGGTGATGATAGATCTCTAAGTGTTGTAGGATCTAGAACAGTTCCAGTAGAAAATGGTCATTTCAGTGGTGTACTATGTGTTCCAAAAATTTCCTGCAATTTGTTATCAGTTTATCAAATTACTCATTCGGGTGAAGGTAAAACTATGACGTTTACCCCTCACCAAGTTGTAATCAAGGATTTTAAAAATCCTCAAAATGTTCTTGCTACTAAAAATGTTGATGATATTACTAGGTTGTACAAATTTAACAACTTTGGGCCATCACATTTTCCTTCAGTTTTTGTTGCTCATAGTGATAACTTGAGCAAACCTTTGGCATGAGCAATTTGGTCACTTAAATTATCGCTCGTTGCAACAACTATGTAAAGAAAATATGGTGACTGGTATTTTGATGGTATCTTGCAAGGATGGTGTTTGTTCCAATTGTGTGCTCGAAAAACATCATCGGGACAGTTTTGACAAACATGCCTCTTGGCACACCTCAGTTCCCTTGGAGCTTGTGCATAGTGACTTGTGTGGCCCTCTTCCATCTACTTCCTTTTCTGGTTTCAAATATTTCTTAACTTTCATTGATGACTACTCCAGATGCACTTGGGTTTACTTCCTAAAACTTAAGAGTGAATTATTTAACATGTTCTTGGCCTACGAGGCAATTGTTGAAAAACAATATGGTCATCAAATTATTAAGTTAAGATCTGGCAATGGAGGAGAATATGTTAACAACAAGTTCACTACTTTCTGCACTGAATAAGGAATCCAACAACAACACACTATTCCATATACACCACAACAAAATGGTGTAGCTGAATGGAAGAACCACACTTTAAAAGAAATGGCTGATTGTATGATCCAATCCAAGGGACTAAGTCTTCAATATTGGGATGAGGCCATAAATTGTGCAAATTACATAGTTAATCGCACACCCACAAGGTATAACACCAGAAGAAGCATGGAGTAAAATTAAACCAAATGTAAGTCACTTTCGTGTGTTTGGTTGTGAAGCATGGGCTCACATTCCATATGAAAAACGGAAAGCATTGCATCCTAAAAGTGAAAAGTGCATATTTGTTGGATATTCTGAAGATGGAAAATGTTATATAATTCTTTAACCACATTCTCATGATATAATCATTAGAAGAGATGTTAAATTTGATGAAAATCTCTTGGCCTGTGAGCCTAACTTGGCGGGTTTGCCATCTTTGGCCTATGACCCTGATTCGACAATTGTGCCTTCTTCTTCTTCTTATTCCAAATTCCTTGATAGGTTTCCAAATCTAGTTTCTGATGATGACAGTGAGGATGAAAATCCACATCCGCCTACTCATGTTCCTCTAGTTGCACTAGCACCAATGCTTCCTCGATGGGTTCGTTCAACATGTGAAGCAGCTGGTGATCCTAGAGATCAACATCGAACACGTTCTCAGTTTCAGTAAGCCTCTTCTCTTTTGGCTCAAGTTTCATAGAATCATGATCTAGAAACTTTTGAATAAGCTTCAGGAAATCTAGATTGGGATGCAGCTATGGATGAAGAATATCGTTCCTTAATGACGAACGATACTTGGGATCTTGTTCTGCTTCCAATAGGAAGAAAACCTATCAGATGTAAATGAGTCTACAGAACTAAGTATGCATCAGATGGAAGTGTTGAAATACTTAAGGCAAGGTTAGTTTCCAAAGGTTTTTCCCAAGTTGAAGGGATTTACTTCAATGAAACCTTTGCTCTTGTCGCAAAAAAGAACTCCATCTGCCTTGTTCTTTCCCTTGGAGCCTTACATAACTGGAAATTCCATCAAATGGATGTCAAGTATTCCTTTTTACATGGTGATTTATAGTAGGAAATTTACATGGAATAAACTCTTGGATATGTTTAGGATAAATGTAGCCTTGTCTGTCTCCTTTAGAAATCCTTATATGGCCTTAAGCAAGCTCCTAGAGCTTGGTATGCCAAAATTGATAGCTTTCTCCTTGACACTGGTTTTTCTAGATGTCATTCTAACCCCAATGTCTATACCAAGAAAGTAGGAAACCATCTCATCATACTTGTTCTTTATGTTGATGATCTTATCCTTACTGGTAGTGACCCTAAACTTATAACCCATGTGAAATCCAGTCTTAAGAAAAATTTTGAAATGTCAGACTTAGGATGTTTACATTATTTTCTTGGTCTCCAAGTCTTGCAAACAAAAGAAGGAATATTTCTTTCCCAGTCTAAGTATGCTTGTGACCTTCTTTGTCGCTTCCATATGGAATATTGTAAACTAGCCCCTTCTCCCTTCCAGTCTGGAGTCAATATTTCTACCACTTGTACTTCCCCTGAAGTAGATGCCACCTTGTATCGTCATCTTGTTGGTGGTCTCTTATACTTGACTCATTCCCGTCCTAAAATTTCCTTTGGTATTGGTCGTGTTTCCCGTTATATGAAAACACCTCATGAAAGTCACTAGAAAGCAGCAAAAAGAATACTTCGATATATTCGAGGTACAATTTAGTTTGGGATTCATTATAGTACAGGGGGGAAACCTTTGTTGGTTGGTTTCAGTAATTCAGATTAGGCCGGTGATCCTGATGATCGAAAGTCTACTGTAGGTTATGTTTTTAGTTTGGGATCTGGACCTGTCACTTGGGCTTGTAAGAAACAACAAGATATTGCTCTTTCTTCAGTAGAAGCAAAATATTGAACCGTAGTTAATTCCAGTTAGGAAGCTTTATGGCTTCACCAGATCCTTTCAAAGTTTGGATTTGAGCAGCAACAGCCTACTCAACTTTGGTGTGACAATCAAAGTGCCATCAAGCTTGCCAAAGATCCAGTTCTACATCAGTGCAGCAAACACATTGAGCTACACATGAACTTCATCAAAAATCTTTTTAATGACCATGTTATTGAAGTGCTCTATTTCCCTACAGATGATCAAGTTGCAGACATCTTCACCAAGTCTCTTACAGAAGCGATTTTTTCTAAACTTTGGTCTATGTTAGGAGTTTAGGAATGTGTCCTTAAGGGGGGATAGGATCTAATGCCTCCTTCCTTCTCGTAATAGTGTCACTTTTGTAAATCCTTCAATCCTATACCAATTTTTTCTCAAGGGGGGATGTTAGGATATTTAGACACTTAGGAGTTAGTTAAGATCAACTTGTGTAATATATCTGTTAGGTAAAAGTGTGTTTCTTTAGTGTGCATTAGAATGCATTTATAAATATTCTAATTCAACGGTAACAATATGCTATTGACATAAAGTGATCTGACAGTTCAACTTCTCTTAGATCATACCTACCATTGATTTGTGTCTTAACACCCGTTTGGTCCATGATCTCTATTTAAAGAGCATGGAGGGTTCTTGGCCAGTTGCTCGATTATGAGAAGCTCATGTAACTTTATTTATTTTGCATAATAAATTTCTCCAAGTAGCTATTGTGGAATGTTTCCCTCTCAAGGGTTTTAACCACATGACAAACATCATTGTATTGATCTTTGATTCATTTGTGTGAAGTGGTTGCTGTATGTGTTCGGTCTTTTGGGAGTATCCTGTGTAGCTGAATAAACATGATGCTCTTGCATCACGTTAGTTACATGAATCATCCTTTACTGACACCTGTTAGATTAGATATTTTATCATATGTATACTTTCTAGGAAAATAAAATACTTTACATGAAAGTTTACAATTTTTTTACAACTGACCCCTCCTTAGAAAATGTCTAGAGATTAAGGTCCTATTAGAAATTTAGTGGTTGGTATTGAGAGCTAATTCTCCTGCATCAGACTCCCAAAGTAGAAAGAATACATGATCTCCTAATTATTCATCTTTACTTCACATCCTCCCGGATTCCAAACTTTTGTCTATTGTTGTCCATAAGCTCCGCTATCTTCATTTTTCTTTGGTTGTAACCTTCCAGGATTCCAAACCTTATGTTGTAGTACTCTAGTGTCTTTAACTTCATCATTCTTCACTTTCCAAATAATTCTAGAATGGAATTATTTCTTCATTCCATCGTAAATATTCTTAGCTATTTGCATTAACTCCCATATTTCATCTATGGCACCTTTCAATTCAGTCTGTTGCTGCAGACAACTCTTGTTTTCTTCACTATGCGACTGCACTCTGCTGCACTTTTCCCATTCATATCTAAACTGCTGAACATTTTCTTCAACTTTCCTTAACCCAATCTCTGTTTTTACTTTCAGAATTGCTTCGAATATTGCCCTAGATATTGCTCTCAGTATTTCACTAGAAACTACTCTTGATACTTCTTCCACACTTACTTCTTGTATGCTTTAATAAGCATCTCCCTCTGCAATATCCTTCTTCTACTCCTTGTCTACAATTTTACTTTCAAAAAGTAATCTATCTCTGAGTTTTTTTATTGGAGTCATTTACTCAATCACTCCTCTTTGTATATTGGTAAACACATCATAGAACTGTGAACCAGTATCTTCTCTTGTCTTTTTTATAACAAGAAACATTGTCTTCCTCATTGACTACAATTTCTTCCTCTTGCTTAAATACTTTCAGCCAGTATTTCAAACTTTCATTGATTACTTGATTCCATTCAAGAACCTCTATCTTGAAAATATTCAGTAATATCCCTTCAATTATTTGACCACTTCTATCAGTTAATTCAGTATTCCTTAGTCCCAATACTGTTTCATCTCCAATTTGAGACACATTAGCCTCACTTTCTTCCTTATGGATTTCTTCTTTATGGTCAGTAACCAAAGTTTTCTATGACACTATCTCATCCCTCTCTATCAAAATAGAATTATGATTCTTTTTTCTTATGGAAGTCCCAAAGGTCTGTCCATCATTCTTATCTTGGCTCTCTAAGTAAACCAAATCTTCTGTGTCCTCAGGAGGAACAAATCCCCTCTCATAAGACATGACTATCTCTTCCCCAATAAGATTGGTGTCTTTATTAATTAAGGACTCTGTAGACTCCTTCTGCTGCAATAACTCATCTTTTCCTTTGTCATTTCCTGACAACAATTCCATATGTCCATCTAGACTGACTAAGTCTTTCATACTTTCATATTTTCCTATGCACCCCTCAAGGTACTTCATCTCTTCATCAAAACTATTAAAACATAGCTTGTTTACCTAAGGTTTCCATTCACAATTAGACTCATATTTATCTAATAGGTTCTCTAGCAATAACATATCCCTGTCAGATTCTTTAAGCACCATGTATTTATGCTTAACATATTCCTCATTATGCCTTACCAGATAACTTCCAGCTTCACTTAAGACAATTTCATAAGATGGATTGTCTTCTACAATACCTATAAACACATTCAAATTGCCAGCATTAAACTCATAAGACCCAATGGTTTTATTTGATGACTTAATCACCAAATATTTCTTTGGTTGTTCCAAGTATGCTACAAGACTCAGACAATCCTCAATAACCTTCTCTTCTGTTTCCCCAATCATAACATATGAATTCTTGATATCCTCCTTTGTCTCTTTTAGTTCTTGGTCATCATCATATGCCAAGTCTTCCTTGTTTTCAAATTTCACAGTAAGCTAGAAACCATTGCTTTCACTCAGCTATGCATGTCCATGTACATGAGACTCAGCTGTCTCATTTCCTTCCTAAACAGAATTCAAATTATATCCTCTTCCTTCATCCTTTGTGACAATATTAGAAAATTGTCTTTCCTCATTCTTTGTACCTGTATACATTCACAAAATATTAGTTTCAAAACATTTAGACCTCTTAGTCTCACTTGAATATTTAGTCTTCAATACTTTCCTCAGACACTCTCTTTCCTTGAGTATCTCTTCTTCATATTGAGCATTCATCAATTGCTCTCCTCTCCTTTGTAGCTTATCCCACTTCAACTTTCTTTTCATAAGAAAACCACATCTTTGGTCTTCCTCCTTCTTCTGTAACAACTCCATCATTACTTCCAGGAACAATTTTATCTCAGCCTTCTCTCTCTCATACTCATCATCACTCAGCTGTCTCCATATGCCATTTGACTTGTCATTTTCTCTTCTCCCTTTATGGATGCCTCTTGAACCTCTGCTATGACTCTCAATAGTCATATTCTTGAGTTTCTTTCACTCTCTATGAGTTGCACTATCCTCTACAGTAACATTTCTCCCTTCTACACCTCACCTCACCAAACCTCCTCTATGCTTTGTATTTCAGCAAGTACTGATCCTCTTTCAAGAACCCTCCTAAGCACTCCTCTATGATCATTCTAGGATTTCTCCCACAAATCATCTACATGAGAACATAACTGTCCTCTTGTACTTCAATCCTTGGTTTAAGTACTAGGTCCTTGGCCACACTTCACTTTCTCTCAGAAACCCTCACTAGTTTCCTTCATAACTTTCTTCAAAGATTATGAATTATTTGCTGAGATGTATTCATTCCTTCTTTTATCCGTTGCATGCATACACTCCTCCAAAAGTAGATATCTATGCATATAACTCACTGCTTAGGATACAATCCTCTTCTCCGCTTGCATGCAAAATCTTCTCCCCTTCAGACTATTGCTGGTCTGTCTTCTAACCTTCACATAACACTCTCTTATTCTCGTGTTTTTTCTCTTCACCGGAGTAAACTTACTCTCTTCCCACTACTTTTGGGTCTCCTTTTCTAGCTGTCTCCATGGATTCTAGATGTGCTTGTAGCTCCCTCATTTCCTCCATAACTTCTGCGTTCACCACTGGTCGACCTCTATTATGACATCTTGCTCTACCTACGTGTGCAACCATCCTCTTGCATTAAGCCTCTGCAATAACATTTCTCTTTCACACTACTACGAAATACCTCACCAAGCCCCTTCTCTGTTCTTGGTATTTTCGTATCGATGGTCCTTTATCTAGAACCTCTTGAGCACTCTTCTTTGCTCTTGCAGGCTTCTACTGCTACGCTTCTCTCTCACATGGGCTTCTCCTCATCCCTAGTCAGTGAGCTGCAATCACTCTTCTACTAAAACCTCATCAAATTTGTTCCTCTAGGTCGAACTATTGGTGTCATAGGTTCACCTCCTCTGAAACTTTTGAGCACTCTTTTCTCCCCTATATCTTTAGCCTCACTCTTTTAGAAATTGTACCCACAACTACAACTGTGGAATTTCTCAACAACTTCTATCTAGTCATACATGGAAGTTTCTTCTATTTTCCAACATGCAGGAAATCTTCTCTCGGTATGATAGCAAAATCTGTGCAGGCTGGATTGACCACGACCAACCCAACCAGCACCTCCAGGATCAGGTGGATCCTACACTTAGCAAGACTACCAAATTTAGCTCTCAGCCAAATTCCACACTAAAATTGCCTCCCCACAATTTTGCATCCGCAACTACTTCTCCACAAATATGTTTCTGCAAAAGAGTTTTTGCATGCGGGTTGTAGGATGCAGGATGTCAACATTCCAAATTTGCTTCCCCACAACTTCCATTCCATAACTTTTCCTCTGGAATTCTTTCCAACTGTCAAATATTTGTAGTCTTCTCCATGGCCATTGATATATTATTTGATGCGGATCTCACAAGTATTTGTAGATTTGTTATCGCCCTCACAATGTCCATTGTGGATCTCCCCTGGATCATCAGATCTCATCTATGGACTCAATCCCCACCATTCATTCTCTGCAAAACTTGTTAACGATAAAGAATCTGTGTGATACACTGATTGATCAGAGAAACGATCAATCCAACCTACAACATTTAAGATTCGTTACCCTGACACTTCTATACATGCATTTATGATCTACTTCAACTATTCAAGCAACAATTTCATGTCTGAATGAAAAATTTCATAGAAATACATAGATGTTCAGAAAACTGCCGAAGTCGGCTCTTACACAGATGCATCATTCAAACAAGTAAATGCATATAGGGTAACCACACTGTAAACATAATTAATCCTTCTATTAAGAAATAGAACAAACACACAACTCGGCTCTTGTTCTTTAGTCTTTCCAAAATATTTACAAGTGGAAGCCAGATGCAAGTCTAACCTTCCCTTCTGCAAATTGGGATTCTAACCTTGAAGAATAGAACTAAAGAACAAAACCCCCTCTACTTCTCTAATATTCCTATTTAACCTAAATAAATCTCTACTACGCATGATGAAAATGTCCCTATCACAATTAACAACATGTGGCTTGATTTCCATGCAGGGAGTCATGATCCACTATCATTCCTATTGCTGCTAAAAAACTATGACTCATCAAACCAAAAATATGCCACAGCATGTGACCAACTCATCACATTTTTGGCATTCCATGATGCTCCTACATCATGTTAGTTACATGACTCATCCTTTACTAACACCTATCATATTATATCTTTTATCCTATTTAGACTTGCTAGGAAAATAAAATACTTTACATGAAAGTTTACAATGTTTTTACAATTGACCCCTCCTTGGGAAATGTCTAGAGCTTAAGGTCCAATCAAAATTTTAGTGATTGGTCTTGAGATTTAATGCTCCTGCATCACTTTTAATTTTCCTTTCTTTTTATTACTGAGTGTTTGTGTACTTTCGATAGCATTCACCTCGATGGAAACTGTAGGAGCATAAGCAATAGTAGTAAAAGTACTATGTTTCTTAGCAGGCTCAGCTGCTGATGATGGTTGTATTAAACCTACAACCCCATCGACAGGAGTTTTTGCAGGTGGCTTGGTAGGGTCTGTGCTGGGACATGGATATTGAAAGATCATATCATACAAAGTTTCATACTGGGAATAAACCAAGTCTAGATACTAAGTGCGAATAATAGCTTGCTCTTCAGTGACAATGCCACCGACAACCACATCACGAGAAATGGGAGGAAACAAGGATTTCACAATCCAATCAATCAACAATTAGTCCAGGATAGGAGGTTTAATAATCCTTTGTTGTCTCTTCCACTCATGGATATGATCTGATATATGTGTGGAAGTTTTTTGGCAAAGTGATGTCAAAATATACCTACTAGTTTCGTAATGGATGGGTAGCTGGGAATGAGTAAGAAAAATTGTTGCCGATGAGTTGAAGTCCACAAACGAATGTTGTGGAAGCTCAATGTACCACTTGACAGGAATACCAATCAGATTTCATAGGAAGATCCTCAAACAGACTGAATCATCCATCAAGGAGTTAGAAGAACACCATACATGGAAAGTCATAATGTGATTTTTCAGATCCTCTCCCTGCTTTCCATCAAACTTCGAAATGTCTGATGGTAACTTAACTGGAATGGTAGGCCACAAAGGGTTGTGTTGGATGGGGTCATTAATCAGACAAATTAGTCAATTCCAAGGTTTCCAGAAATGAAAGTTGTCAATTAGGTTGAACATACTGGTAATATTGATATGGCATCTGTATACCAGTAGGACTGTAAGTCAATTGATACACTGGCTGTTGGGATGAGGGATTCATAGATGATCCTATCAAAGATCCACTAGATGGTATGGGCCACTAGGAGGAAGGTCTCCCTCAGGTGGAGGATTTCCTCCAGGTGGTGGTCTGCCATAAGGTGGTGGTCCCCCAGAAGGCGGTCCTCCAGGTGGTGGACCTACCAAAGGTGGTCCCCAAGAAGGTGGTCCTCTAGGTGGTGGTTCTAAAGAAGGTGGACCTCCACCAGGTGGGCCTCCAAAAGTTGGGCCTCTTCTATGTGGTCCTCCAAAAGGAGGCCACCAAATGTGACCCTCCATAACCTCCAATAGTATGCATGGGTGTTATTCTATGTATAGGCATATACGACCAATTAGGTTTACCCCATGGCATAAACATGTTCCTGAGGTAAGGCATTCTAAGATAAAAAAATACTTGAATATGCAGGTTGATAATTCATATTACTTATAGGTGGTTGGTTTCTTGGGTAAGTATAAACCCAAGAAGGTTTATTGAGTACATGTTGTAACCTTGAGGGTTTCTCTATACTAGAAGGGGGAATAATTGTGTTTGTGTTTCTGGAATGAACTACTATTGTTGGTTGTCCTATAGTAGGTATCTATATTACATCGGAAGTGACTCCAATAACTAATGAAACTACTTGATATGGGGGTTTCCCCCCAGTGGTAGAATATATGGGAGTACCAGAGGTAGACACAGGATTTGGAACTGTAGGAGTAGGATTGGAGGGTAGACCTGGATCATGAACTATTGACCCTCAAGCTAGTGATTATATACTAGGAGCTACTTGAGACACTAAAAGTGAATGGTATCCAAGAGGGGTTGTTTCCAAAAGACGGGGAGAAAGATCAAAGATAGGTGCTAGATAAGGAAGACGTGAAGAAGTAATGTTTTCAAGGTTCTCTTGGAATTTATGTAAATGATCAAGATATGGTTGAGTCCTTCTAAAAATTTCCTCATTCGATGGAGGATTAACGAAGGACGATTTAGTAGTCCCATATTCGGAAATAGTTTGACCTAAATAAGTCCTCCAAAAAGGAGCATTAGGGCAAAATGATTCCCCCTGCTATCATCAAACGAGTGTTTAAAAACCCAATTTGACTAACCAACTTGACCTGCCATTGGAAAATGAAAGGTGGTATCAGTCGTAGGAGGCTGTTTGACCAAGGGATTATCATACATAGTGAATTCTTCCATAACTGGATTCCCTTACATATGAGAATCAGTTGTGGCACCTTGGTCTATGGCTTCTATTTTGATCTCTCCTACAATAAGAGGTGAGTTGAGCAGTAAGCCTTGAACTCTTAGAGAATGTCTCAAAGGTAACTCGGCCAGACTGCCTGTCACTAAAACCTAACCTAGGGTTTAACACTAGAATCACACACAAAACCACTCCTACGCAAGCTAAATGTCACAAGAAAACTTAAGGGATAAGAGGGGATGATTCCTCACTAGTATTTTCAAGTCATTGCAACTTTCAATATACCACAGGGTCCAACAGTAAAACACGACAAGCAGAATTGGGACCATACCCTTTCCTGAATACTGGACTACCTGGACAACACATGCGTAGTAGCTCCCTGAGTATTGTTCTCAATGTATTACTCCAACAAGATGGCCAAAAGGATTTTCTCAGTTGGTATAAGGTATCCTAGAGGGGTTTCCCAATATATGCAAGGCACGTGGGAGCTCAAATCCGTGTTAGTGTTGTCTAATGCACAACCATTCAAAAGGGGCCTTCTAATATACAATCAAGTAAGTGAAGTGCCTTTATATATACCTCAATGGTACGTGAAAGTTTGTTCAATATACTGATGGTACGTGGAATAATCACACAATTCCTGGGATGTAGTGCAGGCAATAGAATGACAGGTCCTATTTTTTAAGACATCAAAACACATCTCTATCCTATCACTCAAGTTATTAAACATTTTAACCTAAAACTAGAGTTAATTTTATGTTGAATGATTAGGTGAATGCATGAGGTGTGGACAGAAAAGTAAAACCATGCAGCATGCTATGAAAATATTTCACTTTATCATTCAAGGTATGCCTTACTTATAGGAGAGAGAGAGAGAGAGTGATTAAATTCCATTTCCAAACAAAAAATTCCAATAAATCACACTGAACTATCTTTTAACATGGAAACAAGCAATACACTTCTAATAATTGATCTTGAAAGAAAAAGAAGTAAGATCTGTTTTCCAAAAAGAAAGGTACTACTACTACTTAGAAAACTAAGAATCTCTTTAAAATTATTCAAATATGAAAATTCAACCCAACCTATGATATTTTTGTGAGAAAAGAGCATATAAAGAAAAGAAGAACATGAATTCCTTGAAAGTCTATGAAACTAATCAATGATCAAACAGCTACTATTAACACAACTATGTCCAAATATCAAATTTTCTTATAATCAAGAGTAAAAGTAATATTTCATTAACCTATGAAGAATAACAATGGAGAAACCAAGAGTAAGAAGCTTTTCTCTCAATTGATCTAACAGTAAAAAGAGATATGACTATATGAATTCGAAGCACTCTTTTGAAAATAAAACCCAAGCATAATAAGAAGCTAAACAAATGGAAACAATATATCTATTCAAAACAAAATAAGCAAGCCATTTACCACTTTCCAGATCATGAAATTAACAGTCAAATACCAATAGTGAAGCCAAAAACACTTTTAACAAAGAAACAAACTGATGCAAAGTTTTGAAAAAACAAGAGTATGAAACCCTACCTGGCAGCACTTACACGAGGTTGGTGACAGAGCATTACTGCATAGGTACCCCCTTTTGTGCACTATAACAGAGTGGTCGAACTTCTTGTTTACCACTAAGCATGTGCAGTGGCACCGCCTATTGTCCTCATTGAATGTGCAATGGCTCCTGTAGATTTCAAAACAAGAAAAGAGCGAAACAGAGAAAGTTAAGGATCATATAACTGGAATCAAGTCATGAAAATCATTGGAAAATTAAGCATAGCAAGTAAATATGTCTCATATCTAAGTAGATCTAGTTAAACTGAACCCAAATCTTACCAAAAACTAGCAGATATGATAACTTGAAAAAATTAAAATTGATAAAATGAATAAAGACTAAAAACCAAGAAATATCAGAAGTTATGAATTGAAAACCAAAAGAGATCAAAAGTTCTGAATATATTCCCCAATGGAGTCGCCAAATTTGTTATTGGAAATTCTCAGCTCCTGCAGACGGGAGTTCTTTCCCTAGATATCAATGGCACAGGTCTAGAACAAATGAGTGATAACAAGGATAGGTACTTCCCCTAGAGCTTGTAGGTATCTGGAATGAATTTTCAATTTGTTCTATAGTATGATGTATTAGCTTTCCATGGTATTATATCTCTACATATGTACCTGTAGTAAACACATCAAACAAAAAGCAAGATCAAAAGTACCAAAAACTTATCTATAGTTCTATTAGTGACTAAGGAATCCAATACTAAAATGAGTAATTACAACACAATACATTTTATGGGAAAGGAACCATCATTGCATTAAGATGAGGAAGAGATATTACAACCATTTTCCTTAGTGTTGTGATGCCTCCTCACATGCCATGTCTTTTCCTCAAAGCTCCAACTTGCCTTCTCTATGCTCACCGTAGATTTGGCCAAAATCTCAGTGCAGTAGCATAATGTTTCTCCTCCCAACCCATGGAGGATGAGCTAGTATTTATAACCCTTGGGAGGATAGGGATGCTTTAGAAAATGGTGGATGAGATGGAAGGGAGATCCTACTAGGGGGGTTCTCAAGTCTAGGTGGTCCACAAGAGTAGGGATGAGGGTGCCACAAATATTTCCTTCGATAAGCTTCGTGAATCTTCTCTTTTTCCTTTTGAAACATGAGCACCACTCTTTCACTGTGTAGACAGAGTGTTACAAAAGTAGAACCGCTTCTTGATCAAGAGTAAAGTCGGTGGAACTGCTCATTGTCAAGAGATAAGAGGTGTCCTCAAGAGGGTAACTCTTATTGTATAAAAGGAATAAGTGTTGGTGGACTCAGGTATGAAAAATAGGATTCTGGGCCAATCATTCCAACTTCAAATATTGGGGATTGAAGGAATTTTTTTATGTTTTGGGCCTCAATACATGATGGTGACAAGAATTATGTGTAACAATTGGGAGTAGGGACTAGATTTGGATCTAGATAAATATGAACTTAATATCCAATTTCATAAATTGATTCAACTGCATCCTCTTCTTCGGATTCTGAATATGAAACACTAATGGAAACATTATCATATGTTAAAGGTGTAGATAGAATGGTTTTACCTTCCCTTTCAAATGGAAGTTGAGACTGTATTGGATTTGAGTATGGAAGAAAGTGTGAGAATTCATATTACTTGGAGGAATGGTTTGAAACACCTTTTTCTATGATCTTCCCAATTGATATGTTTATGATCTCCACTAACTCAATACCAAATACTACTTGCTTTGAAGGGGTAGTATGTGTCATCTAGTATATAGATAACAAATTTGTAAGGAGGGAACATAGAGTACATTTTTTAACACTCCATGTTTTAACTTGACTGTACCCTTTCCTTCATCTTGAATTTGAGTGTCATTACCCATGCAAATACTCTGGCCATCAGTAATTTGTAATGAAAATAATGATTCTCTGGCTGCAACCATATGATTGGAGGATCTTCAATCAATGAGGAAGGAATGTGATTTTGAAAAACTAGTGTTCATTGCATGGAATCTATCATCATGATCTTAATTCTTATCCCAAGAGTCATTCTTCCTTGTGCCTTGAAGGAGGGAAATATTGTGTTGCTCAAGGAATTTTGTCATCTGATTTCTTGGTTTCTTCATACAATATTTCTTGTATGGTTTCCTTTCTTACAGTAGGAGAAATTTCCCTTATCAGACCTCTGATGTTTGTCCTTCATAAATCCTGAGGCTTCATTGGATGGATCAAACTCTTCCTTAGGTTTGAATTCAATGTTCCTCTTTTCTTTTTTGTTATGCTTCCTCATTGCTTGTGCATTCCTTGTCTCACTAGCTATGACAGATTAATCTTAAGAGGATATGAGAGCTCCCATATGTATCAGGTTTTCTTGCTCTTGGATTAGGGACTCTTTGAAGACATCAAGGGATGGAATGATCCAATTAGGAGTAGTCAGCCTCCCAGAGTAAAATTTATATACAAATGCTGAGAATTATGGGCCATGTTTTATTAGATTTTGAGAGTACCAATTTCTTCTCTCACTTCTACAGTTCTCCATTTGAATGTTGTAGGCTTGATGATCCTATGCTTCATTTAATTTTACAAGGTATCAGAGTGAGTATCCATGTTTGCTTCTAACCTAAGAAAATTCCATTGATGCACTAGAAGCAATTGGGTTCCACATAAATCCTGTAATTATTACCTTTCTCCCTCTAGATTTTGTCCAAAGAAGTATATCTAGGTGTGATGCACCCAGATAAAGTACAAATGTCAAACTGGAGAGTGCTTTAACTTATTTGATTTTAATTGTATTGTTTTTGCAAGTTATTTGAAGAGTTCTTGAATCTATAAAATGGAGAATTCAACAACTCTTAATCTAAGAATCCTCACACCTTTCAATTACCTTGATTGGAGGGATAACATCCAGATGGTCTTGAACAAAAATTATCTTTACAAATTCACCATGGGAAGAGAATTTGAACCATGATAGTATCTTGAAAAATATAAGTATCTAAATAAGCTTGATGAATCTTTTGGCTTCATGTGCATCTAAATCTCCAGAGAGTTACTCTTTCACCTTGAGGGATTGAGAACACCAAAATAAGTATGGGACAAGCTCGAATCCTTTTTTGGAAAACATGATCAGATAAGGTGCCATATATTGGAGAATGAGACAATAGCACTACAACCAACCACTTTGAAACTATACAACATTTTTTCTCAAAATTCAAATCACTTGTCATGAAATTCAAGCAATGCGGGATTGATAAGAAGGAAGAGAAATTGGTGCTCTCAATTATGAGAAAACTTGGCCCAGAATTAGCAGTGTTTGTATCTACCTTTCACTCTTGGATACTAACAACTCCTAATTTGTGAATTCCATCCCTTTATGCCTTCACATAGTCACTAATCCAAGAACAATACAAGTTGATACAGATGGGCGCTGTCAGAACCTCTCTAGATCAAGCTCTCTTAACTGGTGAGACAATGAATGTGCAAGCAAGGAGGAAGAAGAAAGGAAAATAAAAGAGGAACATTGAATTCAAACCTAAGGAATATTTTGATCCATCCAATGAATCCTCAGGATTGTTGATGTATTTGTAAATTTGGAATGTATTCACTTGTATATTTCTTATTGTATTTCATTATACCACGAAGGAGATGTTTGTTCCTCCGATTGAGAGGGTCATTAATATAATAAATTCTTGTAAATTCATTGAGGTTAAACCTCCATTGTAAGTTGGGGAAATAGACCCCACAGTTAAGTCATATTAGGTTTATTAGATTCTCCTAGTGAAGTCGGACCCGTAGAGTAATTGTCAAGTGGAAAACAAGTATAAATAGAGAGTGAGACTCTCAATATGAAACACACAGTCACTCAACAATAGCACATGAATGAGAGAGGATTAGCTCACACAAGTGATAAAGAGAAGAGCTGTCAGAGATCATATTTGTACTTTTGGGTTTTAATTTTTCTATTGGTGATCATTCTATCTCTAAGGAAGTCGAGGGGTTTTCTCCTTTATGGTTTCCCTGAGAAAAATTATTTTTGTCTCTTGTCTCTTGTGATTATTGTTGTGCATGTTATTCTCTCAGATAATATCCTAGATCCTATTGATTAAATGATAAAAATCTAGCATGGTATCAGAGCCTCTCTGAAAGAAGGCATGGTGCAACTACAGAAAGTAGGGATTCCTAGTTGAAGGTGTTCTCTCCACAAATTGTAAAGAAAGGAGGGATAGGGTAAATCACCTCACTAGAGTGCATTGATTGGTGGTAGCATTTTTTGAATCAGATAAGTTTCACTGTGCAGCCAAAATACAGTTGCAATGGGAGGTAATGGAAATTAGGGTTTCATGCCTGAAAACCCTAGAAGAATGAATTTAGTAATCCTATAATGTTCCCTATAATGAAATATTGGTGACGGATGAAAAGAAAAAAAATTTACAAGCCGAATAAAATTTTGTGATGTACACTATGTAAAACTTTCAGCCTCATATTCTCTATACTTCAAGAGATATGGTTCCTCCAAATTAGGGTTCCAGGCTCCTCTAGAATACAGTCATAAATAGGTGACCTAGGTGTTAACCCAAAAAATCCCTCACTAAGCTCTACATGACCTACACCACCCAAGGACATCTATGCATGACCCTCATTTGACCCCCACACCCTAAAAAGGCTTAAAAATATGAAAAAAGGATTAAAAACCCCTAAAAAGAGCCAAACTAGCTCCCATAGGGGCTAAAACCTCTAAAAAAGGGCTAAAACCCATCAAAGGAGCTTAAAACCCCCAAAGGAGATAAGGATTGGAAGAAAGGGTCTAAAATCCCAAAAAAGGGGGTAAAGCCCCAACCAGGGGCTTAAACCCCTAAAAATCCCAAGAAAAAATATAAATAGAGGGGTGGGGTTCACTCTCAAATCAATTCTCATCTCCCTATCGTTACATTGCCTGTGTGAGTTCCTTGAGACCCTTTTCCTTTCAATTCATTCACCCTCCCTTTCCTCCATTTCTCCATTGAACCATAGCTCCCCATCCATTGAGAGGTGCTCTCCCAAGCTAGGGCATGGTGGCCCATTCCAACAAGAGAAGGTATACTTGTCTCTTTTTGTTTTTATGTTGTTATATTGTAGTTTTTTTACATTATTTGTTTGTAGGATTAATGTTTAACATTTCATTATAGGTTTCCATTGATTGCTTCCAGGTCCTTTTTGTTCTCTTACAGTTTAATGCAGGGTTGTGGAGCTTAGCCCTAACATTGTGTGCAGGGGTTCTGTTTTATTTCATTTTCTATATGTTGTGTTATTTCCATTTCATAGGAACCCTACCCTTCCATCCTATGTAAGGAATGGAGTCGTTCTTTCCTATAGCTAGGGAGAAAGCCCTACTACATATTTGGTGACCATACCAGGTTGATCCCATAGGATCCCTAGGTTTAATTTTTGCATGTTAGTTTTATTTTCCCTAGTTTAATTTTCTGCTCAATCTAGTTTAGATATATCTTTTCCTATATTTTTAGTTATAGCTGAGACTCTTGAAGGCCAAGCTGAGCCCATTCGAGCATAGTACAAGTTACTGTCATCCAGACCTAACTCAGGCAAAAAAAAATTCCATCTTTCGGACCAGGTCGCTCTTATCGGGATGAAAGGTGCAACCAGGTCGCTCATTTAGGCCCAAAAGGCACAAATTCATCCCAAAAAGTCGATCGCTTCTTTCTGCAAGTTTTGAGTGACCCCCTCTCCTGATTTGGGGAAATTTTGGCGACCCCCTCACCACATTTCCCCCGAAAAGAGAGATCTATCTCTCAGATTCAGATTTAAAATTTATTGGGACTGTCAATGTGGCTCAGTTGCCTTTGTCCATCAAATCTGTGATGATTTCATTTCAGTATCTGTTTCTTTCATTACATCCTGTGTAAATCACTATTAAAACAAATGGTTAATTGGTTAATGAATTTGTTTAAAGCTTGAATCAAAAAATTACTATAGGTTTCAATTCTTAATTTGAAATTAAGTCTTGCCTAGCCCTTCCTCCTCTACCCATTCATCACCCTTCAAGGAATTCTGGGATAGGATGAAGGGTGGAGCTCATATAGTAATAGGAACTTCACTTGTCATTTTTTGAAACCACTAAAAATGGGTGACTTGGAAGGTAGAGGGGGTGGAGACCAATGGGGGTTTCGTGGCGTTTGCATCCTCCCTGTTGACCAACCTTGCATCTGGAGAGTGACTTGAGGATCTACGGGTGGGATTAGTCCCATTTTGTTGAGATCCCAACACTCTTTCCTGGTTGAAGAGAAATACAAGTGTAAGGCAGTCACCTAGTTAGGTTCAGATTCAGATTCAGGTATGGCATGCATTCAAGTTTTTGTTTACAATTTACTGCTATGTTAAACAATCTATTCACATTATAAGTTATGCAATACAATCTCTGTAGACTATTCATAAAACATACAAGTAGCCACTAAATGTAACAGAAAGATAAAAGACATACACACAAACCATACCACATAAAATAACCAAACTCAATTCATGACATTGAGTTAGCCATTAAAATTTATAATTTACACTAATTCAACCATCTACAGTCTTTGAGGACATAAGTCCCTGACTTCCTTAACCATGGGAAGTACTCGGGCTTAGCCCAGAAACTCATTGTGAGGAGTACCACGGGAACCCCAAAGTAGCTGGCCACTGAGAGGAATTGTTGAGCGAAACAGGCAACGACCCCCACCGATTGACTAGTACTCCTGTGAGGAAAATTCCAAGCACTATTTTCTGGTAGTCTTGGTGGTCGAGTGACCACCTGAAACCAATAGGAAGCCATTAAAATCAGGGTCCAAAAATCATTACCATATTTCACCACTTGACATACAAATCATATACAATTGATCCCCCATGTTCTTCCTCACGCCTAAGAGGCGTTCCACCATAGTTCGAGTCCTTGAACCAACACCATCGAGACCATTCTTGAATCAGACTCAGAATCAGAATCATACCAATCTAAGCCAGACTTGCATACTACACCATCTATCCCCATGGCTAGTGCAAACTTGCATCCATTTTCTAGCTTAGTGATTGGCAGTGGACCCATGTCCACACCCCACACCACCACCAACACCCCTGCTAGTGGCCCTAGCATGGTCATGCAAAACTTCATAAGCCAGCTACCACCACCCATATTGACCAGTCAAGCTATCCCACCTATCACAATTGGGGGCAGTATCCCGTCCACCTACACTATCCCTCCCATCATACATGGGGGCAGTGTCCCTTCCACCCACACTATCCCACTTGGCATGCCTTTGGGCAGTGGCCCTTCCACCTACACTACCCCTCCTATCACACATGGGGGAAATGGCCCTTCCACTCTTACTATGCCACTCACCATACTTGGGGCCAGTGGCCCATCCAAAACAATGCCACAAGTACCCCTAGTTATGAAGTTGCATCATGTCCTTGCAAACCCCACCACTATTTCTGCCCCATCTCACATCAACCTTGGGTCAAACCTTCCTTTCATGGAATGTCTCAACCTGCCTAACTTGGCTTGGTTAACAAATTATCTTATCCACCATCAAATGTTTTGGCCTCCCATGTCAACCAAACTCCCCTCAGACATTCCCAAGTTTGAAGGGAAGGCAAGGGAGTGCCCCCAAAACCACATCAAGACATTTCACCTATGGTGCTCATCAAATAGCATCATAGATGATTCAATCAGACTCAAAATGTTCCAACGCACCCTCACAGGTGCTGCATCCAAGTGGTACATTGAGCTACCACAAGCCAAGTACCCGGATTTCAACTCCTTGGCTTTCATGTTCCTACAATATTTCCAAATCCCCATTAGATATGATGAAGGGGTGGAAATCTTGTTATCTTACCACTAGAATACTATGACCCACATAACCGACCACATCCATGAGTGGCAGCAACGCCGTAGTTTGTGCAAGATTCAACTTGATGACAAGATCTTCCTGGATTGGTTCCTAAAAACTTTGCTACCACCTATAGAAAAGGACGTCACATCTGAACATCTCCAATCTGAAGAGGAGGCCATCTTAAAATCCCAGTAGTTTGATCTAATCTATCCATATTCTGGATACCTTTACATTGTTATTCAAGATGCTCCCCATGCAGGAACCTCCTACCGAGATGCACTGGGGGCATCCCATGCCGCAGATGGAATCATAGGTTCTGTCTCCGACCAACCACAGCACCGTCTGACACCACCTGCAATACCATTGCAACTAAAAAGCACCCCCAGCGTTGCCTACCAAAACCAAACTCCAGACTATGCAAAATTGATGTCTCAGTCTGGAGCCACAAATTCTTATGCACAACCTACGCCATTGCAGTAGGCCCAAGCATTAGCTTGCCTGGCACAACAATATGTGGGACAAATGACCACATTTGTGGCACTTGCACCCACCAAAGTTTACTATGGACCACTAGCACAAGCCGTTCAAGCCCCCACCCCTACTCCACCAACACCTTTAGGATAGGTGTTTATGCAACAAAACCTTGCTAACCAACCAGCTCCCAATAACCAACAAGGGCAAGCTAGAAATAATCAAGATCGAAATCAAGGCAACAATCAATCGCAAGGACTTGGTCAACAACCAAACCCTCCCAACAATGCCGAGGAAAACTGGCGAGCCAAAAATCCTTAGCAACCAAATGCACCTAGATGCAACACTCCATTGCACATAAACCAACCATGTAAGTTGTGTGAGTTCTATGGATACTATACACATGAATTCCCATTCATGGGTCATGCCAAGCAAGCCATTCACAATGAGGTTCAACATTCCTACCAATATGGCAGCCCAAGCTCAACCCAATCCAGAACCACCAGGGCCTCCATCCATGGTCCTCCAAAACCCATTACCATTCCAAGGACTAGTAGCAACTGCACTCGCTCCCCATCCCAATCCTAATGCCCCAAGGGCACCTCCGATAGCAAATATAGGTGTTCACCACCTGCTAGCCATGACAACTAAAGAGATCAATTTACAAACCAAATGAAATCAGTACAGAACCAACACTGAACCCGCTGACACATTAGCGACATCTACATCCAAAATATCCAATGCACCTCTTCAGCTACCCCCTTTCCCTCCGTGCCCCCCCCATATGATGGGTTTCCAACAACATCACAGCTAGAGCTACTATAAGCTACAGTATTGTGGATGATTTGGCCCAAACACCTACGGCCATGTCTGCTCTCGAGGTACTCAAAACTTTCCCAACGCAATGAAAGGCCTTACTAAATTCCCTCAACGTTGTAGACCCCTCCAACTCCAAATTGATCACATTCGACATAGAGAATGGAGAACCATGAATGCCATCAACCATCACCTTCCAAATCCTAGTTTTGATCCAGAATTTAGTTATGCACTAGTGTATAGTGGATGAGGGGGAATCCACGTGTATTATATCTACCTTAGTCTAGTAGAAGCTTGGATCCCCAATTCTGCAACCATCCTCTACTACTATGTGGGCTTATGATGGCCATCCCACTAAAGCCCAAGAAATCCTCCCCCATGTTCCCATCACATTGGTTGGGAAAATAGTATTGATTGACATAGAGGTTGTTAATGCTCAGCTGGACTATAACCTTCTCCTCAAAAGAAGTTATATGTACACCATGAGAGCCGTAGCATCAACTATTTTCCACCTCATGATGTTTCCTCATGAAGGGAAAGTCGTGACGATTGATCAACTGACTTATCATGTTCCACAAGGGCTAACGAAGCCTGCCAACATTATCCTTATGATCAAAATCATTGACCCGCAAGGGCTAAACACACCTGCCAATGTTATCCCTGCAGCCAACACCATGGTTGACAAAATACAAGCCTACCCATTATTGAATGTGGGCCCTGGTTTGTTTGTTGATACCACCATGATGGATTTTTTCCCCTTAGTGTCACGACCACTGACACCAAATGAGACTGCATATTTGTGCATGCTCTCATCTAGCACTAATGCAGCCACAGCCGCAACCGCAACCACAACACCATCCGTAGTCGCAGCATCATCAGCAACCACAACATCATCCATAGCCGTAGCATTATGCATAGCTGCCACCACAACCTCATCACCACATGCAACCATCAAGGAGTTATTTGGGCTCCTCCCTAGTCCACACAATTCCCTTCCTCTTTCCCCCGCCTAGTGTCATGAGCAAGCCAGTAATGGATACCTTAAACTTACCCAATTTTACATTGGGAATTCCCATGTGGTACCTTGATCCACTGGCCCAACCACCAATGCCCCAAGTAGTCTTAACCCCCATGCAACCCATTGCGGTCAAATCTCATCCTCCACCCGACCTGCAAAAACCAACCAACGCACCCACACCTGCACCGCCCCACCCAAAAAGGGCCATGGGAAAAAATACGAAAGCTACCGCTGAACCTTGACAAATCCTACATTGCACCATCTATGAAGAACAGGGCCATCAAACTAAAAAATACCTTGAGATTCCCATAATCCGTGTGCATTTGGATGCCATGGATACAACGAAAAACCTCCCCGTGGTTGAAATCCCAAGTGGGCCAATAGTGAGAAACAAGTCATTGAGAACAAACCATGCTTGCACTTTCTGCGGATTGTATGGACACTATTATCACAACTGCCAAGACTTTTCTGAGTTCTGAATGGCTCTAGAAAACCTTCAAAAACATTCCCTTGAATCTAAAATCACTCTGATCGAAGAATTCCACCCCCCACCTCCTTCTTCAGACACCATGTCCATTTACATGATGTCCAGTTCTATAGACCCTCTTGTCTCCACCATCAATGACTGTCCTTCAGACCTGTCTCTTCATTGCTTCCACAACAATGAGGAGATACTTGAAGCCTTAGCCACCTGAGAATACCCATTGGACAACATGCACCATTGCTCGTTCTTCCTCCCTGAAGAACTTGTGTTGCAATATGACAAGTTTGCCATGGAAACCAAAGATTTCGTTCATGGGAAAGTCGACTAGTTCAAAAATCCCATTCCAGCACCAGATGCCATCGAAGAAGGGAACATGGCCAACATTTCACTAACCATCAAAATCAACATCTCAATCAATCCTAAGGTTGTTGAAGAAATCATGTTGGGGGAATCCTGCTCCCTGGAAGAAGTTGCTTCCTACAAAGCCCTATTACAAGAATTTCGTGACATCTTTGCCTAGTCCTACAATGAAATTCCTAGGTTGGATCCATCCATTGTGGAACACCACATTGACACATGGCCCGATGTGTTCCCCATGTGCCAAAAGCAACGGCCCATCCACCCCTCCAAAGATACCATGGTCAAAGCTAAAATTGAGAAGCTACGCACAACCGGATTCATTTACCCCATTGCGTACACCACTTGGGTTTCTAATCCTATTCTCGTGAATAAAAAATAGTGTACCATCCATGTTTGCATAGACTTCTGCGATCTAAATGGGGCATGTACCAAAGATAACTTCCCAACACCCTTCATCAATCAGATTATCAATGCATGCGCCGGACATGAGGTCTTTTCCTTCATGGACAGGTTTCCCAGATATAACCAAATCCGAATCCAGAAATAATATCGTTACAAGACTGCATTCACAACCATGTGGGGCAAATTCACCTATCAAGTAATTCCCTTTGGTCTGAAGAATGCTGGAGTCACCTTCCAGCATGCCATAACACATTGTTTCCATGACCTCATCCACAACATGTTGGTCTATCTTGACAACCTCATTGCACAGTCACAGAAGCAAGCACAACACATAGACGACTTGCTGAAATCCTTCCTACGATGTCACAAGTACAAAATCTGCTTGAACCATTTCATGTGTTTTTTCTGTGTCCCAACGGTCCATCTCCTAGGGTTCATCATGTCACACAAAGAAATGACTGTTGATCCCCTGAAAGTGCAAACCACTTTCCCTCTAATGTCACCTCTTTAAGTGACGGTAGTTCAGCTTGTAATATAGTCTTTCCCCTTTTTGTTTTACACATTTTTAAAGTGATTCTTATGTATTGTTTCCCCTCATTGCTCCATATGGATCCTACCTTGGATCGGTACATTGGATTTGTTGATGGAGCGAGCAGATGGTCTCCAAAACTCACCTCGTCTACATGGTTCATCTACTCCCCATCGCACAAGTTGATCCATATCAATGGAATATGCGTGGGTAGTGCTACCAACAACCAGGATGAATATGATGGTGTCAATGGCCTCTTGGTCTCCGCTCTCCAGTTAGGTGTTTTCCATCTTGATGTCTTCTTAGACTCCCAGCTGCTTGTCTCCTAGTTGAACAACTACTACCGGGTACGTGATCCCTGCCTCTTTAGAAAATTCTTGCACACTAAATAGATGGTTAGAACATTTGAATCCATTACATTCACACATGTTCCCAGAAACCTCAATAGTGTAGCAGATCAAATGGCTAATGACATTCTAAATTAGCACATTCATAATCGCATATAGAAACATACAAACACAACATCATGCATAATCATATATAAAACACACACACAAGTGTAAAAATACATCATATAGGCATTACATTTCACATCATCATAAAAATACTCACATATAAAACCATAAAAAGCACATCCACGTGTGTCAAAAACATATATATAAATAGACAAGTTGCATGTCCACAATATTTTTAGTACAAGATAAGAAGCAACATATGCTTTCTCATCTAGATATACATAGTGATGCAAAAAATCCTAAGTGCACCAATGCACCAGGGGCAGCACCATTAGCTGCCAATCCAAAGTCACCAGGAGCCTGTTCGAGACCCCTCTCACACCTCCGAGCTCAAATTTTCACCCTCTATCTTCTTATGAGACCTTCGTCTCATGTTTAACAAATACTTTTCAGGACCACTTCCCGGCAGTTACCTCAATTTACGAACCACATCATGGTGATATAAGTGTCTTCGGACCTGTACTTGCATCACACTTTCCTACCACCACTCATGGGGGTTCTCGGGACACCACCCGGAAGGCGCACACTAGTGGAAAATGAGAGATTAGTGACAAAAAAATGACCAAAATCCACATATCAATGACCACTTTTGGTTTGGCGATTGCTGGTGGCTAATTTACGGTCTTTTATTACGCGACCAAAATTGGTCATTTTTATTTTGGTCATTTATAGCTTGTTAGTTGGTCATTAATTTGGACATATATTTGGTCATTAATTTGGTCATATATTTGAATCAATGACCAAATATATGACCAAATTTGGCCGTGTAATAAAAGACCATAAATTAGGCACCAAAACTATTTTTTGGTCATTGATATGCGAATTTTGGGTTGTTTTTTGGTCATTTATATCTCATTGTTTGATCATCTATCTCTCAATTTTTGGTGATTTTATATGCGAATTTTGGTCATTAATCTCATTTATTGGTCAGTAATTTAGTCATTTTTAGTCGTTTTATGTGTGGTTATTATATTTTTATAGTTTTAATGGTCTCCATTATTAATCAATATAAATTTTTAATATGATATTATGTTTAAATTAAAAAATAAATCATACATTGTTTATCATGATCTAATACACATGTAAATTAAGCAATGTCACATTAATTAATTAATTACAACACTTATAAATAATATAAAGTACGACCATATAAGTTTTAAACTGCACAAATTATATTATATGAAATGTCAAGTATTACAATAAAATGAGTTTTTTCAAAAACTATCTCCATATAACTTTACATGAAAATCATCTAGTACATCAATTACTTTTTAAAATATTACAATGGCTAAACCACCCCACTTGTACTTGGCTGCTAAGCCATACTTAGATCCTGCAACAACTTCAAAACCATACTTAGCAGTTTGAAACACTCAACAACAAGCTCTTCATACTCAATGGAAAAGCCTCAACAACAGGCTCCTCATACTTAATGGCCCACTTTCTGAGCTTTCTATCTGCGCAAGTGCTTTTGTATCCTCACTGCATGTGCTTTTGAGCTTTCTGATCCTTATATATGTGCATGTGCTTTTGTATCTACACTGCAACATCCTCCATCATGTTGTTATAAAGCTCGCGAGTAAGGTTACCTACAAACAACACATGTTAAGCAATAAGTTTTGTTGCTCGCTAAAAAGAGAAAACAAATAACTGAAAAATGTACATAGTAATTTCACAAGATTTAACATGGAAAAAAGAAACAATTCCAACAAACTGCAGGTGTAATAATCAGCCTCAGGTATAATTCTTTATTTAATTTCAATAACATAAGCAACCTCCTAAAGAAAATATGAAAGGAACTCATTGTTTGGTGCAAATTCATTCCTCAAATAATTTCAATATTTGACACTGTGTTTTCAATGAATCGGAAATAACATGTAAAAGAAAGCAAAGAAAATTCAATTAATTCCTCAGTATGAATACTAAAAGAAGCAACCTATTCACTTCATCCAATGAATAATGAGGAGAAAATGAAGGCAAACATTTTATGGAAAACAAAAATATAAGAGATGGACAATCAGATAATGCAACAAAAAATCTAATAGAAATGCAAGATGGTCAGTCTACCTGATTACAAACAAATCCTTTCAACATGTTGAAGAAGTCATTTCACCTTTCTTTTTCAAATCTTTGAAGTTCATTTCTATTGTTTTCCTGAAAGAAAATTGCATTTATTTTCAATTATCAGCGACTAAAAAACAAATCCAATAAATAGATAAAAATAGACACTGACCATGTGACAATGCAATAAAAATAGTAATGAAAGGGCAATAAAAAAACTCAGCCATCCTTTTTATTTACATTAGACTATCATCCAAAAGCACTACCTTATGAAAGAAGCCTTTATAATCTAACAAATCTATAGAAATTGCCATTCAAAATTGGATGTAAATATAAGATCCTATATAAATGAAATGTAAATACAATCATACTGCGAGGCTCCGAAATTTATTCCAAGGTTTTCTATTCCTCAGACATACACTTTTACAAAAACTAAAGAAATCTAATGAGGAGAAAAAATAGCTAGTATAAAGAAGAAGAAGAAAATGGCATCCAAATAGAACAGTAAACATTTACAACAAAATGAGTTCAATGTATACAAAAATCCCAAGTTAAGAATGTACTCTGATATACTTATGCTCCAAGTGTGTTTTCACATGGGGCAGAAGATTCCAGTTTTTGCACTGCAACTAATGTGCAAATAAATTGGGTTTTTAAAATGATCATACTAAATCAATCTATCAATATTCAAGCAGATATTTTGGACCCATCCCACATTGGGTATGAGGCACGTGTGGGAGGAAATCAGATAGCTATTAAGAGGAGTAGGCAGATGTGGATGAGATAGAGCAAAAGGGGAAGGAGGATACAAACCATCATAGCTTGATCCCACCATAACGGGCCTCTCCATGACCAAATGCTTGAGCTATTTTAATGACTGGATGAAATGGGGATACAATTCAAGTGCAAGGATTGATACCTTGAGTGTTTTCTTACAATGGTTGCAACTAAAGCAAGCCTTGTGGTAAGAAACTCCATTGGCAGACAATTGATCCACAAAATAAACCGTTTTATCCCAAGCTTTGCACTTTTGCTGCATTCAGGTGAAGGCTATAGCCACGATATGAGAATTCTTGTGGTAAAATAATGATTTTGAGATCTCGCATTCTAAATAGCCGTGAAAAACTTTCTGCAAAAGAAATCAACAATATTTAATTCAAAATGATACATTCTCAAACTATTTCAAGGCAAAAATAACAGATTTGAGCTCTTCTCCCTTCTAATAAACCATGCAAACCCTTTCCCAGTGGAAATAAACAAATTTTATCTCAAAACAGATTACCTCGCCCCAGGTTTCACATCAAAATACAAGATCTAGAAGCTCTAGAGAGGATTTAGACAGAATCCCTCCCTTTTCTTCAATGAATGATCAATCTAATGCTTCTAAAACTCCATTCCAAGACTGTTTACTGTAGATGGATAGCTTAAGGGAAAAACCATTATTTAACTTCAACAACATAAGAAACCTCCTAAAGAAAACATGAAATGCACTCATTGTTTGGTGCAAATTCATTCCTCATATAATTTCAATATTCTGGACTATGTTTTCAATGAATTAGAAACAACATGTAAAAGAAAGCAAAGAAAATTCAATTAATTCATCAGTATGAATACTAGAAGAAGCAACCTGTTCACTTCATCAAATGAATAATGCAGAGAAGAGGCAAGCAAACATTTTATGGAAAACAAAAACATAAGAGATGGACCATCAGATAATGAAACACAAAATCTAATAGAAATGCAAGATGGCCAGTCTACTTGATTATAAGAAAATCCTTTCAACATGTTGAAGAAGTCATTTTGCCTTTCTGTTTCAAATATTTGAAGTTCATTTCTATTGTTTTCTTGAAAGAAATTGCAATTATTTTCAATTATTAGTGACTAAAACACAAATCCTTTAAAATGATAAAAACAGACAATGACCATTTGACAATGCAATAAAAACAGTAATGAAAGGGTAATAAAAAAACTTAGCAAGCCTTTTTATGTACATTAGACAATCATCCAAAAGCACTACCTTATGACATAAGCCTTTGTCATCTAACAAATCTACATAAAATTCCATTCAAAATTGGATGTAAAGATAAGATCCTATATAAATGAAATGTAAATACAATCATACTGCCAGGCTCTAAAATTTATTCCATGGAAAGCTTTTCTATTCATCTCACTTACAGTTTTACAAAAACTAAATAAATTTAATGAGGAGAAAAACTAGCTAGTATAAAGAAGAAGAAAACATGGCATCCAAATATAACAGTAAACATTTACAACACAACCAGGGGCATGTATACAAAAATCCCCAGTCAAGAATGTAATCTTATATACTTATGCTCCAACTATGTTTTCAAGTGGGGAAGAAGATGCCAATTTTTGCACTGCAACTGATGTGCAAATAAATTGGGTTCTTAAAATGTCCATATTAAATCAGTATGTGTCAGTATTCAAGCATATATTTTTTACCCATCCCACATTGGGTGTGAGGGACATGTGGGAGGAAATCAGACACCTCTCAAGAGCAGTAGGCACATGTGGATGAGATAGAGCAGAAAGGGAAGGAAAATACAAGCCATAATAGCTTGATCCCACCACTCTAGGCCTCTCCATGACCAAATGCTTGAGCTACTTTAAGGACAGGATGAAGCATGGCTACAATTCAAGTGCAAGGATTGATGAGGAAATTGACTGATACCAATTATTCAAGACATAGAGAGATGAAGTACTCCAAAAAATTGGATCTTTACTCGCACATAAAGTAACTCATAACTTGTGAAATGGACAATAAAGGGAACCACAATGATGAGGTTTTAATAAGGCTGGCCCAATTGGACAACAAATATGAAAGTCTCATTAACGTAATCTGGGACTCTGAGGCTGGATGTGAGGACACTCATAAACTAGAAAATAAGCACAGGAGAGGGAACCAAAATAGGGAGCTAGGAGGGAAGCTAAGATAGTGGAAGAGGAAAATATTGCTGTCAAAGAAACAACTCAAAAAGATGCATATTAGGCCTAGAAGATAGAGGCCATTCCACCAATGCCAATAGATGTGGAATTTGACTCGAATAATCTCCAATACTCCCAACTCCTTCTATTTTGGTTTATTTCTGATTTTAGTTATCATTTTGAATCAAACCCCCAGTTGTCTTTGTCTATGTCTCAGTGTAGTCTTTTCATTTCCATTTTGCAATCCAAAAAATATTACCCAGGGTGGGAGGGACATAACAAAAGAGAGTGAACATATTTTTTGATAACTATAGTGAAGTTTGATTTGGGTACTCCCTACAGTCTGGCATGTTAGTATTTTATCTAATATATATTTAATACATAAGTAGCTATCTTACAAAAAATCAGGATCATTTTGACCCGAATGTTGTACTAGAATGATCCCTCTATGTTTCTCCAGTAGTTAGAGAGAAGTAAAGAGACACAAAAATCATCAAAGAAAAAATGAAATACCTTCATGCATTGATATTCCTTCACTGCACAATATCGTGCCTCTTCTGTTACTTTTATTGTATCCTTTAATTCCTCTATTCTTATGTTCCTTACCCTATCACCTCCAAATATTTTTGATAAGGTGGCTGTAAGCTTTTCAACTCGAGAATTCATAGAGGAGATGTTAGTTAAGAGGGTTTGTACTATCAATAAAGCATTTGATCTGTATGAGAATGCCATGTTTACAGCTTGCATCAAGCCAAGATACTCATGGAGCTTATCCTGAAATGTGAAGGAAAATTAAAATATAGATATAATTAAATAAAAGCAAAAAGTACATGTACATAAATTTACTTGAAATGACAATGGATTCGATCAAGAATATGCAAGGGTTTTGTTGGATTAAATTTTAAAGCAACAAAAAAGTAGTACTATAGAAGAAAATACAAAATTTTTAACTGATTGTGCATTTTCCTCTCGATAAAATCGCCTTTCTTTAACAAGCACTGTTGTCACACATTTGGAATTAGTTGCACGAACTCTCTGAGAATTTAAAGTAGCTTCCTATTGAGGCCTAGAAATTCGTAGGAAACAACAGTAAGGGATTCTCCCCAGTCAACGTTCCCAACTAGCCCATGACTGTTTGGTGTAGGGAATCCGTCTGGTTTACGTTCCGGTTACCATAGGTCAAGTAACAAAAATAAAAGGTTTTACCGGTTGCGGCCTGGTCCACCGTGTATATTTTTGTATTTTTAGTTTTAAGTATGACATACAAGTGCCTATCTAAAAATGCAGATTGATTAAGAATGCAAGGAGTGGTCACAATGCGATGCGCAGGTTCTTACCTCTCATCTTAGACTCTCTTGCATCTAAATCACACATAGCAAGGAATTAAATCTAACTACCTAACCTATCCCTAGGGAGCAATATTATTTCTTATTAATGAGTAATGTATTTTGTGCATGCATTATGAAAAATCACACATAGCTGATATTTCTTTCAAAACACCTGAACATTTAAAGATATTTGAACAACCAGATAGCCAATTGTTTATGAACAACATTCATTACTCATAGTGGAAATTTTCATAAAATAAACCAGAGATCACTCATACAAGAACATAGGTTCAAAGAGTCAGAACGATCTCACAGTTAATGGACAAAAAGATGAAAATGAAATAGTTCATCTTCAACAAATCCATAGCATAACATTTGAACAGTCCACCCAGCTTTCTCCAACAGGAAAACTGTAATTATCTATTGCAAAAGGAAATAGTTCTTCTTACAATATGTATTCTAATCTAACTAGGAAAAATTCCTTCTCTTATCTAAATCTTCTATATTTATAAAAAGAGAACAAAACTGTTGGGCTACCCATGAATGACTCTTTGGCTTCCCTAACTCTTGACCTCCCACACTTTTATTTCATTAAGTGCTTATAAAATTTACAATATATTACAATAAAACAAATAAAGTGCTCATGAGGAGGGTCCTGCTTGACTATTCAAAAACTTTTTCCATGCTGAAGCCTCTGAGTCAATGCTTTCAAACTCAGAAGGTTCTAAGAAATGAATATTTATTTTGAATTTAGCAGCCTGATATTCTGGCTGTGCTCAGGGGAATTTCGTCCTCAAGCAACTGCACACTAACCGTGAAATGAGGTATTTCATTCCTCAGGGTTTACTCATCTAAGGTTTTGATGTGCTAATCCTTTGTTCATCTTCCTGATATCTCCTTTGCAAAATTTCCAAAAATAGGCTGTGGTCTGGAAAAGTATCCATTATTTTCTCAGCCTCAACCTGACAGCGATTATAAGTGATCAAAAGTCTCCTAAAGAATTATGCACAAGCCCCCTTTGTCATCTTGACATCCTTCTTGAAATCTTCGGCTGTGTTTATGGAAAACTCCAGTAAATCATAGTCTTTCCTTAGAGCTTGTTGATCTTTTGATGGTAACTCTATAGGAGTTTCTTCATTCACTTCCAATCTCGCCATCCTTCCTATCAGGACTTCTAAAATGTCTTGCGATCTGTCCACAAAATATGAAGAGGTTTCCAAAATATATTCTAGCCTATTGTCTACCTACACTATTTTGCACCTTTCTTCCTCTATAGCTACTTGCAGCTGGTGCATCTTGCTCCTCTGTGCCAGAACATGCTCCTTGAAAGGCTGAATATTGGCTTGTTGTTCCCTGGCCTCTTTTAGAGCTGCTGTTAATGAGGCAACCTGTTCTCTTAGCTCTGCAGTCTGCCCCTGAGACTGCCTTTCAGATTCCTCCAAGGTAGCCTTCTGTAGCTCCAACTCCCCTATCTTACCTAGCAGCTGCTCCTTTTTTGTCTTCAACCCTTGACATTCCTGCTACACTTTCTCCAAAATTTCTTGGGCGGCCTCCATAGATCTCTTCTCTACTTAGAGGGACTGGAGCTTAGCTTTTGAAGACTTTATTTCCTGTTGTATGTCTTCAAACTTTCTTTTCAACCTATTATTTTCCTCTCTCTCTCTTCTCAGGGTATCTTTGAGCTGGGAAGAGGACTTCTTTGACTATTCAAGATCAGTCATTATTCGATCTACATTGTCCTCGAAATCATGGATCAATGCAGCCCCTACTTTGACAGTGAACCTGGGGTCCGTGTCTATCCCATATACTACAGTTGTGTCATTTATCATTTTACCAAAAATACCCCCCAGTCTTGACCTTTCTCTCGGTCCTCTTCACTATCCTTTTCCTTTCCCTATCATAAAATATAGTGTTGAAATCGGGTACTTCCTCCCCTTTCTTCTACTCAAAAGGGATTAGCCTAAGGGTTGGGACCATAGCTTGTCCTATTGTGCTGCCAGTAGTTGCCTTAGGATTTTGAATATCAGGATTACCCAAGTCCTGAGCCTGATTATCTACAGGATCGGAAGCTGATTTATCTGCCCCTGTCAGCTTTAGCCTCTCTGCTTCCTGTTTCTTTAGTTCCTCATCCATTTTTATTTTCTTTTCCTCCTCTTCATTCCGGGAAACTTCCTCTACCTTTCTAGCTACTTCTTGTTCAGCTCTTCTCTTCTCTTTCTCCTCACCTTTGAGCCAACTTTCGACTTCTTGTGCTAGTCTCCTAGCATCTACATTTCTTTTTCTAGTTTCTTCCTCATCTGCCTTTTCTTGCTCATCTTGTCCTTTCCCTCCTTTGGTGGTGATTTTCTTTTTAAACCTTCTTCTTAAGGCTGTTATATTTTGTGCACTACGAAAAATGGATTCCTCTCTGTCCTAGTGGCTTGTGTATTCAAAATGTACATTCGCCTCTCTGCAGTGATTTGCCACTTTATTTTAGGAATCATTCTTGTGGAAACGCATTTCCCCAATTCCTCCACAAATTCCTCAGCTTTATTCACCCTTGTGAATTTACATCTTCCTAAACTGAAAGGTAAAGGAGGGTGAGCTACTTTCTTATGTTCAAACAAAAAACTCCCTATGCCATCTAAAAAAACTTGTCTAACTTCCTCTTTGTGGACTATATAGTCAGTGGCATATTTCGGCAGTAGTGAGGGTGCTTTAGAGCATCCATACATTCTAAAATACAATCCATCCTCTGTCAGATAGTAGTCTGCGTATTCCTCAATCACCTGCAATGCTTCCTATGACATACAATTGCACTCCTTTAAGAAGATCAATGTATATAGTGGCATGATGAAGTTCTCACACACTTACCTATAGTGACTGTGGTACTTGTGTGCCCACAGTGGCTTGTAAGCTGCATAGACTGGTGTTCTCTCTCGGTCCCAGATACACCTCAGATTGGGGAAGGGTTGGTTGCATAGTATGCAATCAATCAGTATAGAGATCATGTAGAACTCTGATCTCTTCTGGGACACCCCTCCTAATGCTGAAGCAATGCAAGTTGAGAGGCTATTGGAAACAATGTTTGCCCAGTTGAAAACTGTCCCCTGTGTTGCAACATAGAAAATGATAGGCACCCACTCCAATTTGAAGCTTTTACCATGGGCCCTCCCAAAAATCTTGTTCAGCATCAAGGAAATGAACCTGTAAGGGGTTCTTAGATTGGCAGTGTCATATTCCCTGGTCGACCTAGTTCTAAAGTTCTTTCCAGGAATCAGCATCCTCTTCAGTGTCTCGACTCGGTTTATCTTAATTTCCTTCAGCCAGTCCTCAGTCAAGTACACCTATGCTTCTGGTAAGTGGTAGGCCATTGCCACATACCTAGGGCTATAAGCAGCATAACCCTGTTTATCAACATTTTCCAAAATCATGGTGGTTACATCTGCCCTGGGTAGAATCCACCCAATCACCTCTAAGAATGGAAAAAGCTCAAGTATAGTAGCAATTTTCATCAATGAACATCTCTCTATATTGGCATAGATGGTTTCTTCTTCAAAACCTATGTCAGGTACTTCTCGGCGCGTTATTAATCTGTAAATTTCCCCCCATTGATATTCGGGTTCCACACCAACTATGAATTTGGTGTCCTCGTAGGTGTATTTGACTCTGTTAACGATTTTGACTTCGGGTTCCTCTTCTACCATGGGAGCATTCTTCTTCTGACGTTTAGACATCTTGAATTCTGAGGAATTTCCCTATCATATACAGAAATTGATTTTAGGTCTTGTTGGGTCATTGCCAGATAACATTCAAAATGGAGACAAACTATATAAGAATTTTACCTCATCTATGCTAAACATGAGTCCAGCTATGGAAAATAATCAAACAATGCTCAAGAACCAAATGCTCCTGCCCAAAAACTAAACCAGCTCACGACCAACAATTGCAGAATTAACCTAGAAAAGCATGGCCTTTCTAAAATGATGAAAATCCTCTTCCTAATGCTAAATAGAAAACAGTCTCAAAAACACCCTCTCGGCACTGTGGATTACAATGTTACGTGGAAAAATATGGTGCCTAATCCCAATTGAGGACACTGCAAGTGGTAATTCACTTAACTCCTGGAAGATAAGGGGAAGCTACTTGCTATAAGAAACGCTCACTTCACAGTCCGCATAGATAATTCATCCTGAACCTAAAATGGGCCAGGTTTCATACTTGAGTTTAGCAGTCTCAATGTTGCGAACCTGGTTCACAAAAATGAGGACGACCAAACAGTGGAAACAAAACCTCGACATCCTGGAATAAACCCATGAAAACCCCCTCCCTGGACGGCCACACACAGACTAGGGGAAACTGGTGTGGACAGCGTAACGACCATCTGCACCAATTTCCCCAGCAATTGAGTGCTGCCTGCAAACCCCTAACAGCCACTAAAGTCATCATTTCAAAACTACAAACCCCCCCCCACCGGTCTACCCGACCTTCTACCTAGAACATATATACACGTCGAGATGGGAAAACCTAGGTAACCACTAATCGCAGAGGTGACGAACTGACCGAGTACAACAAGAAAAAAAAAGTTTCACCAATCAAACGGAATGGTAAAATGAGCATAAGGGCCTACCTGGCACTGTGCTGCGCGACTGGTGGAGGAAAACCGGTAAACTTCCACAGCAGAGCCACCTAGGAGCGAAGGTACCGACAGCGACTGCATTGGTCTGCTCGAGCGATAACGATAGCATGGAGAAATTGCCAAAATAAGAATAAAATAATAAACCCCAACCCCACTATATATATTCCCTGGTCAACAAATAATCGGTGGAAAAAATAAGATCATCGGGCAGCAAAAGACTATGGGGTCGGCGATCATGTCAGTACCACCTCTGCAATGGCGAATGATGAAATAGTCAGGACACCCACAATGGTGTCAGTGGAGAAACAAATCAACTCTCACATCGGAGCTCGTGGGACCAAGGCTTTGGATCAATAGATAGTTGGCGAGCCACAACTACAAAATCATAAAATAAAAGAAGTTCCGAAGACCCGTGCAAATCGAAGTCAAAACAAACATGACTTTGGCCAAAAAATAATGGTCATGTGGAAAACAAAGTCAAACTTACAGTGAAAAGATAGTGCTTTCTAAAGCCGCAATGGCAAAAGCCGAAATACAAAGGATTTGCGAATCAAAATGGCGAGGATTGGAAAAGGATACAACAAATCTCAGGAAACTTCACAGTACCTCCTCCGCAATGGTGGAAGACGTATAGACAAAAGTTTCGACAGGATCTCAAAACAACCGCCGATAAATAAAAATGCATCGGAGACCAAATACACTTGACTTGGACTTGATGTTCTGTTCTTTTCCACAATAGCGGGCACGAAGATAACTAGACTCTCGACTCAAAATCTCACATGGTTCCGACGGCAAGGAAAAATCAAATCAAACCGTAACAAATTGCGTGCATAAAAGTAATCTTTGCGCAAACATCAAGAAAAACCAAAAAGCTGAGCAAAACAAATTAAAGGAGGGTCCCAAAAAAATTTTGAATTCTGGGAAAATGTTGCAGCTGCAACAATTGGCGACTACCTGGTGAACCCCAGATTTCTGAATCAACTTCTTCCCAGTAAAATACTGTTTAATCATTTGGCTCATAAGTTGAATACTTCCATATGCTTGTATTCCTAAGATGGAAAACACATGTATTTAAACCATTGATGACAGTCCATTCTTTGGGAAGGGGAACGCAAAATATTCAAAGACTAGATAACTCTTTTGAGGCTTAGTAGGTGAGTTTTATTTTACCTCAGTCTCTGGGTAGTTTCTATCTTGGACACCACATGATCGTAACATATGGTAAACATAACTATTCATTTGTTCCTCATTCCCATGCCAATTGCACTTTTGTGCCCTTTTGAACGTTTGTTCCTTTGAGTCCTCCATCTGCTTTTCTTTCTGAATTTTATTCAGGCTCTTCTATCCATAGTGTCCTTTTGTGTGAGATATGTATTTACTTTTCATCTCACAGATGGAGAAGAACTTTTTGCAGATTGATATTCATGTTTCCGATACTTTGCTTTTATATGTATTGCTTCTTTTAGGAGTTTTGACTCTTAATAGCCTTTACGCTTTTGAAATCATGGCATGGGATCATTTATATGTAATGGGTTGTTTACCTTGATTCCTTTCCGTGGGTCTTTTGATATCACTCCCTAGGACATCCTAAATGTGAAATGGATGGAGCCTCGAAATAGTATTCCAGACCTCTTAATTCTGAGTTATTTTCAGGGGTTAAGCAAGACTTCAATGAGTGCATAGCCATTTAGGAAAACTACTTACTAGAATAAATTCTATCATTTCAAAATAAAATGCATAGTCTTATCCCAAATATTTCAAATGATCAAGAACCCTGATGCTTTCCATGCAACCAAAAGTTTGCCTCTTTTATTAAAAAACAAACCAAAATAACCAGAAATAAAAGCAGTAAATCAAAGTGAAACTGCATCAAATTATTTATGTACAAAGTCATCAAATCAAAAGAAAAATAAAATTGTGCCCACCCCTAAAAATATATCAACCTATGAGTCAAGGGGCTAGGCTGGATTGCAGACATGAAATACCTAACCATGATCTAAATCTGCTATTTTTGAAACTAAAACTATGTCTACTGATTTACAATCACTCCCATCAACCTGTGAAAATTGAAGGAGATCAGGCTGAGTGTCAGCCATATTGCTAGCCTCATCTGATGCATGATATCTTAGTTCAAGCTCCATTAGATAATTCCCCAAAATAGAATTTGTAGATTCATTTCCTTCCTCCAACTTAGTGATAGTGTGTTTCATGTAAGGTTCTCTTAAAATTTTGATCTGATTTGGGATCCCCTTATGAGGCAACCACAAATGTGACCAATCTGAAGCAAAATACCCTTTTAACCTTCTGTACTAGTCACGGTTCAGAATAAGTCCATATCCATCCGGTATGTTAGCCACCACAATATCAATAAATTGACATATCTTGTTATTTGCAGATAAACGAACGAGAACATTCTCCATTTCTCCCACTACTTTGACATTAGTTCTATCTAGTTGAGTGACTTCCCAAGCAGTAGGTTTTGGCTTCCCATTAATTTTTTTGCAAACTACGAGTGGCATAACATTCACTAATGATCCAGAATCTACCAAACAATTATGCACCTTATGATTGAGCATTTCTCGAGTCAAAAGGAAAGGTGGGGTTCTAGCATTCTCTTCCCCAATTGATTCGACATCTTCTTCCACAGGTTGGTTTTCGGTAGGTATGTCTTCCTCTAGCCCTTGAAGCTTTACAGTATTCTCTTTGCTAAACTCTACTTTTTCTTCCATAAGCTTAGAAGACTCATTGATTTGCTTCAGATCTTGGCTGATAATGGTAATTTTAGGTACTTTGTCCTTAACATTGTTGTTTGGCTGTTTCCTAACATTCTCCTACAACTTCTTAATCTTTGAGATTATTGAATTGTCTTTCTTTACCAAATTCATATCTTTTGTTGTCATCGGTATATTCTCAGGTTTAAGAGTACTTTTTTCTGTATCAAATAGTGAGACACAATCCCATAAAAACATGGTATCATCTTCTTGTTTTTTAATGGTCTTATCACCTTTCTCCTCATCATCACTGTCCTCAGCCAATTTAGAGTCCAAAAGCTGATTCGTTACCAATGTCATTGAATTTAACCATTGAGGAAAATTCTTTTCAGAATGGGGTTGTTGGTGAAAAGTGCAGAAATTATCCTTCCCTACCTCTGTCAGATTCATTAATGCTGAACTGTGTGGAGGGGTCTTGAATTGGTTGTTATCTTCTCTTTTTTTGTAGTAAGGATTATAAGCTTTCTGAGCTTCTTTTTCTTTCTCCAAATCTATTATTCTGTTGGAAATCTTTTGCATCATCTTTATCATCCCCTCAAAATCATGAGATTGCTCCTCTTTAGGTTTAGACAGCAATAAGGTTATTTTCCCAGACATTTTTTCTCCAGAATGCTCAGGATAATCTTCTATACTTTCCTTTTCAGCCTCTACTCTTTCTTCTTTTTCATAAGTCTCAGCTAACGTAGGCTTAACTTGAGATTTCGCAAACATAGCCAAGTCAGGACCTAAAGCTGAGGTATAATACTCAATCAGAACTTTATCAGAGGGCTTATCAGTTGTAGAAAATTTCTTGAGGTAAGAAGAAAATATTTGAGTGAAATTGTGTACCTTCTCATTCCTTTCTTTTTTTAAAGCACCCAAACCTTTCATTAGTGTTGCATGTGTCTTTTGGGATGCATACTTGTTTCTAAAAATCCTTTCAAAGGTATCCCAATTGGGGATAGAGTTTGTAGGAAAACCAAAGTACCAGGATGTTGCTGCTCCTTTAAGGGTGTGTGGAAAAAGTCTACAACCAACATCCTCATAGTCCCCAGCCCTTAATCCCTTTATCACCAAATAGAAACTTTATGAATGGTAATCTACTACAATCTTCTCATTAGGATCAAACTTAGGCAGCAAGTTCTCAAAATCCTGAGGTAAGTCATGCAACGACGGTGTTGGGTTCAAGGGTGATCTAGCCTTCCAAGCCGGTGGTGGATTTGGTGGGTTAGGTGGCTGATTTGCATTTACACCTACCATGATTCTGGGTGGAGAGTGAGGAGGTGAAGGAACAAGAGTATAATCAAGTGAACAATAAGGTGTGTTTGTGCCTACCTGATTCAAAGGCTGTACAACTTCCTATAAGGCTCCTTCTACTAACTCTTCCAAGTCTCCAACCAACAATGAATCATCCAAGATGGGATGGTCTTTCTTCTTGTATTCTCTTCTGGGAAAATCAGGGATAATGGGTAGTCCTCCAATGCTCTTTACATAATCCCGCGTGTGTCTTCTCAGATAATTTACCACTTGGTTGTCCACAACAAACAAATGTTCTCTATTCTGTTCAAAAAATAAACTGCTTTCAAAACTATCACTGGTGGATTTATTTCGAGGAAATGGATTTCCTCGGCCAGCCATACACTGGTGCCCCTCCTTCTAGCACCAGAAACTGTTGAGGCCTGGAAATTCGCAGGAAACAATAGTAATGGATTCTCCCTAGTCAACGTTCCCAACTAGCCTGTGACTATTTGGTGTAGGAAATCCATCCGATTTACGGTCCGGCTACCATAGGTCAAGTAACAAAAATAAAAGGTTTTACTGGTTGCAGCCTAGTCCACCGTGTATATTTTTGTATTTTTAGTTTTAAGAATGGCATGCAAGCGCCTATCTAAAAATGCGTATTGATTAAGAATGCAAGGAGTGGTCACAATGTGATGCACAGGTTCTTACCTCTCGTCTTAGACTCTCTTGCATATAAATCACACACACCAAGGAATTAAATCTAACTACCTAACCTATCCCCAGGGAGCAAGATTATTGCTTATTAATGAGTAATGTATTTTGTGCATGCATTATGAAAAATCAAAGATAGTTGATATTTCTTTCAAAACACCTAAACATTTAAAGATATTTCAACAACCAAATAGCCAATTATTTATGAACAACATTCATTACTCATAGTGGAAATTTTCATAAAATAAACTAGAGATCACTCATACAAGAACATAGGTTCAAAGAGTCAGAACGATCTCACAGTTAATGAACAAAAGATGAAAACAAAATAGTTCCTCTTCAACAAATCCATAGCATAACATTTGAACATTCCACCGAGCTTTCTCCAACAGGAAAACTGTAATTATCTATTGCAAAAGGAAATAGTTCTTCTTACAATATGTCTTCCAATCTAACTGGGAAAAATTCCTTCTCCTATCTAAATCTTCTATATTTATACAAAGAGAACAAAATTGTTGGGCTGCCCATGAATGACTCTTGGGCTTCCCTAACTCTTCACCTCCCACACTTTTCTTTCATTAAGTGCTTATAAAATTTACAGTATATTACAATAAAACAAATAAAGTGCTCATTAGGAGGGTCCCACTTGACTATTCAAAAACTTCTTCCATGCTGAATCCTCTGAGGCAATGCTTTCGAACTCAGAAGGTTCTAAGAAACGAATATTTTTTTCGAATTTAGCAGATTAATTTTTTATTACTTCTATTCTGGCTATGCTAAGGAGAATTTGGTCCTCAAGCAACTGCACACTAACTGGGGAATGAGCTACTTCATTCCTTAGGGTTTACTCATCTAAGGTTTTGATGTGCTATATCCTTTGTTCATCTTCCTGATATCTCCTTTGCAAAATTTCCAAAAATAGGCTATGGTCTGGAAAAGTATCCATTCTTTACTCAGCCTCAACCTGGCAGTGATTATAAGTGATCAAAAGTCTCCTAAAGAATTTTGCACAAGCTCCCTTTGTCTTCTTGACAACCTTCTTGAATTCTTCGGCTGTGTTTATGGAAAACTCTAGTAAAACACAGTCTTTCCTTAGGGATTGTTTATCTTTTGATGGTAACTCTACAGGAGTTTCTTATTTGCTTCCAATATCGCCATACTTCCTGTCAGGACTTCTAATATGTCCTGCAATTTGTCCACAAAATATGAAGAAGTTTCCAAAATATCTTCTAGTCGATTGTCTACTTGCAAGATATTGCACCTTTCTTCCTCTATAGCTACTTGCAGTTGGTGCATCTTGCTCCTCTGTTCCAAAACATGCTCCTTGAAAGGTTGAAGATTGGCTTGTTGTTCCCTAGCCTCTTCTAGAGCTGTTGTTAATGAGGCAACCTGTTCTCTCAGCTCTGCAGTCTACCCCTGAGACTTCCTTTTAGATTCCTCTAAGGTAGCCTTCTATAGCTCCAACTCCCCTATCTTACCTAGCAGCTGCTCCTTTTCTGTCTTCAACCCTTGACATTCCTGCTGCACTTTCTTCAGACTTTCTTCGGCGACCTCCATAGATCTATTCTCTACTTGGAGGGATTGGAGCTCAGCTTTTGAAGACTTTATTTCCCGTTTTATGTATTCAAACTTTCTTTTCAACCTATTATTTTTCTCTCTCTCTCTTCTCAGAGTATCTTTGAGCTGGGAAGAGGACTTCTTTGACTGTTCAAGATCAGTCATTATTCGATCTACATTGTCCTCAAAAGCATGGATCAATGCAGCCCCCGCTCTGATAGTGAACCTGGGGTCCTTATCTGTCCCATATACTACAGTTGTGTCATTTATCATTTTACTAGACTACCCCCCAGTATCGACCTTTCTCTCGGTCCTCTTCACTATCCTTTTCCTTTCCCTATCATAAAAGATAGTGTTGAAATCTGGTACCTCCTCCCCTTTCTTTTCCTCAAAAAGGATTAGCCTAAGGGTGGGGACCATAGCCTGTCCTGTTGTGCTGCAAGCAACTGCCTTAGGATTTTTAATATCAGGATTACCCAAGTCCTGAGCTTGACTATCTATAGGATCGGAAGCTTATTTCTCTGCCCCTGTCATCTTTAGCCTCTCTACTTCCTATTTCTTCAGTTTCTCGTCCATATTTCTTTTCTTTTCTTCCTCTTCATTCCAGGAAGCTTCCTTTGCATTTCTAGATGCTTCTTGCTCATCTCTTCTCTTCTCTTCCTCCTCACCTTTGAGCCAACTTTCGGCTTCCTGTGCTAGTCTCCTAACATCTTCATTTCTTTTTCTAGTTTCTTCCTCCTCTGCCGTTTCTTGCTCATCTTGTCCTTTCCCTCCTTTGGTGGTGATTTTATTTTTAAACCTTCTTCTTAAGGATGTTATATTTTGTGCACTACGGAAAATGGATTCCTCTCTATCCCAGTGGCTTATGCATTCAAAATGTACATTCACGTCTCTGCAATGCTCTGCCACTTTATTTCGGGAATCATTACTATGGAAACGCATTTCTCCAAAATGGGATTTCCCCAATTCCTCCACAAATTCCTCAGCTTTCTTCACCCTTGTGAATTTATAGCTTCCCAACCTGAATGGTAAAGGAGGGTAAGCTACTTTCTTATGTTCAAACAGAAAACTCCCTATGCCATCTAGAAAGACTTGTATAACTACCTCTTTGTGGACTATATAGTCAGTGGCATATTTCGGCAGCAGTGAGGGTGCTCTAGAGCATCCACACATTCTAAAATACAATCCATCCTCTGTTAGATAGTAGTCTGTGTATTCCTCAATCACCTGCAATGCTTCCTCTGACATACAGTTGCACTCCTTTAAGAAGATCAATGTATATAGTGGCATGATGAAGTGCTCACACACTTCCCTATAGTGACTGTGGTACTTGTGTGCCCATAGTGGCTTGTAAGCTATGTAGACCGGTGTTCTCTCTTGGTCCCAGATACACCTCAGATTGGGGAAGGGTTGGTTGCATAGTATGAAATCAATCAATATAGAGCTCATGTATAACTTTGATCTCTTTTGGGACACCCCTCCTAATGCTGAAGCAATGTAGGCTGAGAGGCTGTTGGACACAATGTTTTCCCAATTGAAAACTGTCCCCTATGTTGCAACATAGAAAATGATAGGCATGCACTCCAATTTGAAGATTTTACCATGGGCCCTCCCAAAAATCCTATTTAGCATCAGGGCAATGAACCTATAAGGGATTCTTAGATTTGCAGTGTCATATTCCCCAGTCATCCTAGTTCTAAATTTCTTGCCATGCATTAGCATCCTCTTTAGTGTCTCGACTGGGTCCATCTTAATTGCCTTCAGCCAGTCCTCAGTCAAGTACACCTGTGCTTCTGGTAAGTGGTAGGCTAGTGCCACATACCTAGGGCTATAAGCAGCATAACCATGTTTATCAACATTTGCGAAAATCATGATGGTTACATATGCCCTGGGCAGAATCCACCCAATCACCTCTAAGCATGGAAAAAGCTCAGGTCTAGTATCAATTTTCAACAATGAATATCTCTCTATATTGGCATAGATGGTTTCTTCTTCAAAACCTATGTTAGGTACTTCTCAGCACATTATTAATCTATAAATTCTCTCCCATTGATATTCAGGTTCCACACCAACTATGAATTTGGTGTCCTCGCAGGTGTATTTGAATTTGGTAATGATTTCGACTTCTGGTTCCTCTTCTACCACGGGATCCTTCTTCTTCTGACGTTTAGACATCTTGGATTCTGAGGATTTTCCCTGTCATATACAAAAATTACTTTTAGGTCTTATTGGGTCATTTCTAGATAACATTCAAAATGGAGACAAAATGTATAAGCATTTTACCTCGTCTATGCTAAACATGAGTGCAGTTATGAAAAATAAGCAAACAATGCTCAAAAACCAAATGCTCCTTCCCAAAAACTAAAACCAGCTCACGACCAACAATTGCAAAATTAACCTAGAAAAGCATGGCCTTTCTAAAATGACGAAAATCCTCTTCCTAATGCTGAATAGAAAATAGTCTCAAAAACCCCCTCTCGGTGCTATGGATTACAACGTTACGTGGAAAAATATGGTGCATAATCCCAAGTGAGGACACTGCAAATGGTAGTGCACTTAACTCCTAGAAGATAAGGGGAAGCTACTTGCTGTAAAAAATGCTCACTTCACGGTCCACATAGATAATGCATATTGAACCTAAAATGGGCCGGGGTTCATACTTGAGTTTAACAATATCAACGTTGCGAACCTGGTTCACAAAAATGAGGGCGACCAAACAGTGGAAACAAAACCTCCACATCCCGAAAGAAACCCATGAAAACCCCCTCCCCGGATGGCCACACACAGACTGGGGGAAACTGGTGTGGATAGCATAGCGACTGTCTGCACTAGTTTCCCTAGCAATTGAGTGTGGTCTGCAAACCCCTAACGACCGCTAAAGTCATCATTTCAAAACTACAAAAACCCCCCCACCGGTCTGGCCGACCTTATACCTAGAACATATATACACGTTGAGATGGGAAAACCTACGTAACCACTAACCATAGAGGTGATGAACTGACCAAGGACAACAAAAGAAAAGTTCAAACAATCAAACAGAATGGTAAAATGGGCATAAGGGCCTACCTAGCACTCTGCTATGCAACTGGTGGAGGAAAACTAGTAAAATTCCACGGCAGAGCCACCTAGGAGTGAAGGTATTGACAGCGACTGGGTTGGTCTACTCGAGCGATAACAACAGCATGGAGAAATCACCAAAATAACAATAAAATAATAAACCCCAACCCCACTATATATATGCCCCGGTCAACAAATAATCGATGGGAAAAATAAGATCATCGGGTGGAAAAAGACTATGGGGTCGGCGATCATGTCAGTACTGCCTCTGCAACGACGAATGATGAAATAGTCAGGACACCGACAATGGTGTCAGTGGAGAAACAAATCAACTCTCGCATCGGAGCTCATGAGACTAAGGCTTCGGATCAATAGATGGTTGGCGAGCCGCAACTGTGAAATCATAAAAGAAAAGAAGTTCCGCAGACCCGTGCAAATTGGAGTCAAAACAAACATGACTTCAGCCAAAAAATAACAGTCACGCATAAAACAAAGTCAAACTTACAGCAGAAAGATAGTGCTTTCTAAAGCCGCAATGATGAAAGTTGAAATCCAAAGGATCTGTGAATCAAAACTGTGGGGATTGGAAAAGGATACAACAACTCTCGGGAAACTTCGTAGTACCTCCTCCGCAATGGCAGAAGACGTATAGAAAAAAGTTCCGATGGGATCTCAAAACAACTGTTGATAAAGAAAAATGCATCAGATACCAAATACAGTTGACTCGGACTTGATGTTCTATTCTTTTCCGCAATGGCGGGCGTGAAGATAACTGGACTCCCGACTCAAAATCTCACATGCTTCTGACGGCAAGGAAAAATCAAATCAAACCGTAACAAATCACGGGCATAAAAGTAATCTTTGCGCAAACATCAAGCAAAACCAAAAAGCTGAGCAAAACAAATTAAAGGAGGGTCCCAATTGTTTTTTGAATTTTGGGAAAATGTTGCAGTTGCAACACATCCCCAGTCTCAAACTTCGATATTTTGATACACGCTAAACCTAGTTCTCCCATTGTTTCTCCTAGCTTTTGCTGCACTTTAACAAGTACCTCACCCTGCATAAAAGGACCCCAGACCACATTCAGTTTCATGTGCAATAATGACAACATAACAAAGCTTGCAAAAAGGCAACTTATATTTGCATTAGCTACAACCCATGCAATTTAAACAACAGGACAATATGGTAGCTGCAAAATAGAACAAAGATCCAGGGAGCTTCTTTGTGACATTGTAAACACTAGAAGTATATTTTATCAATCTAGTGTGTCAATTATCAGTGACAGTAATAGAATTACAACAAACATTATACTTTATGTCAATTCAACAAACAAAATCCATGCAGAGATGGATCATCACTCATTAGGTGTCAATCAAGATAGATTCACTGCACAACAAAAGAATTTCTACCATATATTAGTTTGTATGTTCAAATGCATAATTCAATATTTTTTTTCTATGCTCATACTTAAGAAATATTTGTATCCCTACGCCCTAGGGACTTAGGGGCTCCTAACAAAATGTTTCTCCTCATCCCCAATTTTGCAAAACTCGAGGAAACATAGTGGGAAGCTCATCCAAGTTCTGATCTAGATTCGTTTAACAAAATAAATGACATGATAATACAAATATATACAAGAAAAACAACCTTCGATCACAAATAATATTAAAATAAAGGCATACAAAATCCATACTTTGAGCGTTCCCTTCCAATTGTTGAACCTGAAGTAATCCTTTTGGTAAGAAACTCCATCGATAGACAGTTGATCCATAAAATAAACCATTTTATCACAGGATTTTCACTTCTACCGCATTTCGGTGAAGGCCATAGCCATGATACAAGAATTCTTATGGTAAAATAAAGATTCTGAGCCCTCACATTTTAAATAGCCGTGAAAAACTTTTTTCCATAGAAATCAACAATCTTTAATTCAAAATGATCTTTCCCAGAGGGTTTCAAGGAAAAAATAGCAGATTTGAGCTCTACTCCCTTCTAATAAACCATACAATCTCTTTCCCCTCAGAAATGAACAAATTTTATCTCAAAACAGCTTACCTCACCCTAGTTTTCACCTCAGAATACAAGATCTGGAAGCTCCAGAGAGGATTTAGACATAATCCCTCCCTTTGCTTTAGTGAATGATCAATCTAATGCTTCTAAAACTCCATTCCAAGATGTTTCACTGTAGATGGCCAGCTTAAGGGAAAACCCATTATTTAACTTCAATAACATATGTAACCTCCTAAAGAAAACATGAAATGTACTCATTGTTTGGTGCAAATTCATTCCTCATATAATTTCAATATTTGGGAGTATTTTTCAATGAATCATAAATAACATGTAAAAGCAAGCAAAGAAAATTCAATTAATTCCTCAGTATGAATACTAGAAGCAACAACCTATTTATTTCATCTAATGAATAATGAGGAGAAATGGCAGGCAAAAATTTAATGGAAAAAAAAATATAAGATATGGACCATCAGATTATGCAACAAAAAATCTAATAGAAATGCAAGATGGTCAATCTACCCGATTATAAACAAATCCTTTAAACATGTTGAAAAAGTCATTTCTCCTTTCTGATTCAAATCTTTGAAGTTCATTTCTATTGTTTCCCTGAAAGAAAATTGCAATTATTTTCAATTATTAGTGACTAAAAACAAATCCTTTAAAAAGATAAAAAAAAACAGACAATGACCACGTGACAATGCAATAAAAATAGTAATGAAAGGGTAATAAAAAAACTCAGCAAGCCTTTTTGTGTACATTATGTTGAAATATTGTAACTTTGAAGAATATTCTATATGTATCTTTTTGTGGTCCCCGTTGGTCCTACCGAGAGAACCACTTGTATTACTTTGTACCTCGATGCTTCTAATTGGAAGAACTAATAAGAGTCATGAGGTAGTCCCCTCTAATTGTAAAGGTGGGTCATTAGCCCCCCAGTGTGGTTACTTGAGCCTACATGTGTAACTCGAGCCTACATGATTAACTCGAGCCTACATGTCGGATGAGTTAACTTAAGTGAACGAATGAATATAAATAGAGGTGTAGCGCTCCTCATTTGGAGCACACACTCTCACTTGTGTAGCGCATTAGTGGAGAGAGAGAAGCAGCTGGAGAAGGAGGAGGATCAGGCTTTGATGTCCTTGTTGGTTTTACCTTTTATCTTTTTGGGTATCTATATTGAGGAAGCTTTTGATGGGTTTTTCTCTTTAGGGTTTTCCCAGGATAAATCTGTGTTGTTCTTGTGATACTGTTTCTTTCAGTGATCCTGCTTATATGCTTTTGTTATGAAAATGAAATGAAATACTGATGTATTAGCTAAGCATATGAAAAGTTAACATGGTATCAGAGCCACCCTAAATAGGATATCCTTCACAAGGAAAATTATCCCTCTCTCTCTCCTCGTAAGAAATTACGGTTTCGGGAAAAATTTTGAGTTTCGGAAAACTGATTGCATGGAAATTTGTGCCCTCCTAGAGTGCATCTTTTGAGCCTGGAATCACGGTTCTTGGATGTGTGAGTCTCTGAAAAAGTCAAACCCTAGTTTGATAGCCATACCAGAAAACTGCTAAACCAGAAAACTGCAAGTCTGATTTGGAAGGTGAAGAATTGAAATCTCCAGAATCCAAGCCCACCAGTCAACTCACCTCATTCAAGTGCATCTCCTGGTAAGTTCAGTTTCTCATTCTGCAAAATTTAATTTTTTGTGATTTCTGACAAGATGGCCCCAAGCACTAAGCTTAAGGACAAGCTAGAAGGCATAGAGAATTTTTGAGCATGGAAATACAGGATTGGTCTCATTCTCCAAGAGAATGATCTTGATAAGTATGTCAAAGAAGAAGTCTCGGAACCTGAAGAATATGAAGCCAAGGAGAAGCACAGAAAGGATATGATTAGAGCACAAAGGATTATTGCTGACTCCATCAAGGATCACTTGATCCCTCAAGTGTCATCCAATAAGACTCCAAAATAAATGTATGATTCCCTTTCCAGAATGTATGAGGGAAGAAACATCAACAGGAAGATGAATCTAAAAGCTCAACTGAAGAGTACCAAGATGAGTCATGGAGAATCCATCCAAGACTACTTCACAAGGGTTTCTTAGATCAAAGAGAAACTAGAAGCTATTGGAGATAATCTTGATGAAGATGAATTTGTTATGACTACTCTTAATGGTCTCACCAGACCCTGGGAATCCTTCATCCAGATGATGTGTTCCAGAAAAGAAAGCATGATGTTTGAAGTAGTATGGGAAGACTGCATTCAGAAAGAGACTAGAGTGGCAAACAGAGAAGCCTTGGTAAAGGAAGATGATCAAGCCCTAGCCACTCACACCAAGAAAATAAGAAGTCAACCTAACTTCAAGAGAATAAATTTCAAGGAGTCTCAACCTCCCAGAAGAATCCAAAGAAGAAGGGAAAATCATCTAGAGAAAGAATACTCTAGCTTTCAATGTTTTCATTGTGACAAGATAGGACACATTGCCTGAAATTGTCCTATAAAGAATCAAGAGTATAAGAAGAGGGTCAACAACAACAAAAGATATCATGCTCATCTAGCAGAAGATGAAAATGAAGAAGAAGAAGAAGGACCTCCAAAGCAAGCAAGAGAAGAAGATGTAGAAGAGTATGTACTATTCTCTGCACTCTTTAGGTCTATAACACCTGGAGAAGACACTTGGATTATTGATAGTGGTGCTTCAAAGCACATGACAGGACAAAAGAAAACTCTGTCCAGACTTGAAGAAAGAAGCTCTCCTCAGAAGGTATCCCTAGGAGATGACTATCAATATTCGATCAAAGGAGTTGGTGAAGCAAGCTACAAACTCGATTCAGGTAATCCTCTAAAGATGAAAGATGTATTATATGTACCTGGTTTAAAGAGGAACTTACTTTCTATCTCAGTTTTAGATAAGAAAGGTTTTAGAGTTGCTTTCATAGATGGCCAAGTACTCATGTGGCCCAAAGGAAAGAATATTAAAGATGCAATCATCATTGGTGAAGAAGAAAGAGGCCTGTATAAACTCAAAGGGCACTCAAAAACAACCTTTGTTCATGAGTCCACTGACCCTAGTGAACTATGGCATAGAAGGCTTGCCCACATCAACTACAAGGCTCTACCTCATGTGAACAAAGTAGTGAAAGGGTTACCAGATATGAAGATTAAGCACGAAGGCATTTGCAAAGGATGTGCGAAGGGAAAGAACATCAACAATCCATTTCCGAAGAGTGAAACTAAAACAAAAGGTACGTTGGAATTGATTCATTTAGATATATGTGGTCCAATGTATTCTACATCCTTAAGTGGCTTTGAATATTATATCACATTCATTGATGACTTTTCAAGAAAGACTTGGATATACTTCTTTAAATCAAAGAGTGAAGTGTTTGAGAAATTCAAGGAGTTCAAAGCCTTGATAGAGAATCTTTCAGACAAGAAGATAAAGACACTCTGATTAGACAATGGAGGAGAATATACTTCAAAAGAGTTTGAGGCTTTTTTCAAAGATGCCAGAATCAAGAGGGAACTAACTACTCCCTACAATCTGCAACAGAATGGGGTTGCAGAAAGAAAGAATAGAACCATCATGGAGGCAGTGAAGACAATGATATATGATCAAGATCTTCCAATGCATCTATGGGAAGAAGCAGCAAGAACTACTGTGTATGTGCAGAATAGAATATCTCACAGTGCTCTTGGGTTCAAGAATCTATAAGAGATATTCACAGGAAAGAAGCCTGAGGTAAGTCACCTCAAGATATTTGGTTGTCTAGTATATATTCATATACCGAAAGAGAAATTAACCAAGTTAGACCCTTACGGAAAGAAGGGAATATTTGTTGGATATTGTGAAGTATCCAAAGCATTCATAATCTATATTCCTAGATTCCATCACATGGAAATCAATTGAGATGTGAAATTTGATGAAGAGACAACCCTCTAGAGATCCAGGAAGTGCCAACATGAAGAAGTATATGAAGAAGAGACATCTCCCAGAAATAAAGAAACTAAATGTCTCCCTGAAGATGAAGTTCCTGAAGAACATGACTTAGCAGAACCTCAAGAACCTCCCATGATGGAGATGTCAAGAAAGAGAAAACATGCTTGGATAAAAGAAATTATACAAGAGGCAAAAAGATATGGAGCTCCTGAAGGCTCCAAAAGGGAAAGAACAAAGCCTAAGACTTTTTCCAATTATGTAGCCTTGATGTGTGATCTTGTAGATCAAGAACCTACAAGCCATACAGAAGCTGTACAGAAAAAAGAATGGGTAGAAGCAATGACTGAAGAATACCAGTCAATAATGAAGAATGATGTATGGGATATAGTTCCCAAACCAGAAGGAAAGAGTATAGTATTCTCCAAATGGATATTCAAAATAAATCATGCAGCTGATGGAAGTATCGAGAAGTATAAAGCAAGATTTGTGGCCAGAGGATTCTCTCAGAAAGAGGGAATTGATTATGAAGAAACATTTTCCCTAGTAGCATGGTATACTTCAATTAGAGCTATCATGGCACTTGCATCTATGATGAAGTGGGACTTACACCAGATGGATGTGAAAATAGATTTTCTGAATGGTGTGATCGAAGAAGAAGTATACATAGAACAACCACAAGGATTTGAAGTTGAAGATAGAAATACTCATGTATGCAAGTTGAAGAAGGCCTTGTATGGCCTAAAACAAGCTCCTTGAGCTTGGCATAGAAGGATAGATAGTTTCCTATCAAGCATGGGATTCACCAAGAGAAAAGCTAATCCTAACCTTTATCTTAAGGTTGTAAAATATGAACCTATCATCCTACTATTATATGTGGATGACTTATTCTTGACAAGGAATGGGAAACAGATTATGGAAAGCAAGAAGAAACTAGCAGAAGAATTTGAAATGAAAGACCTTGGGTTAATGCATTATTTCCTAGGTCTAGAAGTATGGCAAATTTCAGAAGGAATCTTTCTCAACCAAGGAAAGTATAGGGTACAGATATTAAAGAGATTCAATATGTTGAAATGCAAATCCATGGCCACACCCATGGACTCCAAACTGAAGTTGTTAGACGATGACCCATTAGAATTAGTGGATGTAACTCACTATAGACAGATCATTGGGTCATTAATGTATTTGACAAATACCAGACCAGACATTTGTTTTGCTGTGAACACCTTGACTCAATTTCTTGTTCAACCAAGATGGGTTCACTTAGTAGCTACAAAACATGTGATGAGATATTTGAAAGGGACTATAGACTTTGGTTTATACTATGATGGTATCCATGAGTATAGATTGTATGGCTACATAGATGTAGATTGGGATGGAAGTATCTCAGATAGAAAGAGCACTTCAGGAGGATATTATAGTCTGGGATCTGCTATGATTTCATGGTTTAGAAGAAAGCAGTCTAGTGTTTCTCTAAGCTCAGCTGAAGCAGAATATATAGCAGCTTGCTCTACTAGTTGTGAAGCCATATGGATTTGAAAGTTGATGTCAGGATTATTCAACCTAGAGTTGGACACTACCATGATTCTATGTGATAATCAAAGTTGTATAAAGATGACAAAGAACCCAGTATTCCATGATAGATTGAAGCACATAGAAATCAGGTATTTCTATATTTGAGATATGATGCAGAAGGGAGCCATAAAGCTCCAGTATGTGAGTACTGATGAACAAGTTGCTGATGTGCTGATGAAGCCTCTGTCTCGAGTAAAGTTCAAACACTTTCGAGACAAGCTTGGTGTGGTTCGGAAAGACTTTCCCCGAAAGGGGGAGTAGTGATGTTGCAGTGGGATTGTATCATCCCTGGGCACTTGTCCTAAAGTGATCTGGTGACCTCACTCCTCGAGAATGAAGAGGGATTGTATCATATTGGGACATTTGTCTAGAATAGATCTGGTGACTTCGGTCCTCAAGAATGTAGTGGTATTGTATCATCCCTGGGCACTTGCCCTAAAGTGATCCGGTGACCTTGGTCCTCGAGAATGTGGCAGGATTGCATCATCCTTGAACTTCAATTCAGAATGGTATCTAGAGGCTTCGGTCCCCAATAACGTGGCAGGATTGCATCATCCTTGAAATTCGGTTTAGAATGGTATCTGGAGGCTTCGGTCCCCTAGAATGTGGTAGGATTGCATCATCCTTGAACTTCAGTTCAGAATGGTATCCGGAGGCTTCGGTCCTTGAGAATGTGGCAGGATTGCTTCATCCTTCAACTTCAATTCAGAATGGTATCCAGAGGCTTCGGTCCTCGATAATGTGGTAGGATTGCATCATCCTTGGACCTAGTCCTAAAGTGATAGGGACTGATTATCCCGTAATCAATCCAGTGACTTCAGTTGTTGAGAATGCGGTAGGATTGCATAATCCTTGGACCTAGTCCTAAAGTGATAGGGACTGATTATCCTGTAATCAATCTAGTGACTTTGTTTGTCGAGAATGTGATAGGATTGTATCATCCATGGACTTAGGTCCAAAAGTGATCCAAAGACTTTCATCTTCGTGTTGTGGATTGCAGGTTATTGCAGATGATGATGACATACTGATCGAAAGATCAAAGTATGATGATGATGACGTACTGATCGAAAGATCAAAGTATGATGATGATGACGTACTTATCGAAATATCAAAGTATGATGATGATGACGTACTAATTGAAAGATCAGAGTATGATGATGATGATGTTGCTGTTCAAAAGATCAGTGTATGATGATGATGATGTTGCTGTTCGAAAGATCAGAGTATGATGATGATGATGTTGATGTTCGAAAGATCAGAGTATGATGAAGATGATGTTGCTGATCGAAAGGTCAAAGTGCTAAAGATGATGTTTTTAATCGAAAGGTCAAAGAGCTGAAGACTGTTGCTGATTGAAGCAGGTCAAATATTGTTGCTGATCGAAATGTCAAAGTGTTAAAGATTGTTGCTGATCGAAGCAGGTCAAAGATTGTTGCTGATCGAAGCGGTCAAAGTGCTGATGTTGCTGAAGATTGAAGATGAAGACTACATGATGTTGAAAAGCTTCCAATGATTTATAGATGTGTTACCCTAATGATGCTGATGAAGCTCTCTCTCTCTCTTGTTATTATTATTGTTGATGTTATTGTAGAATACCCTTCTCGTTAAAGGGGAGTGTTGAAATATTGTAACTTCGAAGAATATTCTACATGTATCTTTCCTTGGACCTAGTCCTAAAGTGATAGGGACTGATTATCACGTAATCAATCCAGTGACTTCAGTTGTAGAGAATGCGATAGGATTGCATCATCCTTGGACCTAGTCCTAAAGTGATAGGGACTGATTATCCCGTAATCAATCTAGTGACTTCGTTTGTCGAGAATGTGATAGGATTGTATCATCCCTGGACTTAGGTCCAAAAGTGATCTGAAGACTTTCATCTTCATGTTGTGGATTGTAGGTTATTGCAGATGATGATGATGTACTGATCGAAAGATCAAAGTATGACGATGATGACGTACTGATCGAAAGATCAAAGTATGATGATGATGACGTACTTATCGAAATATCAAAGTATGATGATGATGACGTACTAATTGAAAGATCAGAGTATGATGATGATGATGTTGCTGTTCAAAAGATCAGTGTATGATGATGATGATCTTGCTGTTCGAAAGATCAGAGTATGATAAAGATGATGTTGCTGATCGAAAGGTCAAAGTGCTAAAGATGATGTTGCTAATCGAAAGGTCAAAGAGCTGAAGACTGTTGCTAATTGAAGCAGGTCAAATATTGTTGCTGATCGTAAGGTCAAAGTGATAAAGATTGTTGCTGATCGAAGCAGGTCAATCATTGTTGCTGATCGAAGCGATCAAAGTGTTGATGTTGCTGAAGATTGAAGATGAAGACTACATGATGTTGAAAACCTTCCAATGATTTATAGATGTGTTACCCTAATGATGCTGATGAAGCTCTCTCTCTCTCTTGTTATTATTATTGTTGATGTTGTTGTAGAATACCCTTCTCGTTAAAGGGGAGTGTTGAAATATTGTAACTTAGAAGAATATTCTATATGTATCTTTTTGTGGTCCCTAATGGTCCTACCGGGAGAACCAATTGTATTAATTTGTACCCCAATGCTTCCAATCGGAAGAACTAATAAGAGTCATGAGGTAGTCCCCTCTAATTGTAAAGGTGGGTCATTAGCACCCCAGTGTGGTTACTTGAGCCTACATGTGTAACTCGAGCCTACATGATTAACTTGAGCCTACATGTCCGATGAGTTAACTTAAGTGAACGGATGAATATAAATAGAGGTGTAGCGCTCCTCATTTGGAGCACACACTCTCACTTGTGTAGCGCATTAGTGGAGAGAGAGAAGCAGCTGGTGAAGGAGGAGGATCAGGCTTTGATCCCCTTGTTGGTTTCAACCTTTTATCTTTTTGGGCAACTATATTGAGGAAGCTTTTGCTGGGTTTTTCCCTTTATGGTTTTCCCAGGATAAATCTGTGTTGTTCTTGTGATACTGTTTCTTTTAGTGATCCTACTTATATGCTTTTGTTATGAAAATGAAATGAAATATTGATGTATTAGCTAAGCATATGAAAAGTTAGCACATTAGACAATCATCCAAAAGCACTACCTTATGACAGAATCCTTTATCATCTAACAAATCTATAGAAAATGCCATTCAAAATTGGATGTAAAGATAAGATCGTATATAAAAAAAATGTAAAAACAATCATACTTCCAGGCTTTGAAATTTATTCCAGAAAAATCGTTTCTATTCCTTTGACATACACTTTTACAAAAACTAAAGAAATCTAATGAGGAGAAAAAATAGCTAGTATAAAGAAGAAGAAAAAATGGCATCTAAATAAAACAGTAAACATTTACAACACAACCAGGGGCATGTATACAAAAACCCCATGTCAAGAATGTACTCTGATATACTTATGATCCAAGTGTGTTTTCAAGTGGGGTAGAAGATGCCAATTTTTGCACTGCAACTGATGTGAAAATAAATTGGGTTCTTAAAATGTCCATATTAAATCAGTCTCTGTCAGTAGTCAAGCTGATATTTTCGACCCATCCCACATTGTGTGTGAGGGAAATGTGTAAGGAAATCAGACAGCTCTGAAGAGGAGTAGGAACATGTGGATGATATCGAGCAGAAAGGGAAAGAGGATACAAGCCATCATAGCTTGATCCCACCACACCAGGCCTCTCCATGACCAAATGCCTAAGCTATTTTAAGGACAGGATGAAATGTGGCTATAATTCAAGTGCAAGGATTGATGAGAAAATTGACTGATACCAGTTATTTGAGACGTAGAGAGATGAAGTACTACAAAAAGTTGGATCTTTAGTGGCACATAAAGTAACTCATAAATTTTCCAATGGATAGTAAAGGGAACAAGAAGAGTGAGGTTTTAAGTAGGCTGGACCAACTCGACAACAAATATGAAAGTCTCATTAATGTAATCTAGGACTCTAAGGCTAGCTATGAGGACACTCAGAAACTGGAGAAGAAGCATAGGCAAGGAAAGTAGAATAGGGAGCTAGGAGGGAAGTTGAGATAGTGGAAGAGGAAAATATTGTTGTCAAAGAAGCAACTCAAAAAGATGTATATTAGGCCCAGAAGTGAGAGGCCATTCCACCAATGCCAATAGATATGGAATTTGAATCGAATAATCTCCAATTCTCCCAGCTCCTTCTGTTTGGGTTTATTTCTTATTTTAGTTATCATTTTGAATCAGATCCCCAGTGGTCTTTGTCTATGTCTAGGTATAGCATTTTCTTTCACATTTTGCAGTCCAAAAAATATTCCCCAGGGTGGGAGGGACATAACAAAAGAGAGTGAACATATTTTTTTATAACTGTGGTGAAATTTCATTTGGTTACTCCCTACAGTCTGGCATGTTTGTATTTTCTCTTGTATATACTTAATATATAAGTAGCTAACTTACCAAAAAAAAAAGAATCATTTTGACTCGAATGTTGTACTAGAATGATCCCTCTATGTTTCTCCAGTAGGTATAGAGAAGCAAAGAGACACAAAAAGTATAAAAAACGAAACAAAATACCTTGGTTCATTCATTTTTCTTCACTACACAATCATGTGCCTTTTATTTTACTTTTATCGTATCCTTTAATTCCTTTATTCTTTTGTTCCTTTCCCTATCACCTCCAAATATTTTTGACAAGGCAGCTGCCATCTTTTCAACTCGAGAATTCATAGAGGAGATGTCAGTATTAGAGGAAATTTGGGGTCTAAAATGGGCCTTATAAGAAAACGTGCCAAAAATAAGTTCTTGTGAGTTGGAATTCAAGAACCAATAGAATTCCAATAAAATGAGTCAACCATAATGGTTGAATTGACATATTTGTCATAAAAAAACTACTTTTTTGTTCGTATTTTCGACATATCTCCCTGTGGTTTTACTCAAAATTTGATCGAGAGAGCTCATTCAATGCAGAATTTGATTCCACATCCAACGAGTACCCACACTGCATAATTTTTATGGACCCCTCTACCCCAAAAAAAAGAAATACCTGAAAAAATGTGATGCCTGAAAAAACGTGATGATGATGTCATCATCACATTTTTCAGGTATTTCTTGTTTTTGGGGTAGCAGAGTGCATCAAAAGTATGCAATGTGGGTACTCGTTGGATGCAGAATCAAATTCCACATCCAACAATCTCTCCCAATCGAAATTTGAGTAAAAACACAGGGATATATGTCAAAAATACGAACACAAATAGTTTTTTCTTTTATCCTCCAATATTAATAAATACTATTTTTTTTATTTTAACTATTATTTTACTATTTTAACTATTATTTTATTATTTTCCTTAGGAGGCCCATTTTATACCTCAAAATTGTTGTAATAGGCTAAGAGGGTTTGTACTAGTCAATGAAGCATTTGATCTGTCTAAGAATGTTGTATGTACAACTTGCGTTAAGCCAAGATAATCATGCAGCTTATGCTGAAATGTGCAGGAAAATGACAATTTAGATATCATTAAATAAAAGAAAAAAAGTACATGTAATAAATTTACTTGAAATGATAATGGATTTGTGGAAATTGAACCAGGTGATAGATTAATTTTACTCACAACAATTAACAATTGATCATGCAAAATCACTCACAAAGAGACTAAAAATTGGAGCTGAACACTAAACTATATTAAATCAGTGTACAATATCCAACCCTGTAAAATAATAGGTTGGTGAATAAATAACATACATCAGGGATTCGAATGCATGAGGAGCAATTCAAATCTAGCATAAAGTAGGCTTACCAAAAATAAGCAAATCCCCCATAGGTGTAAAAAGCTGATCCCAAATCTGTCATGGAGCTCATAAATTGGAAAAATGGCTTAGGCAAGCTAAAGAGTGGTGGAATGGCAGCTCATACATGCTTTTGCATGGATAAAGGACATGAGGATGTGTAGGACAAAAAACTAGTCAACCTCACCTAGTCTAGCTTTTCCTTTTGCCTTAAAACACTGAAAAAGTAGGCAATAAAGCAGAAAAAGCAGAAGGGCGCCTAGGAGGCCAGGAATAAAGCAGATTTGATTCCTTGGACTTTCCCATGCACTACATGAGTCAAATAAGGCAAGTTTGACCACTATGGATATGTAAAAGACAACTTGCACAAGGTGGGACACATGAACTAGGAAAATAAGACAAAAATAATGAAATTAATGTCTAAGTGGGTAAACTATGGGTTAATTATTATAAAACCCCCCCTTAAGCCTGACTTATGAGTAATATATCAGAAAATTATAGGGCCTAGCAACAAGGATTAGTCACCCTTTACATACTGCATGTCCATTTAAACAAGGAAAGAGGCAAAACCAACTTGGGAAAATCCTCCCTTAAACATGGACTGTAAACAAAATTGTAGAATCTTGTCTTCACTCATGCTTCATAGCATGATCAGCAATCCCCAGCAGTGATTTGAGATTGCTGAAGGTCTTCTCACAAAATGCTTTGGTGAAGATATCAGCTACTTGTTCTGAAGATGAACAGAAGAGTAGGTGAATGGTGCCATCATGCACAAGTTCTCTGATGTAGTGCATATGGATCTCAATGTGTCTGGTTCTCTACTTCTGAACTGGATCCTTGTAGATTCGAATGGTACTCTAGTTATCACATTATATGGTAGTTGATTACTCTGGTTTGAAGCCACACTCTCCAAGTAAACCCTGCAACCATAAACATTGAGTTGCTGCATTAACAACTCCTCTGTACTCTGCTTTTGTAGATGAGAGTGCAATGGCACTCTATTTCTTTATTGACCAGCTGATTGGCCCTTTTGCAAGCATGAACACATATCTTGAAGTGGAATTTCTGCCTGTGCTATCACCTGCCCAATCACTGTCAGTAAATCCAATCAAATCAAGATCATATTTTGCTTTATAGAAGATCCCATGTGTCCTTGTTCCTTAAACAAAGTTAAGGATCATTTGGCTGCTTTCCAATGGATCTCTTGAGGCTGATCCATGAATATAGAAGCCACACTTACTGCATAACAAAGATCAGGTCTAGTATGTGTCAGATACAATAAACATCCAATCAATTGCCTATACAGTGTATTGTTTACCATCGGTGAAGAATCAGCTTCTTCCAGCTTCACTCCTGAAAGGAAAGGAGTTTTTCTTGCTTTGCAATCCTTCATTTTGAATTTGTTCAGCAAGTCCAAGGCATATTTGTACTGGTGCACCTTGATTCCATCTTTGGTTTGAGATATCTCAAGCCCCAAAAATTGACTTAAGAGCCCCAAATCTGTCATGGAGAAGGCTTGGTTCATAGCTCCTTTTAAGGAAGCAATCTCAACCTGTGAGCTTCCTATAATGAGGAGGTCATCAACATATAAAACAATGATCATTAATGAACCTTTAATTAACTTCAAATAGACATTTGGATCTGATTTGCACCGAACAAAATTCAGTGATAGCAAGAAGCTATCGATCTTGGCATACCAAGCCCTGGGGGCTTGCTTAAGCCCATACAATGACTTTCTCAACCTGCACACAAGAGAAGGGTTAGTAGCAAAACATTGAGGCTGCTACATATATATCTCCCCATTGATATCTCCATTCAGGAAGGCACATTTTACATCCATGTGATGTACCTCCCATTGCCTTGAGGCTACAATGGCTAGAGCTAGCCTGATGGAATCCATCTTTCCCATTGGGGAAAAGGTCTCATTGTAATATATGCCATGAACCTGTGAGTAGCCCTTGGCTACCAATCTGGCCTTGTACTTCATTGGTGAACCATCAGCAGCAAATTTGGTCTTATAGACCCACTTACACTAGACTTTCTTCCTGGAGGAAGATCCACTAGCTCCCATGTGTTGCTCTTCTGGAGTGAGATGAACTTCTCCTTCATGGTTTTTTTCCATATTGGATCTCCTAATACTTCTTCATATGTTTTAGGATCAGACTCCACCATCAAATAGCATTTTTCAGCAAACATAGGATCCTTCATGCACAGACCACTCTCAAACTAAGATCTAGTCCTCCTTGGGTCATTGGGATCCCCAGCTAGCTCTCCTGCTGCATGTAGTGTCTTGGCTGCCCATTTTGGCCTTGTAGGGATGTTAGGTTCTGCAATAAACTCATCTCCATCAAACAAATCAGAATCAGCATCTTCAACAAACTCTTTACTTACTTCTTGAGGTTCAGGTGGTGAAGAGGCTTCACCAACTTACACTGCTACAAGGGGTTCTTCTTCAAACTGAACACACCTTTCAATGAAGGCTTTGTTTGTGATAAAATTTATCAACTTGTAGCCTTTTGAATATTCATAGTATCCAACAAAAAGACACTCTTGGCTTTGGGGCTGCAAATCCTTCCTCTTCTCTGTCGGAATTCTAGCCCAAGCCTTTGAGCCAAAAATCCTGAAATGGGTCACATCTGGCTTGTGCCCACTCCATGCTTCAAAGGGAGTCATGCCATCAAGATATTTTTGAGGCACCCTATTCTGAATATAGGCTTCACATTTGACAGCTTCGGCCCAGTACTTTGGTGGCAAAGTTTTGGCCTCCATCATGCATGTTGCCATCTCCTTCAGTGATTTGTTCTTCCTCTCAGCAACACCATTTTGCTGTGGTGTGTAAGGGATAGAATGATGCATCTGAATACCTGCATATGCACAATAATTAATAAACTTATAATTGACATACTCACCACCATTGTCGGATCTGAGGGCCTTGAGTTTTCTTCCAGACTAGTTTTCAACCAAAGCCTTAAAGACTTTGAATAGGCCAAAAACTTCAGACTTGTGTTTCAGGAAGTGAACCCAGCAATACCTGGAAAAGTAATCAATGAAAGTCAATGCATATTTGGCCTGACTCATGGACATATGAGGGAATGGGCTAGAAACATCACTATGGATCAACTCGAGGGGTGCAGAGGTTCTCTCATGACTAGCTCTCTCAAATTTGTGCTCTGGGTGTTTTCCTAGGATACAACCTTGGAAGACTCCTTTGGAAAATTTTATCTTGGGCAACCCTATGACCATCACTTTTTCACAAAGATCAGAAATATACTTGTAATTTAGGTGGCCAAATATTTCATGCCACAGCTTGCTGGCTTCATTAGCATGAATGAGAAGAGCAGAGGGGTTTGAGTAAGGTAGGAAGTGTGAGAACATGTATACCTTTTGAGCATGATTCACAACTCCTTTTGCAAGGACTCTACCAGTTGATATCTCTGTGATCTCAAATTCATCGGGGGAGAATATGACCTTCTTAGGAGACCCAATGTGGGTCATCTGGTACATTGACAGGAAGTTGGAGGCGAGACTAGGCACATATAGCACATTGCTGAACTAACCATGATAAAGATCTATCCTTCCTTTGCCTTTACTTTCAGTGAGATAGT
>LPNX010893112.1:62245-86009 GCA_001517045.1 Pseudotsuga menziesii | reverse complement strand
ACCAGCTTGTCCTATTCTTGTGTGAGAGATTCCATGAAATCTGCAAGGCTAGGCATCTTCCAGGTTCGAGCTATCAGTTTTGTGGCATAGAAGGTCGAAACAAACATTGAATAGTTAGGGCCTAGCTTCAAGAGGATGGCCAGTATGAGCTGATCATCTTTATTTTCAATACCACACTGTTTCAGCTGCAAAACTAGTGCTTTGAACTTGGAGAAATACAGCTGCAGGGATTCAAAGCTATTTGGACTCAGAGAAATCAGCTCATTTTTGAATTGATGTCCCCTCATCTCATCTGTCTTTCCAAAAATATCAGCAACATTCTCCCATACTTCATTTGGTGATGTCAATCCATCAAGATGGAAAAGGAGGTCTCTGGAAATACTCAGACACAGGAGGCCATAAGCCTTATCCCTCCTGTTGTGCCATTTTATCTTCTCTGCAGCTGCATTGGGCTCTGCTTCTATTGCCATAGTCACCCTGTAGAGGCCTTTCGCTCTCAATAGTATCTCCATCTCTGCTTTCCATTCAAATAAATTGAAAGGATTCAAGATAGTTTTCTGTGATTGATCCATAGCTTAGAAAATCTGTCACGACTGTCAGTAGAAGGCTCCCAGTCACTGATGTCGAACCTGAAAAACAATTTTTGAAGGAGAGAAACAACCTACAATGGCTCTGATACCATGTGGAAATTGAACCAAGTGATAGATTAATTTTACTCACAACAATTAACAATTGATCATGCAAAATAACTCACAAAGAGACTGAAAATTGGAGCCGAACACTAAACTGTATTAAATCAGTGTACAATAGCCAACCCTGTAAAATAATAGGTTGCTGAATAAATAACATACATCAGGGATTTGAATGCATGAGGATCAATTCGAATCTAGCATAAAGCAGGCTTACCAAAAATAAGCAAATCCCCCATAGGTGTAAAAAGTTGATCCCAAATATGTCATGGAGCTCATTAATTGGAAAAATGGCTTAGACAAGCTAAAGAGCGGTGGAATGGAAGCTCATACATGCTTTTTCATGGAGAAAAGAGAGGAGGATGTGTAGGACAAAAAACTAGTCAACCTCACCTAGTCTAGCTTTTCCTTTTGCCTTAAAACACTGAAAAAGTAGGCAATAAAGCAGAAAAAGCAGAAGGGCACCTAGGAGGCCAGGAATAAAGTAGAATTGATTCCTTTAGCTCTCCCATGCACTACATGAGTCAAATAAGGCAAGTTTTACCATTATAGATAGGAAAATGACAACTTGCACAAGGTGGGACACATGAACTAGGCAAATAAGACAAAAATAATGAAATTAATGTCTAAGTGGGTAAACTATGGGTTGATTATTCTAACAGGATTCGATGAAGAATATGAAATTTTTTTCTTGGATTAAATTTTAAAGAAACAACATAGTAGTATTATAGAATAAAATACCAAATGTTTGACTGATTGTGCATTTGCCTCTCGATAAAATTGGCTTTCTTTAACAGCAGCAGTTTCCACACATTTGGCATCAGTTGCATGAACTCTGTGAGAATTTAAAGTGCCATCCTTAGTCTCAAAATTCAATATTTTTATAAATGCTAAACCAAGTTCTCCCATTGTTTCTCCTACTTCTTGCTGCACTTTAACAAGTACCTCACCCTGCATAAAAGGACCATAGAACACATTCAGTTTCATGTGCAATAATGACGGCATAACACAGCTTGCAAAAAGGAAACTTATATTTGCATCAGTTACAACTGATGCAGTTCAAACAACGGGACAATATGATAGCTACAAAATAGAACAAAGAGCTAGGGAGCTTCTTTATGACATTGTAAACACCAGAATTATATTTTATCAATCTAGCGTGTCAATTATCGGTGATAGTAATAGAATTCCAACAAACACTATACTTTATTTCAATGCAACAAACAAAATGCATGCAAAGATGGATAATCACTTATTAGGTGTCAAGAAAGATAGATTCACTAGACACCAAAATAACTTCTACCATATATTAATGTGTATGTTCAAATGCATAATTCAAACAGTTTTTTTCTATGCTCATAAGTAAGCAATATTTGTATTACTACGCTCCAGGGACTTAGGGGCTCCTGACAAAATGTTTCTCCTCGTCCCCAATTTGGAGAAACTCGAGGAAACATAGAGGCGATCTCATCTAGATTCTGATCCAAATCCGGTGAAAAAACTAAATGAAATGATAATACAAATATTTTCAAGAAAAACAACCTCTGATCACCAATAATATTAAAATAAAGGCATGAAAAATCCATACCTTGAGTGTTCCCTTGTAATAGTTGCACCTGAAGCAAGCCTTATGGTAAGAAACTCCATCGGAAGACAGTTGATCCATAAAATAAACCATTTTATCAGAAGCTTTGTATTTTTGTTGCATTCCGGTGAAGGCCATAGGCACGATATGAGTTTCCAAACTTGTTTAGTTTATGTACCATTTTAATCGGGTACCGTTAAAAATTTTCCGAAATACTATGCCTTGTAACGTCCTTAGTCAGACTGATCCATCAGCATGTATCTCTTCGACAACATAGGGTCCCATCCATTCTGTATGTAGCTTTTTGGGTTTCCCTTTTACCCAGCTATTGTATAGTAAAGCAAGGTCTCCCACCGACAGGTTTTTGTTTTTGATGTTTCGATTGTGCCATGCCTTTTGTTGTTGTTTCTATATTTCCTGATGTTGTATTGCAATTAGTTGGTGTTATTCAAGTTTACTTAGTTGCAGTAGTTGATCCTTTCTTCCTTGTTCGACATTGACGTGTAAAATCTCTGCAATAATAGGTGTCTATTGTCGAAAGTGTAGTGGAACTATTGCTTCCTGTCCATAAACTAGTTGAAATGGTGTTTGGTCGGTTGAACACTTGTATGTTGTTCTATATTCCCATAGTACTACAGGTATCTTTTCATCCCAGTCATCCTTGTCTATGTTACATATTTTTGTTAATCATTTTGTTAATGTTTTGTTAAATTATTCAATTGCTCCATTCGAATAAGGGTGGTAAGTTGCACTCCGACGGTGGTCGATTTGGAACTAATCTGTTAGTGTTTTATTAGTTTTATTAATGAAGTGTGTTCCCTGGTCACTGATTAGGTTTAGTGGACATCCAAATCTAGTAATGATATTCTCATAGATAAACTTAGTAGCTATCTCGCTGGAACATGTGTTGACTGGTTCTACCTCTGCCCATTTGATTACATACTCAACTGCAGTTATTATGTACCTTGCACCTGTTCTTTTTGCTGGTATGGGAAACGGACCTATGAAGTCAATAGCCCAAATTTCAAATGTCAAGCTTGGGTTTATTGATATCAGGGGCATTTATGTATTAGGCAGGGGTTGACCCAACCATTGACATCTGTCAGATTGGCTTACGAAAATTTTGCAATCTTTGTAAAGTGTCGGCCACCACAACCCTGATTGTTGGATTTTCTTTGCAGTTGTGTTTGCTTGGAAATGTCCTTCGATAGGTCCATAATGTGTTTCATACATAATATTATTTCTTTCATGTTCTAGTACACACCTTCTGAGGATGTCATCTAGACCCATTTTATATAGGAATCCATTTATGAGACTATATGGTGCAACTTTCATGGCTAAGATTTGTTTCTTCTTCATATTCATGCCTTCTGGTGCTTGCCTGTTTTCTAAGAACTATGCTATTTCCTCCAATTCTATTGGGACTACTTCTATTTGAAATAGATGTGTGTCTGGTAAGTCATCGTCAATTCCTGTCGGTTCCTCTCTTGTGTCGATTCGAGATAAATGGTTGGGACCGACATTTAACTTACCTGGTCTGACGACGACTTCAAATTCAAATTCTTGGAATAGAAGTAGCCATCGACAAATTATTCCATGGTGTAGAGGATTATTTACGAGGTATTTTAGTGCTTGGTGGTCGGTGTAAAAGATAAATGGATTATATAGTAGGTAGTGTCGATATTTTTGTAGTGCGAAGACCATTCCTATTGCTTCTCTTTTTGTTGTTGAATAGTTTCTTTCAGCTTTATTTAGTTTTCTGCTACTGTAAAATATAGGGTAGTCCATTCCATCATCTCCTGGCTGAGTTAGGATTGCTCCTATTTCTAGGCCTGATGCGTCGATGTGTACATTGAATTTGTTCAACCGATTTGGAAACCTTAGGATGGGTGCTTCAACTAGATTTATTTTTAGGTTTTCAAATGATATGTTGCACTCCTCTATCTAGTCAAATTCTGGATCCTCTCTTAGCAATTCTTCCAGTGGGTATGTCATATATGAATAGTTTCTTATGAATTTTCTATAATATCCTATATGACCAAGTAGTACCTTGACTTGTTTTGGATTCATCGGTGGTTTTAAGTCGAGGATGATTTTTATTTTTGTGAATTCGACTTTAATACCTTCTTTACAGATGATGTGTCCTAATAGTATCCCTATAGGAGTTAGAAATATACACTTCTTAATGTTCAGAGATAGTTGGATTTGTCTGCATCGTTCAAACATAAGCCTTAGCCATTTACAATGGTCTTTCAGTGTAGAGTATATTGTCCAATTGTCGAAATATACTGCCATTGTTTTCTAAATGTACTCCTGAAATGTTTTAACCACAATCCTTGAAAAGACTACAGGTGCATTTTTAAGTTCAAAAGGCATAACCCTGTAAGAAAATGAGCCAAATTCACATACGAATGTTGTCTTTTTCTTATCTTCTTTGGCTATTAGTACTTGATTATAACCTGCGAATCCATCTATAAATGAGTATCATTCATGTCCTATGACCTCATTTAAGATTTCATTTGCATAAGGGGTTGGAAATGGGTCTGTTAATGTAACTTTATTGAGTTCTATGAAGTCGACACAGATCCTTAACTTGGTTGGATCATGTTTCTTTGGTTGAACCACCATTGGAATTTCTCATTCTAATTGTTCAGTAGGGTAGATAATACCTGCTGCAAGCATGTTATCAATCTCCTTCTTGATTATCTCTTTGTATTTATGAGCTAGCTTATATGGTGTTTTCTTCACAGGTCAAACATCAGGTTTAATGTCGATTTTCATTTCACCCATTTCATGGACTAAACGTTTGAGATCTTTATAATCTTTGGCAAATACATCCTGAAATTCTTTTAATAAGTTCACTATTTCTGTTGTTTGTGCTTCAGTCAAGTAGTCTGCAATTTTTGCTATTTTTGGTCGATCATCATTTGATATGTCGACTTCTTTGATTTTCACTTTAGAATCTAACCATTCAGGGAATTTTGTCTCATTGATTAGTTGACTCCCTTCTTTAAACTGTGAAAATGTAGCAGGAAAGTCTACTGCAATCATTTAGTCGATGTCTTCCTTGTCGGTTGTCTCGACTTTGAGTACTGTACGAATTGGTTTTGTTGTTTTGGAATGGTTTGATTTCCATCTAAAGCTTTTCCCTTCTGAATTTTCATTTTCTATTTGTAGTATTGTTGACTGTGGAATTGTCCTAGTTTGTATATTATTACATTTTGTTGTCGGTGGGTCGTGTTTTATGGTTTTGTTTTCTGTTGGTTGTACAAATGCTTTGATCTATTTTGTCGTTTCGCCCAAATTCTCATTTTGGGGTACAAAGTTGAAATCTTTGATAAAATTCTCTTTGAGTTCATGCCATAGGAATGTTTCACCTCGAGCTTCTTCCATTTTGTACCATTTGTTTGGTAATTCAAAGCATGTTGATGGGAATAGGTGTGGCCATGTATGCTCATCTTTATATCCAAGTATTTTCCATTCTTTTTCACATGTCTTTATGTGGTTTTCTGGATCTTGTCCTTGGGTAAATATAGGTATCTGAGCCTGGTTGGTCAACTTCTTTCCTCCAAATATTTCTACAAAATAAGTCAAAGCTGTTGTCCATGTATTTAGTCTTGATTGATGGGTATTCCACCATCTAGAAGCTTGTCCTATAAAAGTTTCCACTAAGCTTTCTAGTCATCCATGTTCACCAACGTTCCTAAATACTTGCTCTACGTGCATAACTGGTGATTCTCTTTCTTTATATCTTGGGATTTTTGTGATATTTATATTTGTTGGTTTCAAGGTGGGATATTCCTTAGTTTTCTTCTCAAATATTTTTGGGATGATGGACACCACAAAGCATTGTCTGACTGGTTTCTTCTATACTTTTTGAATGGTCCAGCAACCTCTTGCTTTTGTTTCATAGTTTTCAACCTCCCAGTCATATTGTTCTATGTCTAAATTGTACCCTACTGAGTCTTGGTTGTCTAAGTAAAGTTCACCATATATATTAGGTTTTGTGTAATCTTCATTATTCTGTATTTGATATAGTTGTCGGATGTCAACTTCTTCATAAATTGGTTATGTCCAAGGTTCTCCTTGGGATGGGTGGATAGGTACTATGACCTTTTGTCCATTCCCTTTTAATTTTATTCTTTCTTTGTCTAAGGATATCAAGGCTTTAATTTTTCTCCCCCAAGGTCGGCCTACTAATGCTGGGAAGGAGCTGGACCCTTCCTTAGGGTCAATAATTTCAAAGTCGACTTTGGTCGATATTCCTTTTATCATTATGTCGACATTTTTCCAGACTCCAATAGGTTCAATTAGGCCTTGGTCGGCTAGTTTCAGGTATATGTCTGACTCGTATAATCGAGGTCTCCCTAACTAATCCCATGTGTCTCAAGTCATAATATTTACCTGTGATCTGAAATCGAACACGACTTGTCGGACATGGTATCCTTCAATTTCCAGATCAACAAGTGGGTCGGCATCACTTTTATCTTTTTGGTTTAGACTGCAAATACTCTTTGTTTATTTTTCAGCGTTCTTGTTGTGTTTTATTTTATACAACAAGTTGATTAATTGAGATACTATTTTATATTTTTTTACTAAGTGTATTAACTCTTTTACTGTGTTATGTCGGTTGTCATAAACTTCTTCTTGTTTGGCAAACTCTTTAAATACATTTGTTGCATCTCTATATATTTGTTTTTCTTTAATTGGGTTAGGATAAACCTTCTTTTATTTTATTTTGCTTATTCATGGGTTATCATTACCAATTTTTGTCCCTTGTCGGGTTACTATATGAAAATTCTTTGTATTAATTATATCATGTTTTTGCACACACGAAAAGACATTAACATTTTTCTTCTTATTTATTTTTTCAAGCATAGTAGGGCAATCCTCTAATGAGTGATCCCCTACTCCATAACTAGTACATAATTTTAAGTTAGTTCTATCCTTGTATGGATAGTCTGCATATCGATTTCCTTCCTTGTAATAGGTGAAACATTGGATGGGCTGATGTGGTCAGTTGTCTTGATTCCCAAAGAATCGACCTCAACTTCCATATCCTCCACTTCAGTTGTCAAAGCAGCGTTCATATCGACGACCTTTGTATCTTTGATTATTCTGGTCATTTTATGCATTGTTTCGTTGTTTATAGTTTTGTACGACTGCATTATTCTGGTATACTACGTGATAGTTCTATCGATTTTTTAGGTTTAGATGGCAGTCGACCGTGGCGTGATTCTTTGTTTCGCAGATAGCGCACCAAGATGCTTTGTCATTTTTCATGTTAAACAGGCAATCTTTTGTCGTGTGATTGCCATGGTCTTGGAAAATGTCACAAAAACACTTTGTTTGCACAAATTGAATGTCCTATCGGCTGATATCCTATCGACATTTGTCTTTTGAATGTCCAGCCGTTGAACATTTTGTGCACTAGATATCCTGACTCTTAAGGTTTAGCTCTTTTAATGATTTCTACATGATCTCGAGCTGTTCCTCTAGTCTATGATCTATGGCGTATACTGGAATATATTCATCCATTTCTACTTGTAGAGATTTAGTAAGCGCATCTTCATAAGTTTTGAATGTCTCCAGACTTATGTGGCGACGAATTTTCTATGACAGACCTGCAAGAAACCACTGGATTAATAGTTGCTCATCAATGACATAATCCAATTGGTTGAGAAGGTCTTTCCAGCATTTTTCATAGTCACGGAAAGTTTCTCTTGACTTTTGTGATTTTGTCTTCAATTTCTTAGCTACCAGATGTTTTGCATTTGGAGTTTTAAATAATTATAAAAATTGCACTTTGACTTCCGCTTTAGTTGCTCTGGGGGTTCTTTCAGAAAAGATCATATACCATGTTAATGCCCTTTTCCTTAAGGCACCAACAAATTGCGCCATCTATCTGTCTTCATCTGTGAATTGGTTTTCCTCCCATGTCGATTCACATATGAACCAATGTCATCTGGGATTATCATTTCCTTCATATAGAGGGACGTGTGCTAACCCATGACCCATGTCAAAGTCACTGTCATTGTCTTCTTCAGGAGGTGGAAGTGGCGGGGGTAGTGGGATGTTTTGTTTATTCCCTTGTGAAAAACTATTGTCTATAGAACTCTCATTTCCGTTGGTCATGTTAGTTGTTTTTTCTTCTCCGACAAGTAGTCGATCAGGGTCGACTTCTCCTGTCAATGTCCAAGTGCAATTATTTGTCTGCAGCTCCAAATTTTTTGTACTCTCCAAAGATGTATTTGGCAGTGGGGGAGCTCCTTTGTGTGTCAATTAAAGTAAGTAGATACTTCACTTGGAGGGTAACGCTTGAAGCATGACCCAATTTCCTTCTTCTAGTCGACGGATAAGTATATGATTATCATCATTTTTCTCATCATCTAGTCGGCTCCAAATACCAAAGTCACCAGCTCTTAGTCTGAGGTCCTCTTTGACAATGGTTTGTATCCTAGTACTCAAATTCGTTGGAGATAGAGGTCTTAACTCCTAGGGAACTTCTATTTGGAGAGCTTCGTGCTTCTCTATCCATAAATATTCATCCATAAGGGACGCTTCTTCTTCCATGCCTTCTTCTTGTCGGTCATGACTCGACTCTGGTGGATTTCTCTCTTGGTCTGTCACCCAAGTACTCATTCCTCATTGCAGTGCTATAGCTCTTTCTCTTCTTTATTCCCTTCTTTGCAGCCTCTTCTCCCTCTCTATTTTCTATAAGTCCACCATACCTTTATGTGACACTGTCCTTTCTATTTCATTTTTAGGCTGACTTCTCATCGCTGGTGAATGATCTCTTTGGTCGACTAGAATCCTCTCCACTTTACCTCGACATACGACCAACTACCCCCCCATTTCCTACCTAATGCTTTAGAAAGCCCGGATAGTTCTGTTTACTTGCTTAGGAAGTATTCCCACTCCCTTTTGGTAATGAATTTCTCCCACTTCTTTTGTTTCTCTGCCCAGTTAGTATTTTGTGGCGGTTCACATAGTAATGGATGAGGTTCGAAAATATGACCCACTCCTTTTTCTATCAGGAATTAAATAGCAAGGTCGATAAGGAGCACAGGAACTGTTCATTAAGGTCTGTATAGAATTTCTTTTAAAAGGATTCTACCGAAATTATTTCCTTTATCGCTTTCTCCTCGCAGAAATCGTCGGTGATCTTTTCAAACCACTCTGACAGGTTTGTCCTCCACCCTAGAATCAGTTTGTTTAGCAGCTGTTGGTCTTTAGTCGCTTCTGGATTTTTCATCTAGAATTTTCTTCAAAAATTGGGGTACCGATTCTACAAACTTCTCATGAGTCTCAGTAAAGAACCTTTCTTTTGCTTGAGTAGACGTTAATCTATTTCTTCGTACGTAATTTTGCAAGTAGTTTGTTGTTTTACGCTCCCACCAGTCCTTAATCTCCTATTCTAATATCATCTGCTTGTATACATATCAAACATGTACTACCGACAATAGAACCAATGTTGTAATCTCACAGATCACATAAGGTTACCAATAATACACATTAAAAGCATACATACATAATAGAAACAAGAGACAAGAACAAGTAGGTAGAATAACATATTATATTATAATGAAAGGGTCCATACAATACAAAGAACTAAACCGAGTTCTCATCTGGCTCAACAGCCTAATATATATGAATTACAAAATAGTTACAAATAACTACCTGTCGGTTCAATCAACCGACATGACCTTATGTGGCCAACCTAATCTCTAATTAGTCGGCTGATCGACTTAGTCAGATAGTTGACTAAGTCAGCTATAGTTCTAGTCGACTTTACCAACATACTCCTCCAACAGTAGTATTATAGAAGAAATAACAAAAGTTTAACTGATTGTGCATTTGCCTCTCAATAAAATTGGCTTGCTTTAACAACAACAGTTGTCACACATTTGGCATCAATTGCATGAAATATCTGAGAATTTAAAGTACCATCCTTAGTCTCAAACTTTGATATTTTGATAAATGCTAAACCAAGTTCTCTCATTGTTTCTCCTAGCTCTTGCTGCGCTTTAACAAGTACCTCATCCTGCATAAAAGGACCCCAGACCACATTTAGCTTCATGTGCAATAATGACTGTTAACCCAAAAAAATCCCTCACTAAGCTCTACATGACCTACACCACCCAAGGACATCCATGCACAACCCTCATTTAACCCCCACACCCTTAGAAAGGCTTAAAAATATGAAAAAGGGCTTAAAACCCACTAAAAAGAGCCAAACTACCTCCCATAGGGGCTAAAACCCTCAAAAATTGGCTAAAACCCCTCAAAGGAGCTTAAAACCCCCAAAGGAGCTAAGAATTGGATGAAAGGGGATAAATCCCCAACTAGGAGCTTAAAACCCTAAAAATCCTAAGAAAAACTATAAACAGAGGGGTGGGGGTCACTCTAAAATTTCTCCTTCACTCCCTATCGTTATGCTGCCCGTGTGAGTGCCTTGAGACCATTTTCCTCTCAAGCCATTCACCGTCCCTCTCCTCCGTTCCTCCATTGAGACATAGCTCCCCATTCCTAAGAGAGGTGCTCTCCAAAGCTAGGGCATGGTAGCCCATTCCAACCAAAAGGTATACCTGTCTTTTCATGTTTTTGCTTTGGTAGATTGTAGTTTTCTAACATTGTTTGTTTGCAGGTTTATTGCTTAACACTGTCTTGTAGGTTTCCATTGATTACTTGCAGGTCTTTTGGTTTCCTAACAAATGTATGCAGGGTCTTGGAGCTTAACCCTAACCTTGTGTGCAGAGGGGTTTTTCATTTCATTTTTGTTTATTTCTTTCTGCTCTTTCATTCTCATAGGAACCTTACCCTTCTCTCCTATACACGGAAGGAAGCCATTTCTGTTTTGTAGCTAGGGTGAAATCCCTACTACAATGACAACATAACACGGCTTGCAAAAAGGTAACTTATATTTGCATTAGATACAGCCCATGCAGTTCAAACAACAGGACAATATGATAGCTGTAAAATAGAACAAAGAGCTAGGGAGCTTGTTTGTGACATTGTAAACACCAGAAGTATATTTTATCAATCTAGTGTGTCAATTATCAGTGATAGTAATAGAATTCAAACAAACACTATACTTCATGTCAATGCAACAAACAAAATGCATGCAGAGATGGATCATCACTCATTAGGTGTCAAGTAAGATAGATTCACTGCACACCAAAATCACTTCTACCATATATTAGTTTGTATGTTCAAATGCATAATTCAAATAGTTTTTTTCTGTGCTCATAGGTAAGCAAGATTTGTATCACTAAGCCCCAGGGACTTAGGGGCTCCTGACGAAATGTTTCTCCTCGTCCCCAATTTGGTGAAACTCGAGGAAACACTGAGGGGAGCTCATCCAGGTTCTGATCTAGATTCGGTGAACAAACTAAATGACATGATAGTACAAATATTTTCAATAAAAACAACCTTCGATCACCAATAATATTAAAATAAAGGCATACAAAATCCATACCTTGAGCATTTCCTTGCAATGGTTACACCTGAAGCAAGCCTTGTGGCAAGAAAATCCATCTGCAGATAGTTGATCCACAAAATAAGAAATTCAGGTACAGAAACCACTAGTTTTCCAAAAAATAGCAGTAAGCAAGGAATCAAGAAGCAGTTTAAAGAAAAAAATATCCCAAACCCTAACCCTAAGTTTTTACTATATATAGAAGTGTTAAAGGATTTATTGAGGCTACAATTTTTAGAGGAAAACATCTCTTATTTCCTTGCTGCTATCAAAAGTCCAGAGAAGGGGCCATCTACATCAAAGGCTAAATCCATTGGATTCAGGCCTTGGTGGATGTTGTGTCTGTACTCCTATAAATTCCATGTAATCACCTTATGTACTTCATATGCTACATTCTTCCATGTAATTGAGAATTTCTGATTAATCTAAATCTAGTTGAACCTGTAGTTGATCAGGTCCCATTATTAGTAGTGGATACTCTAGGGTGGGATCAACGGAAGCAAGGGGGAAAGCCATAAGAGTGTAGTTTCAACCACTGATCCCAATGAACGCCCACGCACTTCTATCTAACATATCTCTCAGGGTGGGCTGCTAAGAACCCATTTCACGCCCATAAAATACCGTTTAACTAAAAAATGCATATATCCATACATCGAATACTAACAAATAAATTTTGAGGTGCTTGCATAGTGTAAAAATATAGTTTACTTCTTGGAATAGTAAGGGATGTAGGAACACTTGCTTATGCCAGAGCTACACTTAGAAGAGCCAAAGTGGATATAGGAACATCACTTATTGTCCAAACAAATCTATGACTTGGAAATCCATTTGTAATGTTTTGCATCGAACAAGCAGCATCAATGGGTGCAGTGGCTACCCCTTCTAGAATGGTAGTTACAGTGACACTTATCATGAGGGGACCAAAATGTCCCCATATGAATCTAGATATGGCTAAAAACCTCTCTTATTGAATTTATATTTATTAGGCACATCCAAGGTTCAAGCAATGGATAACATTCTTTACACAAGATATTCCATTCGTAGCACATTAAAGAACAATTTTTCTATGGCTTGGAATCCACGTGAAGTAACACGTAGACCAACATTGCTCGGACCCTTCTTTTGCAGAAGGGGATTAGGTTTTTCTTCATATTAATCCCTATAAGAAACCCTCTCCTATCAAATCTAAAGGCCACTAGAAGCTAGCACCAAAATTCCATGGACCCTATCAAGTCCTCCAGTGCATTGGACTGGTTGTCTACAAATTATTTCTGTCCACTCCAAGATCCATCCAGTCTCTTTCATGTGTCTTGTTAAAGAAGGTTGTAGGGAAAATTTGAGTTCATACTAGCATACCAAAACTTTATTAAGTAGTAGTAGCATCTATCAAAGAAGCTATCCCTCCTGTATCAGCCAAGAGATTTTGTTTCACTTCTTTAGCAGTTCGGTTTTTAGTTATGAGGTGAGCAGCTAAGAGGTGGTTTAGGATCTGAATTTTCATTTTTGACTTCCCATAAATTATGTCTCTATCCTATTCCATTGTGATAGGATCTATGCAATATATTTCCATTATGGAAAGGAGGTTCTATATTGAATAATGGTCCATGGTGTAAATCTTATGCATCTATCCCTTATGGTCAGTGGAGATTACAAAATATCCACTTATACTTCTTGAGGATTTCAAATTCACTATCAGCTCATGGTTTCATTTTTATCCCTTTATTTCCAAGTACAATAGTGAAATGATGTTGGTACTGGATAGGGTTCCTGAGAGCCTCAAGTCTACCTAGACCTCTGATCATAAATATTACCTTACTTTTTAATCCATTTAACCATCAGGTGTACCCGATCTAGGTGGGGTGCACAATATCCAGTTCATCTTCCGGTCCAATTTGTATCTTTGGCTATGGATCCTATTCCTCTTAAGATAATGATTCTATAGGTTTGGATGCTTCCAGAAATAATATATTTATTTTATGGGACAACTTTCTTATCTTTTTGCTTCCGATCCATAGAGTATGTTGTCGAAGGCTGCATGATCCAATTATCCTAGTTTAGCTCTATAGCTCCAATGTAGAGAAATTTTCCTCATTCAATTCTGGGTGTTCCCCTCTGAACCAAGTGTGTTCGTTGGGTTAGGTTGCACCATTTGGTGTTCCTTAAAAGCCATGCTATTTTTGGATCAATGAGGTTGGGATCATTCATTAGGGATTGCATTGATCATCCATAACCGGTGTTCATTTCACTACAAACCGGTCCATTTCACATTTGGTTATGCTTTTCACTTCTGCTGCATTCTGGTGAAGGCCATAAGCACTATAAGAGAATTCGTGTGGTAAAATAATGATCTTGAGCCCTCGTGTTCTAAATAGCCATGAAAAACTTTCCGTCACAGAAATCAACAATCTTTAATTCAAAATAATGCCTTATTAGATGGTTTCGAGGAAAAAATAGAAGATTTGAGCTCTTCTCCCTTAAAATAAACCATACAAACCCTTTCCTCATGGAAATGAACAAATTTTATCTCAAAATAGCTTACCTTGCCCCAGTTTTCGCCTCAAAATACAAGATCTGGAAGCTCCAAAGAGGATTTAGACAGAATCCCTCCCTTTTATTTAGGGAATGATCAATCTAATGCTTCTAAAACTCCATTTCAAGATGTTTTGTTGCAGATGGCTAGATTAAGGGAAAAACCATTATTTATATCGATGTTTCCTCGATTAGGAGCCTAATTTGAGTCTTTTGCTTCGTTACAGAAACACAAATACCAAGTCATCAATAGAAATTGACAAAAATTGACTCAATGATCAATAGTTGGGAAACTGAAGCCTTGAAATACAAGATCTGAGGGCTTATCAGTGGGCTCGCTATGCTCAGCAACATCCGCTCTATGGGCTGGTTCTTCTTTTATCAATGTTAACACTCTCCATCCAACTAAAGTGTTCACTTAACCATCAAATTCTGAACCTTCAAAGGCCATCCTAGGGAAACGCTCACAAGAGTGAAGTGAAGAAAGGGTATTTTTTATAGCATGAGAAGGACTTCTATTTATTATATACAGAGCACACAAAATTGTTTCAACCCAAAACATGAATTTCACATTCTTAAAAACACCATTGATCTAACCATATTAAGCGAAGTACTGTTCATTCTTTTAGCCACACAAGATTGGACTTGAACCATTGATCTACCGATGAAGGAAACACAATTTTTTTTTACAAATGCTCAGACCAAGCTTGTGTTCAAAATAGAAAAAACAATGAAAAAATATTACCTGTTCTTCTTTAATGGGAAGTGCCTGCTCGTCTATCAAGATTTATGCCTGGGAACAAATAATTGCAAGAATTAAGGACTGATAACACCATGGAGGAAACCTCAATGAACCAAAACTGATAATTTCAATAATTTTAGTTCAAGATGGATGTTTTTTATATCAATAGAAAATAGAAAAAAAACAGAGAAAAATCATACCTATTTTTTTTATGGGCTTCCTTAATGGATAGTAGCTCTTCCTATATCAAGATTTGAAGAGGACAATGGTTTTGATGGAGTTTTCTTCTTCCATCAATGAAAACTACAAGAATAACTAAAACACTTTAGCTAATTCACATTTACAATCTCAACTGAAAGATATACATTTTCCTGCCAAAGATTTTCATGGACAAATAACCATATAATGCAAAAGGTTGTATTACAATATCTTTTTGAATTCTTAGTTTTTGTGTTTTGTATAATTACTTTTTAAGATTATTCATTATATTTTAATTAATATTATATATTACAAAAAAAATTAATGTTATATACCTATTATATACTATAATTTATATGTATAATAGTTATAATTACATATATTTTAAATAATATTTAATTATATTATATTATATGAATTAATATTATATATAAATTAATATATAACTATATTATACACTAGTAAAAACTAATCAAGTTAATCAACGCCTCAACTCCTTTAAAAATTTACATTTGTTAATTATAATCCTTATTATAAGTATTATAATAACCATCAATCTATAATATTTATCATATGTTTTTTTAATAATTTGTGTTACTATGTGGTTGGAAAAGTTTTTTTTTTATAATATTCAATTCTCATTAAATTGTAAATGGTAAAACAATTATTAAATTAATTTTTTTAATAGTGATATAATTAGTATTGATATATTTTTATAATTATTTTATTATTTTTTAGATCTTGTACATTTTTTAATTGGAGTTATGAAAAATTTCAAACATTAGAAACAATATGGTGTTACTATTGTTATATTATGTTCTAAAGCATAGTTCAAAAAACCTTCTCATAGCATATAAATAAGCAAGATCTGTATTGTAGCTTAGATAGCTAAATAAATACAAATATCAATAGAGAACATGCAGTGTTTGATGTATATAACCTGCAAATATATATTTATAATTGATATATTATCAACCAATTATGTGTATTTTATATATATTTGGTCAATTAATGTTGAGTTGTGATAGTACATTAATTTACTAAATTCAAACACTAAGGGGTCTTTGAATCCATATGCAGTGATAGAATTTAGTAAAATGTACAAATTCATTGTCAAAATTGTAATTTTTTCCATTGCCGGAGTGACACAACTAAAAATGACCAATTGTAATCTCGTCATTTGTAGTCTACATATCCTGTGATCAAATTTGGTCATTTATCTTGGTCATTTTTAGTTGGTTTTTGTCCTGTGACCAAAAGTGGTCATTTATCTTGGTCGTTTTTAGTTAGCTCACTTAGATTTATCAAGTTTGGCCATTTATCCCTTTAAAAAACTATGGTGACCAAAATTTTTGGTCTTGTGGTCACTAATCTCTCATTTTCAACTAGTGGTGTCATTTCATTTCAACATATAGTTGTCTAATCCATCCATCGCACTTTACGCAGATTTCCAAACCATCGTCCGGAGGGCAGATCATTTCTTTTGCATGCATTCAGCCACTAGTGAAAAATGAGAGATTAGTGACCAAAATACATATATCAAAGATCACTTTTGGTTTGGTGATCGCTGGTTGCTAATTTACGGTCTTTTATTACGTGACCAAAATTGGTCATTTTTATTTTGGTCATTTATAGCTTGTTAGGTGGTCATTAATTTGGTCATATATTTGAATCAATAACCAAATATATGACCACATTTATGACCACATGACAAACTAGAATATGGCTAAATTTGGTCACGTATTAAAAGATCGTAAATTAGCCACAAAAACTATTTTTCGGTCATTGATATACGAATTTTTGTTGTTTTTTGGTCATTTATATCTCATTGTTTGATCATCTATCTCTCAATTTTTATTCATTTTATATGTGAATTTTGGTCATTAATCTCATTTATTGGTCACTAATTTAGTAATTTTTGGTCGTTTTATGTGTGGTTATTATATTTTAGTAGTTTTAATGGTGTCCATTATTAATCAATATAAATTTTTAATATGATATTACATTTAAATTAAAAAAGAAATCATTCATTATTTATCATGATATAATACACATGTAAATTATGCAATGTCACATTAATTAATTAATTACAACACTTATAAATAATATAAAGTACGACCATATAAGTTTTAAACTACACAAATTATATTATATGAAATGTCAAGTATTATAATAAATAGGAGTTTTCTCAAAAACTATCTCCGTATAACTTTACATGAAAATCATCTAGTAAATCGATTACTTTTCAAAATATTACAATGGCTAAACCATCCCACTTGTACTTGGATGCTAAGCCATACTTAGATCTTGCAACGGCTTCAAAACCATTCTTAGGAGCTTGAAACACTCGAAAATAGGCTCTTCATACTCAATGGAAAAGCCTCAGCAACAGGCTCTTCATACTCAATGGCCCACTTTCTGAGCTTTCTATCCGCACATGTCCTTTTGTATCCACACTGCACGTGCTTTTGATATTTTTGATCTTTATATATGCACACGTGCTTCTGTATTTGCACTGCAATATCCTCCCTCATGTTGTTATAAATTTTGCGAGTAAGGTTACCTACAAACAACACATGTTAAGCAATAAGTTTTGTTGCTCACTAAAAAGAGAAAACAAATAACTGAAAAATGTACATAGTAATTTCACAAGATTTAACATGGAAAAAGAAACAATTGCAACAAGCTACAGGTGTAATAAGCAACCTCAGGTATAATTTCGTTATTTAATTTCAATAACATAGCAACCTCCTAAAGAAAACATGAAATACGCTCATTGTTTGGTGCAAATTCATTCCTCATATAATTTCAATATTTGACATTGTGTTTCCAATGAATCGGAAATAACATGTAAAAGGAAGCAAAGAGAATTTAATTAATTCCTCAGTATGTATACTAAAAGAAGCAACCTATTCACTTCATCCAATGAATAATGAGGAGAAAAGGAAAGCAAACATTTTATGGAAAACAAAAATATAAGAGATGGACAATCAGATAATGCAACAAAAAATCTAATAGAAATGCAAGATAATTAGTCTACCTGATTATAAACAAATCCTTTCAACATGTTGAAGAAGTCATTTTTCCTTTCTTTTTCAAATATTTGAAGTTCATTTCTATTGTTTCCCTGAAAGAAAATTGCAATTATTTTCAATTATCAGTGACTAAAAAACAAATCCAATAAATAGATAAAAGTAGACAATGACCATGTGACAATGCAATAAAAACAGTAATGAAAGGCAATAAAAAAACTTAGCAAGCCTTTTTATTTACATTAGACTATCATCCAAAAGTAATACCTTATGACAGAAGCATTTATAATCTAACAAATCTACAGAAATTGCCATTCAAAATTGGATGTAAACATAAGATCCTATATATATGAAATGTAAATACAATCATACTTCTAGGCTCTGAAATTTATTCCACGGAAAGGTTTTCTATTCCTCTGACATACACTTTTAGAAAAACTAAAGAAATCTAACTAGGAGAAAAAATAGCTAGTATAAAGAAGAAGAAAAAATGGCATCCAAATATAACAATAAACATTTACAACACAATGAGGGGCATGTATACAAAAATCCCAAGTTAAGAATGTAGTCTGATATACTTATGCTCCAAGTGTGTTTTCAAGTGGGGAAGAAGATTCCAATTTTTGCACTGCAACTAATGTGCAAATAAATTGGGTTTTTAAATCGATCATATTAAATAAATCTGTCGGTACTCAAGTTGATATTTTCGACCCATTCCACATTGGGTATGAGGCACATGTGGGAGGAAATTAGATAGCTCTCCAGAGTAGTAGGCACATGTGGATGAGATAGAGAAGAAAGGGAAGGAGGATACAAGCAATCATAGCTTGATCCCACCATACCAGGCCTCTACATGACCAAACTCCTGAGCTATTTTAATGACTGGATGAAATAGTGATACAATTCAAGTGCAAGGATTGATACCTTGAGTGTTCCCTTGCAATGGTGGCAACTGAACCAAGCCTTGTGGTAAGAAACTCCATCGGCAGACAATTGATCCACAAAATAAACTGTTTTATCGCAAGCTCTGCACTTTTGCTGCATTCAGGTGAAGGGCATAGCCACGATATTAGAATTCTTATGGTAAAATAATGATTTTGAGCCCTCGCGTTCTAAATAGTCATGAAAAACTTTCTGCAAAAGAAATCAACAATATTTAATTCAAAATGATACATTCTTAGACGGTTTCAAGGCAAAAATAACAGATTTGAGCTCTTCTCCCTTCTAATAAACCATACAAACCCTTTCCCAGCAGAAATGAACAATTTTTATCTCAAAACAGCTTACCTCACCCCAGTTTTCACCTCGAAATACAAGATCCGGAAGCTCTAGAGAGGATTTAGACAAAATCCCTCCCTTTTCTTCAATGAATGATCAATCTAATGATTTTAAAATTCCATTCCAAGACGGTTTGATGTAGATGGCTAGCTTAAGGGAAAAACCATTATTTAACTTCAACAACATAAGAAACATCCTAAAGAAAACATCAAATGCACTCATTGTTTGGTGCAAATTCATTCCTCATATAATTTCAATATTATGGACTATGTTTTCAATGAATTAGAAATAACATGTAAAAGAAAGCAAAGAAAATTCAATTAATTCATCAGTATGAATACTAGAAGAAGCAACCTATTCACTTCATCAAATGAATAATGCAAAGAAAATGCAGACAAACATTTTATGGAAAACAAAAATATAAGAGATGCACCATCAGATAATGCAACAAAAATTCTAATAGAAATGCAAGAGGGCCAGTCTACCTGATTATAAAAAAATCCTTTCAACATGTTGAAGAAGTCATTTCCCCCTTCTGTTTCAAATCTTTGAAGTTCATTTCTATTATTTTCCTAAAATAAATTGCAGTTATTTTCAATTATCAGTGACTAAAAGACAAATCCTTTAAAAAGATGAAAAAATACAATGGCCATGTGACAATGCAATCAAAACAATAAAGAAAGGGTAATAAAAAAACTTAGCAAGCCTTTTTATGTACATTAGACAATCATCCAAAAGCACTACCTTATGACAGAAGCCTTTATCATCTAACAAATCTACAAAAAATTCCATTCAAAATTGGATTTAAAGATAAGATCCTATATAAATGAAATGCAAATACAATCATACTCCCAAGCTCTGAAATTTATTCCATGGAAAGCTTTTCTATTCCTCTCACATACACTTTTACAAAAACTAAAGAAATCTAATGAGGAGAAAAACTAGCTAGTATAAAGAAGAAGAAAAAATGCCATCCAAATATAACAGTAAACATTTACAACAGTACTTCATTTCATTTTCATAACAAAAGCATATAAACAGGATCACTGAAAGATAGACAAGCACAACCATACAAAAGGAACACAAAGATTTATCCTAGGAAAAACCTAGCAAAAGCTTCCTCAATATTGATGCCCCAAAAAGATAAAAGATAAAAGATAAAACCAGCAAGGATATCAAAGCTTAATCCTCCTCCTTCTCCAGCTACTTCTCTTCTCCACTAATGCGCTACACAAGTGAGAGTGTGTGTTCCAAATGAGGAGCACTACACTTCTATTTATATTCATCCGTTCACTTAGGTTAACTCATCTATCATGTAGGATCGAGTTACACATGTAGGCTCAAGTAACCACACTGGGGTGCTAATGACCCACCTTTACAATTAGAGGGGACTGCCTCATGACTCTTATTAGTTCTTCTGATTAGGAGCATCGAGGTACAAAGTAATACAAGTGAATCTCCTGGTAGGACCATCGGGGACCACAAAGAAATACATATAGAATATTCTTCGAAGTTACAATATTTCAACATTATTCAAGATGTAGAGAGATGAAGTACTCCAAAAAAGTGGATCTTTACTCGCACATAAAGTAACTCATAACTTGTGCAATGGATAGTAAAGGGAACTAGAATAGTGAGGTTTTAAGCAGGCTGGCCCAATTGGACAACAAATATGAAAATCTCATTAATGTAATCTGGGACTCTAAGGCTGGCTGTGAGGACACTCATAAACTAGAAAAGAAGCACGGGTAAGGGAAGCAGAATAGGGAGCTGGAAGGGAAGCTGAGATAGTGGAAGAGGAAAAGATTGCTGTCAAAGAAACAACTCAAAAAGATGCATATTAGGCCCAAAAGAGAGAGGCCATTCCACCAATGCCAATAGATGTGGACTTTGACTCGAATATTCCAGCTCCTTCAGTTTGGTTTTATTTATTACTTTAGTTATCATTTTGAATCAGACCCCCAGTGGTATTTGTCTATCTCTAGGTATATTATTTTAATTTCCATTTTGCAGTCCAAAAAATATTACCTAGGGTGGCAGGGACATAACAAAAGAGAGTGAAAATCTTTTTTGATAACTATAGTGCAGTTTGATTTGGGTACTCCCTACAGTCTAGCATGTTTGTATTTTCTCCTGTATATACTTAATAGATAAGTATCTAACTTACAAAAAAAACATATAATTTTGACCTGAATGTTGTACTAGAATGATCCCTCTATGTTTCTCCAGTAGTTAGAGAGAAGCAAAGAGACACAAAAGGCATCAAAGAAAAAACAAAATACCTTGATGCGTTCATATTCCTTCACTGCACAATACCGTGCCTCTTCTATTACTTTTATTGTATCCTTTAATTCCTCTATTCTTATGTTCCTTACCCTATCACCTCCAAACATTTTTGACAAGGTGGCTGCTAGCTTTTCAACTCAAGAATTCATAGAGGAGATGTTAGTTAAGAGGGTTTTTACTATCAATAAAGCATTTGATATGTCTGAGAATGTTGTGTTTACAGATTGCATCAAGCCAAGATACTCATGGAGCTTATCCTAAAATGTGCAAGAAAATGAAAATCTAGATATCATTAAATAAAAGAAAAAAGTACATGTACATAAATTTACTTGAAATGACAATAGATTCGATCAATAATATGAAAGTTTTTTGTTGGATTAAATTTTAAAGCAACAACAAAGCAATATTATAAAAGAAAATACCAAATGTTTAACTGATTTTGATATTTTCCTCTCGATAAAATAGTCTTACTTTAACAACATCTATTGTCACACGTTTGGAATCAGTTGCATGAACTCTCTGACAATTTAAAGTACCATACCCAGTCTCAAACTTCGATATTTTGATAAACGCTAAACAAAATTCTCCCATTGTTTCTCCTAGCTCTTGTTGCACTTTAATAAGTACCTCACCCTGCATAAAAGGACCCCAGACCACATTCATTTTCATGTGCAATAATGACAGCATAACGGAGCTTGCAAAAAGGAAACTTATATTTGCATCAGCTACATCCCATGCAATTTAAACAGCAGGACAATATGATAGCTGCAAAATAGAACAAAGAGCTAGGGAGCTTCTTTTTGACATTTTAAACACTAGAAGTATATTTTATCAATCTAGTGTGTCAATTATCGGTTACAGTAATAGAATTCCAACAAAAACTATACTTTATGTCAATGCAACAAACAAAATCGATGCAGAGATGGATCATTAGTCATTAGGTGTCAAGCAAGATAGATTCACTGCACAACAAAAGAATTTCTACCATATATTAGTTTGTATGTTCAAATGCATAATTCAACAGTTTTTTTATATGCTCATAAGTAAGCAATATTTGTATCCCTATGCCCCAGGGACTTAGGGGCTCCTCAAGAAATGTTTCTCCTCGTCCCCAATTTTACAAAACTCGAGGAAACATAGAGGGGAGCTCATCCAAGTTCCAATCTAGACTCGATTAAAAAAATAAATGACATGATAATACAAATATATACAAGAAAATAAACCTTCGATCACAAGTAATATTAAAATAAATGCATACAAAATCCATACTTTCAGCATTCCCTTGCAATGGTTGAACCTGAAGTAAGCCTTTTGGTAAGAAACTCCATCGGTAGATAGTTGATCCACAAAATAAACCGTTTCATCGCAAGCTTTACACTTCTGCTGCATTCTAGTGAATGCCATAGCCATGATACAAGAATACTTGTGGTAAAATAAATATTCTGAGCCCTCACATTCTAAATAGCCGTGAAAAACTTTATGCCATAGAAATCAACAATCTTTAATTCAAAATGATACTTTCCCAAAGGGTTTCAAGGAAAAACTAGCAGATTTGAGCTCCCCTCCCTTCTAATAAACCATAAAATCCCTTTAACCATGGAAATGAACAAATTTTATCTCAAAATAGCTTATCTTGCCCTAGTTTTCACCTCAGAATACAAGATCTGGAAGCTCCAGAGAGGATTTAGACAGAATCCCTCCCTTTTCTTAAGCGAATGATCAATCTAATGCTTCTAAAACTCCATTCCAAGGCATTTTGTTGTATATGGACAGCTTAAGGGAAAACCAATTATTTAACTTCAATAACATAAGAAACCTCCTAAAGAAAACATGAAATGCACTCATTGTTTGGTTCAAATTCATTCCTCATATAATTTCAATATTTGGGACTATGTTTTCAATGAATCATAAATAACATGTAAAAGCAAGCAAAGAAAATTCAAGTAA
>LPNX010893112.1:0-61384 GCA_001517045.1 Pseudotsuga menziesii | reverse complement strand
ATATATGGACCATCAGATTATGCAACAAAAAATATAATAGAAATGCAAGATGGTCAATCTACCTAATTATAAGCAAATCCCTTCAACATGTTGAAAAATTCATTTCTCCTTTCTGATTCAAATCTTTGAAGTTCATTTCTATTGTTTTCCTGAAAGAAAATTGCAGTTATTTTCAATTATCAGTGGCTAAAAACAAATCCTTTAAAAAGATAAAAATAGACAATGACCATGTGACAATGCAATAAAAATAGTAATGAAATGGTAATAAAAAAACTCAGCAAGACTTTTTATGTACATTAGACAATCATCCAAAAGCACTACCCTATTAAAGAATCCTTTATCATCTAACAAATCTACAGAAAATGCCATTCAAAATTGGATGTAAAGATAAGATCCTATATAAATAAAATGTAAATACAATCATACTGCCAGGATTTGAAATTTATTCCACGGAAAGCTTTTCTATTCCTCTAACATACACTTTTACAAAAACTAAATAAATCTAATGAGGAGAAAAAATAGCTAGTATAAAGAAGAAGAAAAAAAAGCATCCAAATAAAACAGTAAACATTTACAACACAACCAGGGGCATGTATACAAAAATTCCATGTCAAGAATGTACTCTGATATACTTATGCTCCAAGTGTGTTTTCAAGTAGGGAAGAAGATGCCAATTTTTGCACTGCAACGGATGTGAAAATAAATTTGGTTCTTAAAACATCCATATTAAATGATTATGTGTCAGTATTCAAACAGATATTTTTGACCCATCCCACATTGTGTGTGAGGTAAATGTGTGAGGAAATCAGATAGCTCTGAAGAGGAGTAGGCACATGTGGATGAGATTGAGTAGAAAGGGAAAGAGGATACAAGCCATCATAGCTTGATCCCACCACACCAAGCCTCTCCATGACCAAACACCTAAGCTATTTTAAGGACAGGATGAAATGTGGCCACAATTCAAGTGCAAGGATTGATGAGGAAATTAACTGATACCAGTTATTCAAGACGTAGGGAGATGAAGTACTCCAAAAAATTGGATCTTAAATGGCACATAAATTAACTCATAACTTTTGGAATGGACAGTAAAGGGAACAAGAAGAGTGATGTTTTAAGTACGTTGGACCAACTGGACAAAAAATATGAAAGTCTCATTAATGTAATCTGGGACTTTGAGGCTGGCTGTGAGGAAACTCAGAAACTAGAGAAGAAGCATAGGAAAGGGAAGCATAATAGGGAGCTGGGAGGGAATCTGAGATAGTGGAAGAGGAAAATATTATTTTCAAAGAAGCAACTCAAAAAGATGCATATTAGGCCCAGAAGATAGAGGCCATTCCACCAATGCCAATACATGTGGAATTTGACTCGAATAATCTCCAATTCTCATAGCTCCTTCTATTTGGGTTTATTTCTGATTTTAGTTATCATTTTGAATTATATCCCCAGTGGTCTTTGTCTATGTCTAGGTATAGCCTTTTGATTCACATTTTACAGTCCAAAAAATATTCCCCAGGGTGGGAGGAACATAACAAAAGAGAGGGAACATATTTTTTATAACTGTGGTGCAGTTTCATTTGGTTACTGGCTACAGTCTAGCATGTTTGTATTTTCTTTTGTATATACTTAATAGATAAGTAGCTAACTTACAAAAAACAATAGATCATTTTGACTCGAATGTTGTACTAGAATGATCCCTCTATGTTTCTCCAGTAGTTATAGAGAAGTAAAGAGACACAAAAAAGCATAAAAAACAAAACAAAATACTTTGGTTCATTCATTTTTCTTCACTGCACAATCATGTGCCTTTTCTGTTACTTTTATTGTATCCTTTAATTCCTTTATTCTTTTGTTCCTTGCCCTATAGCCTCCAAATATTTTTGAAAAGACAGTTGCCAGCTTTTCAATTCGGAAATTCATAGAGGAGATGTCACTAAGAGGGTTTCTACAAGTCAATAAAGCATTTGATCTGTCTAAAAATGTTGTGTGTACAACTTGCATCAAGACAAGATAATCATGCAACTTATGTTGAAATGTGCAGGCAAATGACAATCTAGATATCATTAAATAAAAGAAAAAAAGTACATGTACATAAATTTACTTGAAATGATAATGGATTGGATGAAGAATATGAAATTTTTTTCTTGGATTAAATTTTAAAGCAACAACATAGCAGTATTATAGAAGAAAATACCAAATGTTTAACTAATTGTGCATTTGCCTCTCGGTAAAATCGGCTTTCTTTAATAGCAGCAGTTTCCACACATTTCGCATCAGTTGTACGAACTCTCTGAGAATTTAAAGTGCCATCCTCAGTCTCAAAATTCGATATTTTTATAAACGCTAAACCAAGTTCTCCCATTGTTTCTCCTACCTCTTGCTACACTTTAACAAGTACCTCAGCCTGCATAAAAGGACCACATAACACATTAAGTTTCATGAGAAATAATGACAACATAACACAACTTGCAAAAAGGAAACTTATATTTGCATCAGTTGCAGCCAATGTAGTTCAAACAACGGGACAATATGATAGCTACAAAATAGAACAAAGAGCTAGGGAGCTTCTTTGTGACATTATAAACAAAAAAAGTATATTTTATCAATCTAGTGTGTCAATTATCACTTATAGTAATAGAATTCCAACAAACACTATACTTTATGTCAATGCAACAAACAAAATGCATGCAGAGATGGATCATCACTTATTAGGTGTCAAGCAAGATAGATTCACTAGACACCAAAAGCACTTCTACCATATATAAATTTGTATGTTCAAATGCATAATTCAAATAGTTTTTTTCTATGCTCATAAGTAAGCAATATTTGTATCCCTATGCCCCAGGGACTTAGGGGCTCCTGATGAAATGTTTCTCCTCGTCCCCAATTTTGAGAAACTCGAGGAAAAATAGAGGGGATCTCATTTAGATTCTGATCCAAATCTAGTGAACAAAATAAATGAAACGATAATACAAATGTTTTCAAGAAAAACTACCTCCGATCACCAATAATATTAAAATAAAGGCATGCAAAATCCATACCTTGAGCGTTCCCTTGCAATAGTTGCACCTGAAGCAAGCCTTGTGATAAGAAACTCCATCGGCAGACCGTTAATCGAAAAAATAAACCATTTTATCACAAGCTTTGCACTTTTGTTGCATTCTGGTGAAGGCCATAGCCATGATATGAGAATTATTGTGGTAAAGTAATGATTATGAGCCCTCACATTCTAAATAGTTGTGAAAAAATTTCTTCCACAGAAATCAACAAGATTTAATTAATTCAAAATGATACATTCTCAAACGGTTTCAAGGCAAAAATAGCAAATTTGATCTCTTCTCCCTCCTAATAAACCATACAAACCCTTTCTCCATGAAAATGTACAAATTTGATCTCAAAACAGTTTACCTCGCCCCAGTTTTCACCTCAGAATACAAGATCTGGAAGCTCTAAAGAGGATTTAGACAGAATCCCTCCCTTTTCTTCAGTGAATGATCAATCTAATGCTTCTAAAACTCCATTCCAATACTTTTGTTGTAGATGGCCAGATTAAGGGAAAAACCATTACTTAACTTCAACAACATAAGCAACCTCCTAAAGAAAACATGAAATGCACTCATTTTTTGGTGCAAATTCATTCCTCATATAATTTCAATATTTTGGACTATGTTTTCAATGAATCAGAAATAACATGTAAAAGAAATCAAAGAAAATTCAATTAATTCATCAGTATGAATACTAGAAGAAGCAACCTATTCACTTCATCCAATGAATAATAAGGAGAAAAGGCATGCAAACATTTTATGGAAAACAAAAATATAAGGGATGGACCATCAGATAATGCAACAAAAAATCTAATAGAATGCAAGATGGCTAGTCTACCTGATTATAAACAAATCCTTTCAACATGTTGAAGAATTCATTTTGCCTTTCTATTTCAAGTATTTGAAGTTCATTTCTATTGTTTTCCTAAAAGAAAATTGCAGTTATTTTCAATTATTAGTGACTAATAAAGAAATCCTTTAAAAAGATAAAAGCAAACAATGACCATGTGACAATGTAATAAAAACAGTAATGAAAGGGTAATAAAAAACTCAGCAAGCCTTTTTATGTACATTAGACAATCATCCAAAAGCACTGCCTTATGACAGAAGCCTTTATCATCTAACAAATCTACAAAAAATGCCATTCAAAATTGGATGTAAAGATAAGATCCAATATAAATGAAATGTAAATACAATCATACTGCCAGGCTCTGAAATTTATTCCACGGAAATCTTTTGTATTCCTCTCACATACACTTTTACAAAAACTAAAGAAATCTAATCAGGAGAAAAAATAGCTAGTATAAAGAAGAATAAAAAATGGCATCTAAATAGAACAATAAACATTTACAACACAACCAAGGGCATGTATACAAAAATCCCAAGTCAAGAATGTCTTATTCTCCAAGTGTGTTTTCAAGTGGGGCAGAAGATGCCAATTTTTACACTGCAACTAATGTTCAAACAAATTGGGTTCTTAAAATGTCCATATTAAATTAGCCTATGTCAGTATTCAAGCATATCTTTTCAACCCATCCCACATTGGGTGTGAGGGACATGTGGGAGGAAATCAGACAGCTCTCAAGAGGAGTAGGCACATGTGGATGAGATAGAGCGGAAATGGCAGGAGGATACAAGCCATCATAGCTTGATCCCACCACACCAGGCCTCTCCATGACCAAATTCCTGAGTTATTTTAAGGACATGATGAAACGGGGCTACAATTCAAGTGCAGGGATTGATGAGGAAATTGACTGATACCAGTTATTTGAGATGTAGAGAGATGAAGTAATCCAAAAAAGTGGATCTTTGCTAGCACATAAAGTAACTCAGAACTTGTGCAATGGATAGTAAAGGGAACCCGAACGGTGAGGTTTTAAGTAGGATGGACCAATTGGACAACAAATATGAAAGTCTCATTAACGTAATCTATAACTCTGAGGCTAGCTGTGGGGACACTCAGAAACTGGAGAAGAAGAACAGGAAAGGGAAGTAGAATAGGGAGCTAGGAAGGAAGCTAATATAGTGGAAGAGGAAAATATTGCTATCAAAGAAGCAACTCAAAAAGATGCATATTAGGCCCAGAAGAGAGAGGACATTCCACCAATGCCAATAGATGTGGAATCTAACTCGAATAATCTCCAATTCTCCCAGCTTGTTCTGTTTGGGTTTATTTCTGATTTTAGTTATCATTTTGAATTAGACCCCCAGTGGTCTTTGTCTATGTCTAGGTATAGTATTTTCATTTCCATTTTGCAGTCCAAAAAATATTCCCCATGGTGGGAGGGACATAATAAAAGAGAGTGAACATATTTTTTTATAATTGTTGTGCAATTTCATTTGGGTATTGTCTACAGTCTGGCATGTTTGTATTTTCTCATGTATAGACTTAATAGATAAGTAGCTAACTTACAAAAAAAAATGGATCATTTTGACCCGAATGTTGTAATAGAATGATCCCTCTATGTTTCTCCAATAGTTATAGAGAAGCAAAGAGACACAAAAAAGAATCAAAGATGAAACAAAATACCTTGATGTGTTCATATTCCTCCACTGCACAATCCCGTGCCTCTTGTGTTACTTTTATTGTATCCTTTAATTCCTTTATTCTTCTGTTCCTTACCCTGTCACCTCCAAATATTTTTGACAAGGCGGCTGCCATCTTTTCAACTTGGGAATTCATAGAGGAGATGTCAGTTAAGAGGTTTTGTACTGTCAATAAAGCATTTGATCTGTATGAGAATGTTGTGTTTATAGATTGCATCAAGCCAAGATACTCATGGAGCGTATCCTGATCAAATGTGGAGGCAAATGAAAATCTATATATCATTAAATAAAAGCAATAAAGTACATGTACATAAATTTACTTGAAATGACAATGGATTCGATCATGAATATGAAAGTTTTTTGTTGGATTAAATTTTAAAGCAACGACATAATAGTATTATAAAATAAAATAACAAATGTTTAACTGATTGTGCATTTACCTCTTGATAAAATTGGATTTATTTAACAGTAGCAGTTGTCACATGTTTGCCATCAGTTACATGAACTCTTTGAGAATTTAAAGTACCATCCTCAGTCTCAAACTTTGATATTTTGATAAACGCTAAACCAAGTTCTCTCATTGTTTCTCCTACCTCTTGCTGCGCTTTAACAAGTACCTCATCCTGCATAAAAAGGACCCCAGACCACATTCAATTTCATGTGCAATAATGATAGTATAACACGGCTTGAAAAAAGGTAACTTATATTTGCATCAGTTACATCCCATGCAGTTCAAACAGCAGGACAATATGATAGCTACAAAATAGAAGAAAGAGCTAGGGAGCTTCTTTGTGACATTGTAAACACCAGAAGTATATTTTATCAATCTAGTGTGTCAATTATCAGTGATAGTAATAGAATTCCAACAAACACTATACTTTATGTCAATTCAACAAACAAAATGCATGCAGAGATGGATCATCACTCACTAGGTGTCAAGTAAGATAGATTCATTGCACACCAAAATCACTTCTACCATATATTAGTTTGTATGTTCAAATGCATAATTCAAACAGTTTTTTTCTATGCTCATAAGTAAGCAATATTTGTATCACTAAGCCCCAGGGACTTAGGGGCTCCGAACAAAATGTTTCTCCTCGTCCCCAATTTGGTGAAACTCGAGGAAACACTGAGGGGAGCTCATCCAGGTTCTAATCCAGATCCGATGAACAAAATAAATGACATGATAGTACAAATATTTTCAAGAAAAACAACCTCCAATCACTAATAATATTAAAATAAACACATACAAAATCCATACCTTGAGGATTCCCTTGCAATGGTTGCACCTGAAGCAAGCCTTGTGGCAAGAAACTCCATCTGCAAACAGTTGATCCAAAAAATATGAAATTCAGGTACAGAAACCACTGGCTTTCTAGAAACTAGCAGTAAGTAAGGAATCAACAAGCAATTTAAAGAAAAAAATATCCCAAACCCTAACCCTAAGTTTTTACTATATATAGAAGGGTTAAAGGCTTTATTGAGCCTGCAATTTTTTAGAGGAAAAGAACTCTTATTTCCTTGTTGCTATCAGAAGTCTAGAGAAGGGGCCATCTACATCAAAGGCCAAATCCATTGGATTTAGGCCTTAGTGGATGTTGTGTCTGTACTCCTATAAATTCCATGTAATCAGCTTATGTACTTCATATGCTATATTCTTCCATGCAATTGAGAATTTTCAATTAATATATATCTAGTTTAACCTATAGTTGATCAGGTCCCATTATTAGTAGCGGATACTCTAGGGTGGGATCAACGGAAGCAAGGGGGGAATTCATAAGAGTGTAGTTTGAACCATTGATCCCCATGAACGCCCACACACTTCTATCTAACATATCACTTAGGGTGGGATGCTAAACCCTACAAGAAACCCTCTCCTATCAAAGCTAAAGGTCACCAGAAGATAGCACCAAAATTACATAGACCCTATCAAGTCCTCCAATGCATTGGATAGGTTTCCTACAGATTATTTCTGTCCACTTCAAGATCCATCCAGTCTCTTTCATGTGTCTTGTTAAAGAAGGCTATTGGGAAGAATTGAGTTCATACTAGGCTACCAAAACTTTATTAAGTAGTAGTAGCATCTATCAAAGAAGCTATCCCTCTTGTATCATCCGAGAGATTCTGTCTCACTTCTTTAGCAGTTTGGTTTTCAGTTATGAGGTGAGCAGCTAAGAGGTGGTTTAGGATCCGAATTTTTATTTCTGACTTCCCATAAATTGTGTCTTTTTCCTGTTCCATCATGATAGGAGCTATGAAATATAATTCCATGGTGGAAAGGAGGTTCTAGATTGAATAATGGTCCATGGTGTAAAGCTTATGCATCTAGCCCTTATGGTCAGTGGAGATTACAAAATATCCACTTATACTTCTTGAGGATTTCAAATTGACTATCAACTCATGGTTTCATTTTTATCCCTTTATTTCCTAGTACAATAGCGAAATGATGCTGGTACTGGCTAGGGTTCCTAAGAGCCTCGGGTCTATCTAGACCTCCAATCATAAAGATTACCTTACTTTTTAATCCATTTAACTATCAGGTGTCCCTGGTCCAAGTAGGGTGCACAATATCCAGTTCATCTTCCGGTCCAATTTGTGTCTTTAGATATGGATCATGTTACTCTTACGACAGTGATTCTATAGGTTTGGATGCTTCTAGACATACTATATTTATTTTATGGGACAAATTTCCTATCTTTTCACTTTTGATCCATAGAGTATGTTGTAGGAGGCTGCATGATCCAATTATCCTAGTTCATCTCTATTGCCCCAATCTAGAGAAATTTTCCTCATTCAATTCTTGGTGTTCCCCTTTGAACCAAGTGTGTTCATTGGGTTAGGTTGCACCATTTGGTGTTCCTTAAAATCTATGCTATTTTGGATCAATGAGCCTGGGATCATTCATTAGGGCTTGTACTGATCATCCATGCCTTGCATTTTTTTCACTCCAAACCAGTCCATTTCACATTTGGTTATGCTTTGCACTTTTGTTGCATTCCAGTGAAGGCCATAGGCACTATAAGAGAATTCGTGTGGTAAAATAATGAACCCGAGCCCTCATGTTCTAAATAGCTATGAAAAACTTTCTGTCACAGAAATCAATAATCTTTAATTCAAAATACTGCCTTATTAGATGGTTTCCAGGAAAAAATAGCAGATTTGAGCTCTTATCCCTTAAAATAAACCATACAAACCCTTTCCCCATGGAAATGAACAAATTTTATCTCAAAAGAGCTTACCTTGCCCTAGTTTTCACCTCTGAATACAAGATCTGGAAGCTCTGGAGAGAATTTAGACAGAATACCTCCCTTTTCTTTAGGGAATGATCAATATAATGCTTATAAAACTCCATTTCAATACGTTTTGCTGTAGATGGCCAGCTTAAGGGAAAACCCATTATTTATATCAATGTTTCCTTGATCAGGAGCCTAATTTGAGTCTTTTTCTTCATTACAAAAACACAAATACCAAGTCGTTAACAGAAATTGACAAAAATTGACTCAATAATTAGTAGTTGGGAAATTGAAGCCTTGAAATACAAGGTCTGAGGGCTTATCAGTGGGATCGCTATGCTCAACGACATCCCCTCTATGGCCTGGTTCTTTTTCTATTAATGTTAACACTCTCCATCCAACTAAAGTGTCTACTTAACCATAAAATTTTGAACCTTCAAGGGCCATTCTAGGGCAGCGCTCACAAGAGTGAAGTGAAGAAAGGGTTTTTTTTATAGCATGAGAAGGACTTCTATTTATTATATATAGAGCACACAAAACTGCTTCAACCCAAAACATGATTTTCACATTCTTAAAAACATCATTGATCTAACCATATTAAGCGAAGTCATGTTCATTCTTTCAGCCACACAAGAGCAGACTCGAACCAATGATATACTGATGAAGGGAACACAAAAGTTTGTTACAAATACTCAGACCAAGCTTGTGTTCAAAATAGAAAAAACTGTGAAAAAATCTTACCTATTGTTCTTTAATGGGAAGTGCCTCCTCGTCTATCAAGATTTATGCCTGGGAACAAATAATGACAAGAATTAAGGACTGATAACACCATGGAGGAAACCTCAATGAACCCAAAACTGATAATTTCAAGAATTTTGGTTCAAGATGGATGTTTTTTATATCAATAGAAAATAGAAAAAAAAAACAGTGAAAAATCATAACTGTTTTTTTTATGGGCTTCCTTAATGGTTAGTAACTCTTCCTGTATCAAGATTTGAAGAGGACAATGGTTTTGATGGAGCTTTCATCTCCCATCAATGAAAACTATAAGAATAACTAAAACTCTTTAGCTAATTCACATTTACGATCTCGACTTAAAGATATACATTTTCCCGCCAAAGATTTTCATGGACAAATAACCATATAATGCAAAAGGTTGTATTACAATATCTTTTTTATTTCTTTGTTTTTGTATTTTGTATAATTACTTTTTAAAGAATATTCATTATATTTTAATTAATATTATATATTACAAATAATTTTAATGTTATATACCATTTATATACTATAATTTATATGTATAATAATTATAATTACATATATTTTAAATAATATTTAATTATATCATATTATATGAATTAATATCATATATAAATTAATATATAACTATATTATACACTAGTATAAAATATTCAAGTTAATCAACGCCTCAACTCCTCTAAAAATCTACATTTGTTAATTATAATCCTTACATTATAATTATTATAATAACCATCAATCACCCTTAGAATATTTATCATATATACTTTTAATAGTGATATAATTAGTATATTAAATTGAGTTTTTAAATAGTGATATAATTAGTATTGATATATTTTTGTAATCACTTTATTATTTTTTAGATCCTGTACATTTTTTAATTAGAGTTATGAAAAATTTCAAGAGCATGAATATGGTGTTTCTATATTATTAAAGATCATCATAGAAAATATAACCAAGACTATGAAAAAATTCAAACATTAGAAACAATATGGTGTTACTATTGTTATATTATGTTCTAAAGCATAGTTCAAAAAACCTTCTCATAGCATATACATAAGCAAGATCTATATTGTAGCTTAGATAGCTAAATAAAGACAAATATCAATAGAGAACATGCAGTGTTTGATGTATATAACCTACAAATATATATGTATAATTGATATATTATCAACCAATTATGTGTATTTTATATATATTTGGTCAATTCATGTTGAGTTGTGACAGTACATTAATTTACTAAATTCAAACGCTAAGGGGTCTTTGAATCCATCTGCAGTGTTAAAATTTAGTAAAATGTACAAATTCATTGTCAAAATTGTAATTTTTTCCATTTCTGGAGTGACACAACTAAAAATGACCAAACAAATGACTAATTGTAATGTCGTCATTTGTAGTCTACATATCCCGTGATAAAATTTGGTCATTTATCTTGGTTTTTTTCAGTTGGTTTTTGTCCCATGACCAAAAGTGGTCATTTATCTTGGTCATTTTTAGTTAGATCACTTAGAATTATCAATTTTGGTCATTTATCCCTTTAAAAAAACTATGGTAACCAAAATTTTTGGTCTCGTGGTCACTAATCTCTCATTTTCCACTAGTGGGCACATAATTGCCCCCGAACTTTCACTCACATCACATGTAGCCAAGTCTATCCACCACAAATCACACACAGCTCTCTTGACCTCTATTTGAGATCCACCTCAATTTGCCCGCCTCTACCGCATCGATTGGCGTGCCTCTGCCACAATCTATATCGTGCATGTATTGGTATGTTTAAGAGCCACCTAATCCATCCATACTACACGGATGACCTTTGGACCACTGTCCCGACATGGGGCACCACCTATGCCACCATGATCAGTTGACCATAACAGAGTTTCTTTTAAGCTCTTTTTTGACTCCTAAAAGAATGAAAATATTGCCGAGCACAGCTGCTTCCTTTCCCACTCGTTAAACTATAGGAAAGGGTGTCTACATCATCTTGTTTATCTCCTTTTGTAGACTATGTAGACCATCAAATGAAAAGGACCACCTTCGTACATTCAAGCCAAAACCATTCCCCTCTACATCCTTTTATGCTTTCTCGAGCAGAGGGTCTAAACTTTACAAAAAATCTCACCATGGGTTGTCGTTAAGCTCTTTTCTAGCCTTCTCATCAAGAAAATATTATCAAGCAAACTTGGTTACGTTTATGCTCGTAAAAGTATCTGAATGACTGTTTAATAAGTATAGGTTTAACCTTTTCCGGCCTGACTGGACTACCAACGGTAAAGAAGTCTCCCATCCCATAAAGGATGGGCGAGCTCTCCTATGTATACTTTTATCTTTTTTTGGGAACATGAGACTACTAATGAAAAAGATCCCCCAATGGAGTCTTCTTCATGCTTTCAGACTCTTTAAAATTTAAAGCACCATCGAGCATTTACTTTCTTGGGCTCGCCAAAAATCCATGAGATCATACCACAATGGTGTCTTTAGACACCACCCCACATATAATAGTTTGGAAGCATTCCCACATTTGGTCACCTTCATTCAGAGTACTCTGCAATGTGTCTTCCTTGGATCCCATCAATATCAAAAGTGTCTACCTCCCCCAAGTATTTTCCATCTGCAGTTACATTCCCGGTATTACAGCTATGATCCCTTTCCCATGAGTCAGCTTCATTTATTACCTGGTTCGCCCTACCTTCATACTCTAAACAAAGGAAGTTTAAGTTCATGACACTCCCTCTTCCCTTGTTCAACTCCTTTCCTTCCCACCCCCCATTCAGTGGTTCAGTCCTTAGATTGTCTCACATCTTTCGGTTATCTCCCTCGTGCTTCTGGTTAAGGAAACACCATTGCCTTGACCAGGGGCAGGTCTCCCTCTATTAACGATAACACATGTATTCCAGAGGATAGACCCAGAGGTACCTGTATCCTGGTTTCATGAACCTCATTGATGAGTTCCTTGGACCACTTGAGAGGAGTCCTTAGTTCCTCTCAGGATGGTTGTTTCTCACATGCTCGACTCTAGCTACATCATTGCACCATTGAGATTCGTACAGGGTATTGGTCCGTGCAGTATTTGGTTGAAGACCCCAAATGTTATTAATCTTTCACATTGATCTAGGAACAAAGAATCAATCCCATCAAATAATAATCAACAAACACTCATGAAATGGTGTTAATCAGAACCGAAATGGGCTTCCTCTCTGTATATTTAAAACAATGAATGGTTACAATCCCAATGTCAAGCAATAGCTTGAATCCATGAGGAATTCGAATATCTAAGGAGGAAATTCGAATTCAATGAGTGAGTCTAGATTAACTGACTCTCAACCATAGGTTCACACTCAGTTAACCACTTGACAAAAAACCTAATTGACTCACCAAATCCTAACTAAAGTTGGAGTGCAATAAATGACTGAATTTCAACTGAAGGAGATCAAACACATGTCATAGCAAGCCAACCATCAAGTGCTAGTGCTCCATGATTTCAATGAACCCCGATAAGTTTAACTGAAGCTAAACTAACCATCAAAAGTTGGTGGAGGTGCCCTGTTGACTCTAGATCATTAAATAATAATAAATAATCATTAAATAATATATTTAATGAGAGGAGGCACCTTAACTGACTGGTTGAACTGATTGTAACCACCATTTAGCAATTAGGTGCATTAATATCACTCAAATCACCCTCGAAGTGCTCCAGTTATCCTCCTTGACTGTAGGTAGGCGTGGGTGTGACTAGATGATGGTAATTAATGCTCAACTGATGTCAATTTATGTCAATTATACTTAGGATAGTGGTTTAACTAGGCCAATTTTACCAAAAAGAGTGTGTATGATGGTAAATGTCTCCAACACCCCCCCTTAAGTTATACTCAGGAAGAGTTAGAAAAAATAGATGCATAAAAATGTTAGGGCCCTGGAAACGAAGGCCATAGGTCACCCTGTACAATGCTGAAACTGAAACAATGCTCAAAACAAACTAAGTGAGGAAAAGAGGGAAAACCTAGTGGGAAAACCCCCCCCTCAAGATGAACACTGAAAGTAGTCTGGATCACCCTGATGAACTCACCCCCAATAGTGAACAGAGGTAAGTGAACTTATTTTCTGAAGAGCTCTTGGTGAAGATGTCTACAATCTGCTCATTAGTTGGGCAGTATTGCATAACGATGGTCCCATCATGCACTAGCTCCCTGATGTAGTGCATGTGAATCTCTACATGCTTGGTCCTCCACCTGGTAACTGGATCCATAGATGTCTTAATAGCACTCTGGTTGTCACAAAAGAGGACAGTGGACAAAGTACTACTAAGATCAAACTCTAAAAGAATTCCTTGCAACCAAACTGCTTGGATGCAAGCATTCACCACTCCTCGATACTCAACCTCTACTGAAGATAGTGCTATGACACCCTGTTTTTTTCTTGATCAGCAAATAGGGCCACCACCAAACATGAATACATATCTAGAAGTTGAATTCTGATCAATAGAATCACCCACACAATTGGAATCTATGTATCCAACTAGCTCTAGCTCGGAGTCTGCAGCATAGTGAATACAACATTCATGGCATAACAAATATTAGGCCTAGAATGTGTCAAGTACAATAAGCTACCAATCAACTGTCGATAAATAGTGCAGTCCATGGGAGGTGTGTGTTTTCCTTCTTCAAGGATGATCCCTAAAAGGAAAGGGAATGGTGCAGGCCTACATTCATCCATTTTAAACTTGAATAATAGGTCTAAAATTTATTTGGACTGAGTGACCATAATCCCATCATAATTTTTCTCGATTTCGATCCCCAAAAATTGTTTTAGAAGCCCCAAATCACTCATTTCAAAGGCATTATGGAGAGCAGTTTTGATGGCTGAAATGGAGGAAATTGTGCTACCTGTGATCAGTAAGTCATCAACATATAAAACAATGATAATTATATGACCATCATGCTGCTTTAAATACACATTTGGATCTAATATACATCTCTGAAAGTTTTGCGAGAGAAGGAAGGCATCCATCTTGGAATACCACTCTCTTGGGGCCTGTTTTAACCCATATAGTGACTTCTTTAGCTTGAAAACCAAAGATGGATCAGTGATGTAGCCCTTAGGATGCTTCATGTATATCTCCTCATGAAGATATCCATGCATAAAGTCTGACTTAACATCCATGTGATGCACCTCCCAGTGCTTGGATGCTGAAATAGCAAAAACAAGGCGGGTGGAGTCCATTTTTGCAACCGGTGCAAAGGTCTCATGGTAGTCCACTCCTTGGACCTGAGAGAAACATTTTGATACCAAAATTGCCTTATATGTTTAGGTGCTTCCATAAGCAGAAACTTTTTTCTGAAGAACCCACTTGCATTGAACCAATTTCCTTCCCGGAGGAAGAGAAACTAGCTCCCAAGTAGTGTTTTTCTGAACAGAATTCATCTCTTCATCCATGGCAACTTTCCATCTCGGATCATTCCGAGAATGGTAGTAGGATTTTGGATCTGAAATAATAATCAAATATCAAGTTTTTTACAACAAATTATCAAAACAAGAGAGCACAATACCTGCTCTTTGGAAATCAGACCGGGTTCTCCTTGGATCATCCAGATTTCCAATGTTTTCTCCTGCGGAGGAGAGTGTCTATTGGGCCCATGTAGGAAGATGATTTTACACTTCAGGTTATGATTCAGAATCTAATGATTGCTGCACACTGATATCAGAAATCATAGGATCCAAATCATGATCATCACCCCCAATTTCATCATCCAAATACTCAGTAGAATAGGAAGAAAATTCAGCAGTTTTCTTTTTCACTAGTTCCACCTCCTGAAGAGGATCATCGAACTTGACACTTCTCTCGATGATGATATATTTTCTATTGATATATAGTATATTGAATCCTTTAGATTCATCAATATACCCAATAAATAGAAATTCTATGCTCTGTGGCTCCAAATCCCTTCTTTTATCAAGCGGAATCTGGGCCCATGCAGTGGTCCCAAACACCCATAGGTTCGACACATCTGGCTTGTGTCCGAATTATGCTTCAAAAGGAGTATTTCCTTTCACATATGAATGTGGAACCATGTTATCAATGTATGCTGTATAATGCATGGATTCAGCCCACAAATTTGCAGCAAGCTTCTTTGACTCCAACATACAGGTGGTCATCTCCTTGAGAGACCGGTTCTTCCTTTCCGCTACTCCGTTCTGCTGGGGAGTGTAGGGAATTGAATTCTGGACCTGAATACCAATTTGGGAGCATATGTACAGAAAATCATTACTGAAATAATCCCCTCCATTATCAGATCTCAATATCTTGATCTTAAGCCCAGAGGCATTTTCGATCAAGGCCTTCAATTCAGAAAATTTTTCACATACTTCTGATTTCTTTTTGAGAAAGAAAACCCATGTATACCTTGAAAAATCATCAATAAAGGTAAGGAGGTACCTTGATCCATTCATGGATGTGACAGGAATTGGACCGCTGATATCATAATGTATCAGCCCCAATATGCTTGTAGCTTGGTTTACCTTCCCTCAATCAAACTTGTGCTCAGGGTGTTTTCCAATCACACAACCCTTGCAGACTCCCATGGTTTCCTTGATGACTAGGAGGCCTTCAACCATGGATTTTTTCTGTAATAGCTACAAATATTTGAAATTAAGATGGCCAAACCTCTCATGCCACAGCCTACTAACCTCATTTCCATGAGTTAGCAGAGCGATGGGCTTTGCATCCGCAACAAAGTGAGAGAACTCATAGGCTTTTGCATGATGGTTTGCAAGGCCTTTAGCAATGAGTTTCCCGGATGTAATTTCTATTAACTCAACATCATTTGGGCTGAAAGAGACTCTCTTAGTCATTCCTATATGTTTCATCTGATAGACACTAAGGATATTTGCTGCTAGAGAAAGTACATACAAAACATTAGAGAAAAAACCATTTTCTAGATCTACAGTACCTTGTCCTTCGGAAATGATGGTGGAGTCATCTCCCATGTGGATGGGGATGGATTTGCCGGTCTCCAAGGATGAAAAGGATTCTTTTTCAACCATAATGTGATTCAAAGCTCCACTGTCAAGCAGCAATGCTTTGTACTTCGAAGTGCTTTCCATGAGGGCATGACCTTTCTCATGCTGTGGTTCCCGATCTTGGTGATCTCTCCTCCGAAAGCTCTCCAGAAGATTGATGTGATTCCTCTCAAGGAGAGAGGTTTCTTCATCAAGATTTTTATTCATGAAAACATGTTCAAGGTGAAAACCCTTCCCGCAGTAAGAACACCTGACTTTTTCTTTCCCATTGTGCCCTTTTCCCTTGTTCTTCCTTGAGCCGAAAGATTCATCATCCTGCTAGTTTTCAACTCTAGGCTTGGGAGCATCAAATTTATTTTTCTGATTTTTCTTCTGCTTTCCTTTACCCTTCAGATATTTGGGCCTTGAGACATGGAGGGCTTGATCATAGGAAGATTAGATGATCCCCATCTGGACAAGCTTGTCATGTTCATTAGTTAGGGACTCAGTGAAGGCATTGAGTGTAGGCATCTTCCATCCGGGGGTGGTGAGCTTCCCCGCACGGAATGTAGAAACAAAAGCTGAATAATCAGCCCTGAGTTTGGAGAGGATGGAAAGGATGAGCTGATCATCCTCCTTCTCCACCTTGCATTGCTTCAAGAGTAAAATAGTATGCTTGAACTTTGTAAAGAAATCATTCAGAGTCTCAAAATTGGAAGGTTGGAGAGACATGAGTTCATTTTCGAGTTGGTAAACTCTCAAGTCATCATGATTTCCATATAGAGATTCCAATTTGTCCCATATTTCTTTCGGTGTCTTCAGATCCGTAAGATGGAAGAGAAGGTCTTCAGAAATAGAGAGGCACAAGAAACCGAAAGCTTCATTCTTCTTGTTCAAGAATCTTGATTTTTCTATGGCGGATCCAAGCTCAAATTCAGTGTCCATGGCGACTCTATGGAGTCCTTTAGAGCGCAACTGAATCTCCATTTTATTTTTCCATGAGTGCAAATTGTATGGAGTCAAGAGATCTATTGAGGAGGCAATAAGGATATGCTGTAGTGAATGCTTCACCTGTAGAAACCTGAAAATCAAAACAGAAAGGGAAAAATAAGGTCAGATAGCCTGCACATTCTAGGATTCCATCACACCGAGCATAGTCAATCAAGCAAGCTTGATCAACAAGTTCTTTACTTGGGATATTAAGTGGTAAGCCTTGGCTTCTAGTGCAGTGCTGGAATTTTGAGCTATTGCTCACTTTTCATGGAGAAATCTGTCAAAAAGCTTGTTTTTGAGAGATAGATCTTTATCCTGCTGTAAGATCTGATACCATATTAATATTGCACATTGATCTAGGAACAAAGAATCAATCTCATCAAATAATAATCAACAAATACTCATGAAATGGTGTTAATCAGAACCAAAATTGGTTACCTCTCTGTATATTTAAAACAATGAATGGTTACAATCCCAATGTCAAGCAATAGCTTGAATCCATGAGGAATTTGAATACCTAAGGAGGAAATTTGAATTCAATGAGTGAGTCTAGCTTAACTGAATCTCAACCATAGGTTCACACTCAGTTAACCACTTGACCAAAACCCTAATTGACTCAACAAATCCTAACTAAAGTCAGAGTGCAATAAATGGTTGAATCTCAATTGAAGGAGATCAAACACATGTCATAGCAATCCAACCATCAAGTGCTAGTGCTCCATGACTTCAATGAACCCCGATGAGGTTAACTGAAGCTGAATTGACCATAAAAAGTTGGTGGAGGCACCCTGTTGACTCCAGATCATTAAATAATAATAAATAATCATTAAATAATATATTTAATGAGAGGAGGCACCTTAACTGACTAATTGAACTGATTGTAACCACCAGTTAGCAATTAGGTGCATTAATATCACTCAGATCACCCCCAAATTGCTCTAGTTAGCCTCCTTGACTGTAGGTAGGCGTGGGTGTGACTGGATGATGGCAATTAATGCTCCACTGATGTCAATTTATGTCAATTATACTTAGGATAGTGGTTTAACTAGGCCAATTTGACCAAAAAGAGTGTGTATGATGGTAAATGTCTCCAACAGATGTCACCTGACTCTAGAACATTGAGGAGTCTATGAAAGGGACCCCAATAGGATCATGTCCCTTGTGATTTTTGGGTTGCGTTGGAGACAGTGTTTAGAAGCCCCATCAGTGCTTCTATATAGATTTGTGATTGATGCAAAATATTGGTACCTTAGAGATTCTGACTCTCCGTCAATGGGTCCCTACAACTATCTACCGTTCCAGATCCAGTAGATCATCAGTCATGAAGATATAGCATTCCATGAGAATTCTATGGGTCCAATGTAGCAGTTCTTCATATCAGTATTGTATTCAGCCTCTCATTGAGGCAACCACTATTGTAACAACAGTTGTACATGGTCGGCTCTTGTATTATAGAGCTTAGATCACATTATTCTTTTGACATCGTTATGAGCATGAGAATTCCCACCTCATCCATATACATGTCACACATTATTTGTATCTCACCCATTGATGGGAACCATATTAATATAAAAATCTAAAGCTACCATGCCCCAGCGCAGGAAGCACCACCTCTCCCCAAGAAAATCCTATGATGTCCATCGGCCATACGATGAGCTCTTTCCCTCACACATCAGAGGGCAATTTGTTAACCCAAAAAATCCATGACTAAGATCTACATGACCTACACCACCCAAGGACATCCATGCATGACCCTCATTTGACCCCCACACCCTCAAAAAGGCTTAAAAATATGAAAAAGGGCTTAAAAACCCCTAAAAAGAGCCAAACTAGCTCCCATAGGGGCTAAAACCTCCAAAAATGGGCTAAAACCCCTCGAAGGAGCTTAAAACCCCTAAAGGAGATACAGATTGGGCAAAAGGGGCTAAAATCCCAAAAAAGGGGGTAAAGCCCCAACCACGGGCTTAAAACCCTAAAAATCCCAAGAAAAAGTATAAATAGAGGGGTGGGGGTCACTCTCAAATCACTTCTCATCTCCCTATCATTACACTTCCCATGTGAGTGCCTTGAGACCCTTTGCCTCTCAAGTCATTCACCCTCCCTCTCCTCCATTCCTCCATTGAGCCATAGCTCCCCATCCATTGAGAGGTGCTCCCCCAAGCTAGGGCATGGTGGTCCATTCCAACCAGAGAAGGTATACTTGTCTCTTTCTGTTTTTGTGTTGTTATATTATAGTTTTCTGACATTATTTGTTTGCAGAAATGTTGTTTGACATTTCATTGTAGGTTTCCATTGATAGCTTGCAGGTCCTTTTTGTTCTCTAATAGTTTAATGCAGGGTTATGGAAATTAGCCCTAACCTTGTGTGCAGGGATTCTGTTTTATTTCATTTTCTGTCTGTTTTTTATTTCCATTCTCACAGGAACCCTACCCTTCCATCCTATAGATGGAAGGGATCCATTCCTTCCTATAGCAAGGGAGAAATCCCCACTACATTAGGGATATTTGACATATATCAGGCTAGGAAGGTCAAAACAAAATTTAGCAAGATGTTGTAGGTAGGGCACGAACTGTAATTTCTGTGGTAGTTTTTTCATACCCATAATGTGAAATAGTGATACATGGCAATCCATACAAATTATCTATGTTGAAGAGTCCCCAAAACAGTCACCTTGGTAAACTCAGCATAAGTCCCACTTGGAGAATCCATTTCTACTCTAAACTGTGGGTTTGGAAATAATACTATCAGAATATCATAGTGAGAATTTTCATACCTTAAGGATCCAAACCTTCGGAGATGCAGTAGAAGCAATATCAATCATTTATGTAGAAGAAATTGGAAAACTAGGGCTTCCTGTTCCGGGAGCTTCCCTCCACTATTTTCAAAAAAGGAGTACATTGGACATCTAATCTTTAAGAGTCCCATATTTATATATAATCAGAACTTTGGAATTCCAATTTTTGAAAATTAGGGTTTCTCTAACAAACCATAGATTAGCCATCTGTAGAACTAGGATGGACACCTCAAATCATAAAGAATTTCTAAGAGCCAAAGGGAGATGAGCCTAAGGCTAGAGCCAAGAGAATCATTGCAGATTCTATTAAAGATCATCTCATCCCTCATTTGTCATCATTAAAGACATGAAAAAGGAAGTGTTCATTTCTATGATGAAGAAATCGAAGAAGAATAAGATATTGTTATAAACACCTTGAATGGCCTCCCAGGATCATGGGATTCATTCATTCGAGGAATGTGTGCTAGAAGGAAGTGATTACCTTCAACAAACTCTAGGAAGAGTGCACACAAGAAGAATATCGACTCATAATCAGAGAAGAGAATATGGGAGCAACTAAAGATCAAGCTCTCGTGATTAAAAGAAGATCCCTCAAGCGATGAGGAATATGAAGGACTCAATTATTGAAGAAACTATTATACATCTTAGCATTTGGATAAGAAATGATGATGTTATGAATGAAGAATATGATAAAGCTAAAGGCTTAACAAGGATTCTACCCATGAAACAAATAAATATAAGTATCTGAATTGTCTTTTCTTATATATCTAATTGTTTATATGAAATTGTTTAGCTGTGAAATGTATTATGCATGATAGACTTTCTACATTAATGAACAATATACTACTAATATGCATGTTATGGGTAAGTAGCCTATAGTGTTATACAACACTCCATTGCTACTTATCTAGGATGAAACCTCTTTACTGATGTTGATGTATTTGTAACTTTGGAATGTATTCATCCGTATTTCTTATGTATTGTAACTTGATGTTTATTCTGGGATGTATTTGAGTCATGTCATGCCCCTATGTTCCAATCGAGAAGTTTCTATAATGAGAAAGTCATGTCAAGTCATTGTGGGTAACCCTCCTATTTGTCAAGGGTTAAAGTCGCCACAGTTATGGGGCCCTAGGGTTATTAGACTATCCTAGTGAAGTTGACCCTAAGTGAGTCATTGTAAGATGGGGCAATAGTCCCCACCATCTAAGTCAAGTTTAACCCTCCTTGTTGAGAACTAGGGAAAAGTCCCCACAAATTGTGGGGCACTAGGGTTATTAGACACTCAAAGAGATGTCAGCTCTAGTAAGTAATTGTTAAGTGAGGTTGACATGGAGTGCACTTCAAGTGAATGAAAGAATATAAATAGAGAGTGAGACTCTCTATTTATCTCACTCACACAACACTTACACTCACTCATTGGGGTGCATGAGTGAGAGAGGAGAATCTCTCTCAGTGGGAGAGAGAGAGACAGAAGTTGTGGAGATCATCTTTATGTTTTGGGCTTTTCTATTTTGGTGCTGATTCTATCTCTAAGGAAGTTGCGAGGTTTTCTCCTTTATGGTTTCCCTGTGGAAAATTCTTTGTGTCTCTTGTCTCTTGTGTTGTGCTTGTGTTTTATTACTGTGCATCTTATTCTCTCAGTTAAAGATCCTAATATCATAATGGTATCTTATATGATAAAAATCTAACATGGTATCAGAGCTAACCTGAGAAGAAGACATTGTGCAACTATAGAAGCTAGGGCTTGATCATCTTTATGTTTTGGGATTTTCTATTTTGGTGCTAATTCTATCTCTGAGGAAGTTGCGAGGTTTTCTCGTTTATGGTTTCCCTGAGGAAAATGATTTGTGTCTCTTGTCTCTTGTGTTGTGCTTGTGTTTTATTGCTGTGCATGTTATTCTCTTAGTTAAAGATCCTAAGATCATAATGGTAGCTTATATGATAAAAATATAACATAGTATTAGAGCTAACCTGAGAAGAAGACATTGTGCAGCTATAGAAGCTAGGGTGTCTTACTTTTTGGGTCTCTCTCCATAATCCATCAGCAAAAGTATGCTAGGATGACTTTCCATTGAAGGGCGCATCTTTCTGTCAAAGCGGAATTCGATTCTGAGCATTTTCAGTTTTCAGTGCGAAAATTAGGGCTTTCTACAGAAGAGAAATTTTTGAGTGATCCTAGCATAGGATTACTCTCCTCATCAAAACCGAAGTTTGGAGACTTGGATCAAGATTTTTGGTTGGGTGGAACTCCGGGAAAGTCAAACCCTAGTTTGACCTCGAGCTAGAAAAACCCTAAATACTAAAAATGCTAATTTTTGGTACATTCGCTATATCCCACGATTGGAGAAGGTTCAGGAGATGAAACTTGCATAGGTCGAATATAAAATCCTTATTTACAGTGTATCTAAAATTTAGACTCAGATTCACTCTATTCTGGGAGATATGATCCCTCCATGTTAGGGTTCCAGCCTCTTCCAGAATTCATCCATAAATAGGACACCTCGGGAGAATTGCTATATCTTGGTATACAGAGGTCCAAATGGAATTCCTGAAGATTTTCTAGAAATTTCACAGACTTTACTTTCTATGGTCCTAGTTTCAGATGCAGAAGATGAACCAGTGACATGTGTTGGTCCATACAACGTCGCTATTCTGAACAGTCCTGTAACAGATCACCTTGGGAAAAGGATCATAAATACAAATTTGTATAATAAATTCTGATGAAAACTATGGTGTTGGATTAGGGACATGCGAGGTTACCATAGTGATAAATTGTAGACATCGAGGAGCATTAACTCCATAGATATCATAGAAACAATAACAGGAATTTCTGCAGAAGTAATTGGAAAACTAGGGCTTCGTGTTCCGGGAGCTTCCCTCCACTTTTTTCAGAAAAGGAGTACATTGGACAACTCCATTTGAATAGATATATCTTTCTATACAATCATATCTAAAATATTCCAAGTTTTTAAAATTAGGGTTTCTCTGACAAACCCTATATCAGCCAGCTCCAAAACCAGGACGGACACCTCAAATCTGTAAGATCTAATCTTTTGCTATTTTCATTTGAGGTTTTCATTTCAAAGTGATCTATCACACCAGCTTGATGACAAGATTGGTGAAGTTGAAAAATTCCAAGCATGGAAGTATATGATCTCTCTTAAGAAAATGGATTGGACATCTACATGAGTTTAGAGATTCCAGTTCCAGAGGGAGATAAGGCTCAAAGCCTTACACAAGAAGAACTTGGTCAAGGCCAAGAAGATCATTGTTGATTGAATCATGGATCAACTTGTACCACAAGTGTCTTTCCTAAAGACACCAAATATGGTTGATTCCTTAACCAAGCTATCTGAAGGGAAGAACATAAATCAGAATATGGCTTTGAGAAAACAAGTTGAAGAATGTGAAGATCCAGAAAGCAGAACAACTTGAAGCAATGGAAGAAGAAGTGGAGAATGCAAAAGTGGTGATAGCCACCTTGAATGGTCTCCCAGAATCATGGGATTCATTCATTCGATGAATGTGTGCTAGAAGGAAGTGATTAATTTCAGCAAACTCTGGGAAGAATAAGAAGCTTGACTCATATCAAGAGAAGAGAAGATGGGAGCAACTGAAGATTAAGCTCTCACCATCGAAAGAAGATCCCTCAAGCAATTAGGAATATAAATAACTCAACCATTAAAGAGCCTCTTATCCATCTTATCATTTGGATAAGAAATGATACTGTTATGAATGAAGAAGATGATGAAGTTGAAGGATAAAAAAGGAGTCTACCTACAAAATAAATAAAGATAAGTTTTAAATTGTCATTTCATGATCTTGTTTTTTTATGCATTTTTTTATATTTAGTTGATGTATTATGCATGATAGGATGTTTGCATTAACTACATTATACTACTAATATGCATGTGATGGGTAAGTTTCTCATGGTGCTATACAACTCTCCATTGCTACTTATCTAGAATGAAACCTCTTTGCTGACATATTGGATTAGTGCACAATCTCAATGTTGTCCTGGTATAGATGGAAGGTATCTAGAAACGTTTTTGAGATATGGATGAATGTTGTATTGGCTAAATTAGTTGCATGATCATATATTTATGCATACGAATTTTCCAGTATGAATAGTTTTTATGAAATGTTTCTAACTATACAAATGCATTTGACTTGTAGGAAAGATCGCGTAAATAATCGCCTACAAGCAAAGAAGGATGAGACTTGTTCCAAATAAAAAGTGATGAGAGTTCAAGATGAAAAATAATATAATGAATGCAGTGACATCATTGATCCAGAACCTTCCAGCTATGAAGAAGTAACCAAGAAGAAAGGGAAGACCAGTTCAAGAAGAATGATGTCTAGGATACAATATTAATACGTGAAGGGAAGTTCATAGTTCCATCATGCAGTAGATGGAAACATCGTACAAAGAAAGATTTGTAGCATGAGGCTTCTCAAGAAAAGAAGGCATAGACTACAAAGAGACATTTGCAACCAGTAAGAGTTGAAATGCATGCATCATGAGCGTGATGAAGATCTTAACCTTTGCTACAAGGTTGAAGATGAGAGTCTATACACTATATGGATACATAGAATATTAGTAGCATAGGAAGCTACTTGTCACTCCAATACAGAATGCTTTAGTGCATAGAGTACAGAAGACAGAGGGAGTATGATGCTCTGCTTCAGAGGGAGTACAAAAGATCTTAAGGTTCGACATGGTACGACGGGATGGATAGATTACTGATGACTCTAAGATTTACTAAGAGTAAAGTGGATTCCAGCCTTTGCTTCAAGGTTGAAGGAGGAAGACCAGTGATGCTCCTGTTATGTTTTGATGCACTATTTTCTAGGCATGCAGGCGTGGACAAAGGAAGTATGTAGTAGAGATCCTGAAGAGGTTCAAGATGATGGACTGCATGACCACACCTATGTCATCGAACTTCAAGATATTGAGTGTTGCTTCATTAGAGATGGTTGATGCTACGATGTATCGTCAGATGATTGGTTCCTTGATGTACTTGATGAATACAAGACCAGATATTTGCTTTGTTGTGAACACATTGAGACATGTTAACCTGATGGTTGCAAAGCATGTAGTGAGGTACCTAAAGGGTACAGTTGATTATGGGCTCAAGTATGAGGCGAATCAAAATATTATGTGGATTCGTATTGAGCAGGAAGTGCCATTGATAGGAAGAGCACTTCAAGGTGCTACTTCAGTATGGGATCAAGTGTGATCTCTTGGTTTGGCAGGATGGAGTCCTGTATGGCGCTGAGTACACCTGAGGAAAATGATGTTGCCATTTGCTATTTGGGAGGTAGTATGTTTATTTTGAAAACTACTATCTGATTTGGTTGATCTGACTTGCATTTTGTTGTATGATGCAGAGAGGAGTAGTGATCCAAATCAAGATCTCTTGAAAGAAGGATCTCTGGCATAGCTGATGAGACAAGTTGCCGTTGGATGTAATCGGTCCTGTGAAGCTTGTAAGGTCAGCCTTGGACATAATCAGCCCTGATGTGATTCTATGCTAGAAATGGCCAAAGTGAAGTTTGAGTACTTCAGGGAGAAGCTTGGTGTTCTCAAGATCGAGGTTCCTTCTAAGGGGAAATGATGGGACCTATAGCCATTCTGACATGGTGAGAGGATTGGTTCCTTCCATGGTCAAATGTAAGGGCTGAGCCATTCTATCATTGTTAGAGGATTTAGGTTCCTTCCATGTCAGATATGAGTGCTGGCCATTCTGTCAAGTAGGACAGATGTAAGGGCTGAACCATTCTGTCATGGCTAAAGGATTAGGTTCTTCCCATGTCAGATGTGAGTGTTGGCCATTCTGTCGAGTGGGATAGATGTAAGGGAAACTGCCATTCTAGGAATGGAGGCACCTGGTCAGTTACCAGGTAGCTCAATCTAGGACTGGGGGACATTCTGATGCGATGGTAGGATTAGTTCCTCCATGATCAAATGTGAGTGCACGCCCTTTCGATATGATGTGTTTACACATGGTTGAATATAAGTGCAGATCCTTTCTGACAAGATAAGGTTGGATATAAGTGCTGAGTCATTCTGGCGTGATATGTTTACACATGGTCAGATGTAAGTGCAGTGCCTTTCTAACAAGATGGGGTTGGATGCAAGTGCAGAGCCTTTTCGATGCGATGTGCTTACACATGATCGAATATAAGTGTTGAGCCTTTCTGACAAGATGAGATCAGATGTGAGTGTTGGGCCTTTCTGACAAGATGAGGTTAGATTTGAGTACTGGGCATGCCTTTCTGACATGATGAGGTCAGATGTAAGAGCTAGGTGGGCCATTCTGACTTAAGTGTTAGATATAAGCGCTGATGAAGATTTACATGAAGGGTAGGCCTACAGGATTGAATCTATAGAACTTCATATGAAGAGAAGAATCGAGATAGCACCATTATGAGATAGCATATGATGATGATCCAAACTTGATGATGATCCAGATCAGGTGATCCAGATGTGTTGATCCAGACTTGATGACGATCCAGATGTGTTAATCCAGACTTGATGACAATCCAGATCAAATGATCCAGATGTGATGATCTAGACTTGATGACGATCTAGATAAAGTGATCCATATGTGATTATCCAGACTTGATGATGATCTAGATCAAGTGACGATTCAGATGTGATGATGATCCAGCTTCACTGATGATCCAGATCAAGTAATGATCTAGACTTGATGATCTAGTAGTGATGATCCAGATCAAATGATGATCTAGACTTGATGATAATCCAGTGATGATTATCTAGATCGAGTGATGATCCAGATCCAGATGAAGATGACTTGAAAATGAAGATGACCTGAAGATGACCTGAAGATGATGATGACCTGAAGATGATGATGACTTGAAGATGAATATGAATTGAAGATGAATATTATGAGAGCTTGACTATGATTTAGATGAAACACAGAAGAAGACTTGTGCTGATAAATTGTGTCGAGAAAATACCTTCCTAGTTAAGAGGGAGTATTGATCTATTTGTAACTTCAGAATGTATTCATCCGTATTTCTTATGTATTGTAACCCGGTGTTTATTCCGGGATGTATTTGAGTCATGTCATGCCCTGATGTTCCAATCGAGAAGTTTCTGTAATGAGAAAGTCATGTCAAGTCATTGTGGGTAACCCTCCTATTTGTCAAGGGTTAAAGTCCCCACAGTTATGGGGCCCTAGGTTTATTAGACTATCCTAGTGAAGTCAACTGTCGCTGAGTCATTGTAAGTCAAGGAAATATTCCCCACCATATAAGTCAAGGTTAACCCTCCTTGTTGAGAAAAGGGAAAAGTCCCCACAAGTTGTGGGGCACTAGGGTTATTAGACACTCCAAGAGATGTAGGCTCTAGTAAGTAATTGTTAAGTGAGGCCGACATGTTGGAGTGCACTTCAAGTGAACGAAAGAATATAAATAGAGAGTGAGCCTCTCTATTTTATCTCACTCACACAACACTTACACTCACTCATTGGGGCACATGAGTGAGAGATGAGAATCTCTCTCAGTGGGAGAGAGAGAGACAGAAGCTGTGGAGATCATCTTTATATTTGGGGCTTTTCTATTTTGGTGCTGATTCTATCTCTTAGGAAGTTGCGGGGTTTTCTCCTTTATGGTTTCCCTGAGGAAAATTCTTTGTGTCTCTTGTCTCTTGTGTTGTGCTTGTGTTTTATTGCTATGCATGTTATTCTCTCAGTTAAAGATCCTAAGATCATAATGGTAGCTTATATGATAAAAATCTAACAACTGACATATTGGGATTAGTGCATAATCTGAATAATTTTATGGTAGAGATGGTAGACATATAGAAAGTTTCCATGTATACAAGATATGGATGACTGTTGTGTTGGCTAAAATAGTTACATGATTTTATATTTATGCATAAGAATTTTCCATTATGAATATGCCTTATGAAATGTTTCTAACCATACAAATAGTGCATTTGACTTGTAGGAAAGATTGTGTACAATCACCTACAAGAAAACAAGGATAATACTTGTTCTGAAGAACAAGTGACGACAGTTTAAGATTCAGTCCAATTAGCATACATGAAGATGAACATGAAGCTTCCATAGCAAAAGACAAGGCTTCAAAAGAATATAAAATGAAGAATAGTATGACGAGACTTCAAGAGGCCTCAAACACACTCTAGTTATGTGATACTAATGAGCACAATCATTGATGTAGAGCCTTCTAGATATGAAGAAGTAGACAAGAAGAAAGGGAAGGAGACTATGATCGAAGAGTACCAGTTCAAGGACAATCATGTCTAAGGGAAGTTCATAGTGTCTTTCATATGGATCTACAAGATCCAGCATGCAGTAGATGGAAACATCATAGGATACAAGGAAAGAATCGTAGCATGAGGCTTATCACAGAAAGAAGATATATACTACGAAGAGACATTGGCGCCAGTGACGAGTCAATTATACATAGAATAGCCACTGGGAGTTGAGACACATGATAGGCAGAATCATGTATAAAAATTAAAGAAGGCCTTGTATGAGCTCAAAAGGCACCCATGGGATAGAACATACAGCTACATAAGGAGCTTGAATATCACCTAGAGTGATGAAGATATTAACCTTTGCTACAAGATTTAAGATAAAATCCTATAGAGGATGACAAGCTCACAGATGGGTGCGAGAAGAAATTTTCAAACAAAGTTCAAGATAGAGGATCTTGGTATCCAGTGACCCTAGATGGATACATAGAATATTAGTAGGAGAGGAAGCTACTTGTCACTCCATTACATAATATTTCAATACATAGAGTACAAAAGGAAAAGGGAGAATGATTCTCCGCTTTAGAGGGAGCGACTACAAAAGATCCTAAGGTTCGACATAGTACAATAGGATGCAAAACTTACTGATGGCTCTAGGATTTACCGAGAGTAAAGTGGATTCCAACCTTTACTTCAAGGTTGAAGGCAGAATACTAGTGATGCTAATCTTATATGTTGATGGCCTATTCCTGATAGGAAAAGAGGAAATCTTTAAATTTGCAAGAAGGAGACTTGATGTCGAGTTTGAGATGAAGCACTTGGGTATGATGCACTACATTTTAGGAATGGAGGTGTGGCAGAGTGCAGATGGAATCTCCCTTGGACAAGGAAAGTATGTAGTGGAGATACTAAAGAGGTCTGGGATGACGAACTACAAGGCCATGGCCACACCTATGGAATCAAACCTGAAGCTATTGAGTGATGCTTCATCAAATAATATTGATTCCATGATGTATCGTCAGATTATTTGTTCATTAATGTTCATGACGAATACAAGACCAAACACATGCTTTGTTGTGAATGACCTGAGCCAGTTCCTAAGAATATATGGCTTGCTCATCTAGTTGCAAAGCGTGTAGTGAGCTACCTAAAGGGTAAAGTTGAGTATGGGCTCAAGTATGATATGAATAAAAAGACTAACCTACATAGTTATGTTGATTCATATTGGTAGCGCCACTGAGAAGAAGAGCACCTTGGATTGCTTCTTCAGTTTGAGATCTAGTATGGTATACTGGTTTGGCAGCATGGAGTCCTGCATGGCGGTGAGTACAACTAAGGAAAAATATGTTTCCACTTGCTCAGTTATTTGTGAGGTAGTATGTTTCTTTTGAAAGATACTATTTGATTTGATTTATTTGACTTGCATTTTTTGTATGATGCAGAGAAGAGCAGTGAAGATCCAGTATGTGATCCAGATCGATATCTCTTAAAAGAGGGAGTGATGATTTATAGCATAGCTGGTGAGATAGGTTATCTGAGCATAAAATCTTGGCAAATCTCGTAGGTTTCTTAGACATAATCAGTCCCATAGGTTGTCCTTGAATGTAATTAGTCTTGGAGAAGCTCGCTAGTTATCCTTAGACGTAATCGACCCTAATGTGATTCTATGCTAGAAATGGCTAGAGTGAAGTTTGAATACTTCAGAGAGAAGCTTGGTGTTTTTCAGATCATGGTTCCTTGCAAAGGGAAGTGATGAGTCCAAAATATGTATATCCTTTCTGACATGGTTGTAGGTTGTGCCTCCCATGATCGGATGTAAGTGCTAAGCCTTTCTAACATGGTGGTAAGCTGGGCCTCCCATGGTCATATGTAAGTGCACATCCTTTCCACAGATTTTATTAGGTGTGTCCTACCATGCTAGTGGATGTAAGTGTTGAGCCTTTCTAACATGGTGATAGGTTGGGCCTCCCATGTTCATATGTAAGTGTTGAGCCTTTTTGACATGGTGGCAGGCTGGGCCTCCCATGGTCGGATGTAAGTGCTGAGCCTTTCTGACATGGTGGCAAGCTGGGCCTCCCATGGTCATATGTAAGTGCATATCATTTCCCAATATGGTAGTAGGTGTTTCCTACCATGCCAGTGGATGTAAGTGATGAGCCTTTCTAACATGGTGGCAGGTTGGGCCTCCCATGTTCAGATGTAAGTGCTAAGTATTTCTGACATGGTGGTAGGTTGGGCCTCCCATGGTCAGATGTAAGTGCTGAGCCTTTTTGACATGGTGTCAGACTGGGCCTCCCATGGTCAAATGTAATTGTGGATCATTTCCTTGTATGGTAGTAGCTGTGTCCTACCATGCCAGTGGATGTAAGTGCTAAGAATTTATGACATGGTGGAAGGTTGGGCCTCCCATGGTTAGATGTAAGTACTGATATTTTCTGATATGGTGGTAGGTTGGGCCTCCCATGGTTAGATGTAAGTACTAATCCTTTCTGACATGGTGGTAGGTTGGGCCTCCCATGGTCAGATGTAAGTGTTGAGCCTTTCTGACATGGTGGCAGGCTAGGCCTCCCATGGTCTGATGTGAGTGTTGAGCCTTTCCAACATGGTGACATGCTGGGCCTCCCATGGTTGGATGTAAGTGCTGAGCCTTTTTGACATGGTAGCAGGATGGGCCTCCCATAGTCAGATATAAGTGTTGAGACCTACATCAAGCATGAAAAAGGGTTGGTGTTGTAGATGAATACCTACATGGAGGCTAGGCCTACATCTAGCATGAAAAAGGGTTGGATCTAAATAAATTCCTATGACAAGTAGATTTGAGAGATAGCACCATTTGTTTGAGATAGCGGTAGCAATGATGATGATGAACTAGATTTGATGATGATCCAGCGTTGATGATGATCCAGTGATGAAGAACTGTGCTGATGAACTGTGTCAAGAGAATACCTTCCTAGTTAAGAGGGAGTGTTGATGTGTTTGTAATTTCGGAATGTATTCACTTGTATATTTCTTATTGTATTTCAATGTACCTCGATGACGATGTTTGTTCCTCTAATCGGGAGATTCATTAATATAATAAATTCATGTAAATTCATTAAGTTTAACCCTACATTATAAGTCAGGGAAATATACCCCATAGTTGATTCATATTAGGCTTATTAGACTCTCTTAGTGAAATCAAACTTGTAGAGTAATTGTCAAGTGGAAAAAAAGTATAAATAGAGAGTGAGACTCTCTATTTGAAACACACACTCACTAAACAATAGTGCATGAGTGAGATACGAGTAGCTCGCACAAGTGAGAGAGAGAACAACTGTCGAAGATCATATTTGTACTTTTGGGTTTTACTTTTTCTATTGGTGCTCATTCTATCTCTGAGGAAGTTGCGGGTTTTTCTCCTTTATGGTTTCCCCAAGGAAAATTCTTTGTGTCTCTTGTCTCTTATGATTATTTATGTGCATGTTATTCTCTCATATAATATCCTAGATCATATTGATTAAACGATAAAAATATAATAGGGATTTAGGAAGGAAAAACATCAGAGGTATGACAAGGTAAAGTTATCCTATTGTAAGAAAGGAAACCATAGAGATAAATATTGTATGAAGAAGAAAGTAGATTAGATGACAAAACTCCTTGAGTAACATAGTATTTCCCTCCCTGAAGGAGCAAGGAAGGTTGAATCTAGAGACAAGACTGAAGATAATGATGAGAGATTCCATGGATTGAACATGTGAAAATTTTCATCTTCTTCCAATGTGATGATATATAGGAGAATTATGTTACCTTTATCTCTTATTTATGGAGGAAGAGTGACATGATCCAATTTGTTCTTCAATGATCAGAATTGTTAATCAGACCTTACCATGATGTAACATCTCTCTGGGAGCTTGTTGCAAGTCTCTGAAGGAAGTGAACATTATTGACATAGCGCAAGGATCTCTTTTTGAAATTGGGATCTTGTTCTCCTCATGTTAGATGGCTCTCCATTCATGTTCTCACCTACCTCAATAACCTTTTGAGGCCACTTAGGCCTAGCATTGGGAGTAGGGACTAGATTTGGATCTAGATCGCTATGAACTTCATCTTCAATTTCATAAACTAATTCCATTGGATCCTATGATTAGGATTATGAATATGAAACACTAATGGAAGCATTATCATATGTAAAAGTTGTAGGTTGAATGGTTTTACCTTCCCTTTCAAATGGAAAATAAGAGTGTACTAGATCTGAGTATGAAAGAAAGTGTGAGAATTCATATGCTTTAGAGGCATGATTTGCAACACCTTTCACTTTAATATTCATATTTGAGATATCTAAGATATGCACTGAGTCATGACTAAATACTACTTTATTTGGTTAGACAGTATGTGTCATCTATTATATAGATAACAAATTTTCAACTGAGGGAACATAGAGTACATTTTTGAACACTCCATGTTTTAACTTGATTGAACCCTTTCCTTCAGCTCGAATTTGAGTGTCATCGCCCATGTGAATACTTGGACCATCAATAAGTTGTAATGAAGATAATGATTCTCTATATACAACCATATGATTGGAGGCTCCTGAATAAATGAGTAAGGCATGTGATTTTGAACAACTAGCCTTCAGTGCAGGGCATCTCTCATCATGATATTAAGTCTTGTTTCCTGAGTCATCTTTCCTTGCGCTTTCATGGAGAGAAATATTTTGTTTCTCATATATTTTTGTCATCTGATCTATTGTCTTCTTCATACAATAATTATCCTATATGTATTACCATTGTATTACTTAATTATATATTGATTAATGGATTATGATTAATTATTCCAATTATTAGTCTCATGACTCTTTTTTCATCCTCCATGAATTATTAATATGAGCTAATCAATTGCTTCTCTCTCTTCTACAATTATCCATTTGAATCATGCAGGATTGATGATCCTATGATTCATTAAATTTTACATGGTATCAGAGCGGGTATCCATGCTTGCTTTGAACCTCAGAAACTTCCATTGATGCACCAGAAGCAATTAGGTTCCACATAAATCCTAGAATTATTTCCTTTCTCCCTATGGATTTTTTCCAGAGAAGTATATCCAGGTGTGATGCACCCAAAGAAAGTGCACATGTCAAACTGGAGAGTGTTTGACTGATTTGATTTGAATTGTATTTTTTTTCAAGTTATTTGAAGATTTAATATTGAAGAACTTGTTGTTCTTGAAGCTATGAAATGGAGAATTCTGCAGCTATGGCTCCAAGTATCCTTGAACCTTTCAATTAACTAGATTGGAGGGATTACATGCAGATGGTCTTATGCAACAAAAGGTTCTGTATAGGGTCACCACAGGTAGAGAAATCGAACCCCAACAATATCTTAAAAAATCCAGTTCTGAATATATTGGTGAAGCTTTTGGATTCATGTGCATCCACACCTCCAGAGAGTTGCTCTTTCACCTTGAGGTGTTGAGAACACCAAAATAAGTATGGGACAATCCTGAATCCTTATTTGGAAAACATGATGAGTTGAGGGGCCATATCCTAGAGAATGAGCTGATAGCACTACAACCCATCCAATACAAAAATATACATGATGTTTTCTCAAAATTTAAATCACTTGTCATGCAAAGAAAGAAGTACGACATTGATAAGAAGGAAGAGAAATTAGTGCTCTCAATTCTAAGCAAACTTGGCCCAGAATTATTAGTGTTTGTATCTACATTTCACTCTAGGATATTGTTCCATCCTTTGATTCCTTCAACAAAGTCTCTAATCCAAGAGAAATACAATATGATATAGATGGGAGCTATCAGATCCTCTCCAGATCAACCTCTCTTAGTTGGTAAGACCAGGAATGCACAAGCAAGGAGGAAGGAGAACGAAAAAATAAAAGAGAAACATTGAATTCAAACCCGAGGAAGATTTTGAACCATCCAATTAATCCTCATGCTTTAGGAAGGATAAAACATCATAGTCCTGACAAGGGCAAGTGATCCTACTATAAGAAAGGAAACCATACAAAGAAATATTGTATGAAGTAGCAAATAAATCATATGCCAAAACTCCTTCTGCAGCACAATATTTCCCTCCCTAAAGGTGCAAGGAAGGCTGAATCTAAAGACAAGACTGAAGATCATGATGAGATATTCCATGCACTGAAGGTAGTTGTTCAAAATCATGTTCCTTCCTCATTGATTCAAGATCCTCCAATCATATGGTTGCATCTAGAGAATAATTCTCTTCATTACAACTTACCAATGGTCCAACTATTCACATGGGTGATGATACTCAAATCTAAGATGAAGGAAAGGGTTCAACCAAGTTAAAACATGGAGTGTTCAAAAATGTACTCTATGTTCCCTCCTTAGCTGCAAGTTTGTTATATGTATACCAGATGAAACATACTGGAACACCAAAGTGAGTAGTATTTTTCCCTAACTCGATGGAGATATCAGATATGTCAACTAGGAATATTATATAAAATGTGTTGCAAACCATGCCTCCAAATAATATGAATTCTCACACTTTCTGCCATACTCAAATCCAGTATAGCATCAGTGTCATTCGAAAGGGAAGGTAAACTATTATACCTGCACCTTTTACATATGATAATGTTTTTATCATTGTTTTGGATTTAGAATCCAAAGTAGAGGACCTAGTTGAATCAGTTTATAAAATTGAAGATGAAGTTCACAGTGATCCAGATCCAAATACAGTCCCTACTCCCAATCCTAAGCCTAAATGGGCTCAAAAGGTTATTTAGGAAAAGGGGAACATGACTAGAGAACCATTTGACATGAGGAGAAAAATATCCCAGTTTCAGAAAGAGAGCCTTGTGCTATGTCATGAAAATTCACTTTCTTCGTAGAGGTGGAACAAGCTCCCATAGAGATGCTACATGATGGTAAAGTCTAATCAACAATTCTTCTTAGTGAAGAATTTATTGTATCATGTCACTCTTCCTCCAAAAATAAGATACAAAGAAAACATTCATTCACCTATCTATCATCGGATTGGAAGAAGATGTAAAAGTTCACATGCATAGCCCTAGGAAACTAGTGCACACAAGAACCATCACTCTGCATTACTTCTTCATAGAGATATAGATTCTTATTTAATTGCTTCATCAGTAATGCATTTAGTTGTATGCATGTGTATAATCATATACAATGGCATGATGATATTTTCACAAATTTTATTGTAATAGATGGTGTATTTTTGTACCCATAAGTCCTGAAAATAAATATTCATAGGTGGTTTTGCAAGATTCTATATCCATCCCATTCTTGGGAAATTGTTTGAGGCACCACCTGCATCTAGCAAGTAATAGGACATGTGTAACTTGGATTGCTGTGTGGCTACACTTGTTTGTGAGTTCATGACTACATATTATAAGTTTTATGAGATGATATAAGCCCATTTGAACCTAACGCTAAGCAAGGTGACATGATAAAATATGGGCACCCATCCTATATTGAAATGAAAGGATTCTAGTTCACATTTCAACTAACACAAAAGAGTTGAGGTTATCTAGTAAGGTTGCTTTAACCATTAAGTCTAATATTTTCCATCCTCCATGGCACATAAATTCTTTTTCTAACCCTATGCTTGCTTGATAAGTTCTATGTACTCAATTTTGAGTGATTCAACCTATTCATTTGTCAAATTGATCTCAAGTACTAGTAACTTGTAGTATTGGTGTATGGTGGATGTCTAGAATAAAGTGATGGCCTTACCGATAACATTCTTGATAATTTGTCTTCTAGAATTTACATATGGGAGTAACCATACTTGGGAACATGGGAAAATTTTGGATTTAGCTTCTACCTTATGTAGGCTTAGCCTCTTAATATTATAATATATAGGTAGCTCTCCCTATTTTTCTGCACATAGGCTATGGTACTCTTCCCTTTTGAAGAGATTACATATCCTTCCCCAATGGTATTCTAGTTCTAATTTCATGATACTTTTTGTATCATCAAAATACAATGTGAGGCTTGGAACTCCTTTTTTCTTTAGCCATATTGCCTTTGGATGAAACTTATTTAACAACTTTGGCATGTTACCTGGTTCTCCAATGAGATGTAAAGTTATCATGTGAGACATCAAAACTAGTATCATGTTCCAAGAAAAATATATGATAGATCTTACATATGAGATAAAACAAATTTCCAGACTTAATGCTTTTTTGGAATCCCCTTGCATGGCTATTTTAAACAATAAGTTGTTTAAAATTAGCTTCTCATTAGGACTATGGAGACGGGAAGAGTCAAGGCTGTTACAAATTTGAAAGGAACCATTCATGTTTTAACCTTTTAATTTAATAGTATTCATTCAAGTCATTACGTAGGAAGACAAAACCATATGCCAATGAATTCTAGTCATTACTTAAATCAAAGATTCCCCTAGGGTAAAAATCTAGGTCATTTTAGGGCAAATTTAGCTTATGTAAAATGGTAATGGAGATATCAAAACCAAATCATTCAATATTGAGATGTTGTTTCTTTGTAATAGAATCTCAAGAGGCATGTATTTAATTTCTTAATGGACTTTGGTAAGGTTGGTTTTATTATTTTTAGTGCATGTTGTCATTACGAAAACCTCGCACTATAGGTATACAATCATCATTTCAAACCTAATGATAGTCAGAAGGGGTATTTTAAAGGGTTTCAAGGATTTTATAGAAGTTCATTAATTATTTACTGTCAAACAGATGCATCCAAGGGTGAAAATTGTCTTGGCAATGATTTTGGAAGCCGCTCATGGCCTAAAACATGTCGAGTGAGATCTTTTAATATTGATTGCACTTTTAAGGAGGCTAAGGATGAAGGTCAAGGGATGTCATTAATTTTATTATTTATTAGGGAAAACATAATGATAAATGGAGGAGGAGAATTACTAACCTATCTCTATCAAATTCCAAATAGTGCCCTCGCTAAGTGCGGGAATGTCATTGCTCTCTCTCTATGCTTCATCTTCTCCTCCTTGATCATTGTCAAGATATCATGTTTTAAAATGTGCGTTCAAATAAAAAGGGGGGGAATTTTTATATTATGTGACTATCAATTCTTTTTTTCCCCAAAATTTTGATCATTTTCCTTTTATGTGTGTCGCTTCGATGGCACACAGTTGGTACAGTGCTTCANATATATATATATATATATACATGAACATGAACTTCTCACCATCCACATCAAGAGATGAACCACTTTTTATGCACAATTTCTAACTAACCCTTCACTCCTTATGTAATGCATCAACAGGAATTTCACCTTTTTTTGGCAGTGTGTATCGACTATGTTTGGAGTTTCTTGTTGAAACACAATGATAATTCATTGGATTATTAATTGTTTTAAACAACAAGAAATTGACAAACATCGACAAAAAAGTGACTTTGATTGTGTTGTGTTTCAGTGAGATTTTGGATTTTTTTGCGAGGTGCATCGACGGGATTTTGGATTTGCCGCTAGAGAATTTCCATCGAAATGATTGGAAATATTTTTATATTTTTTTCAAGATTTACTGATGATATTCCCATGTTTTCACTACAATAATCAAATATATTCTTACTTTCCAGTCGTGCCTATTCTCACACTCATCCATTTTTATGAAGATCACTTATGATTCCTAAACCTATTCTTAAATAATAGACCTCCTACCCCATAATAATTCATAGACCATTCCTTAGATGAATATTGATGAACTTGGAGGAGAAAATAGTATTTTATAAGGCAATGTATAATTTTTTTGAGGAGGGGACCACATCATCCCCTAAGAGATAATGGGGAGGGTAGTTGCAAGTGTGACAACACCACAAGAGTAGATTCTAAGCACATCAATAGATTGAAATAATATATGTCGCATTGTGAAAAACCCTGTAATTATCCAAGGAATACATATAACAACATCCCATTTACCCTCAAAATAGAACATTTACACTAGCTCATCTCTAGTAGGACTATTGTCAATTCTCACAACATATTTTTTGAAAAAAAACTAGACTCATCGATAGATTTTGATTGGTTGTTCAATGCTCAGATCCATGTTGGAATAGATCGATAAATTCTAATTAGTGGTTCAATTCTCCTATCCATGTTGTAATAGATCTATTGTTAGTAGATGGACAAAAGTTTGTACACGGGATCCAATATGTGGGTCAAATCCAAAATCAATAATAGGAAACCAACATACAATAATATACTCACTTTATCACCACACACAATATATTGAAATAACCAAGGAGGTGGTTTATATTAATGTAAGTAATGGGTAATGGGTTGTTAATGGAGAATCTAAGAATTATAAGTGTTTATAAACCATGAAATGCTTAAATATTGGGATATTGGATGCATGGACTAGCAGTGTCATGTTTTTTGTGGGAAGGAGTAAACATAAAGAAGCATATTCCTCGGACAAGCAGCTACAGTGAACACCCTTGTTAAAATAGATATGTTTGTGTGTTCCTACTCCACTCCCTTACTCGGATACCAAGCTTTAAACAATGCCAATTATCTCGCATGAGAGGTGGAATTTTTCTATGATTGGTGCCTCCATATATATGTCATACAACCTACCACAATACCAATGCGAGACTCATTATTTCAAAGGTATATTAAAACTTGTTTTTTATGTTATATGAAGGAAGCTTCCACTCCACCTAGTTTCTCCCTGAACCTTCTTTATCTTATTTACCAAGCATGGGAATCAAATATAGAGCATAGACCTACAAATGCATGAGAATCATGGAAGAAGTAAATGAAAATTTCGAGTTAATTTTTGACATCCCAAATCCACTTTTTAGTTCTTATATTTTTTGTTCACTGGAATCTATACTTGCAAAAACATTTCATCCAGATGTGGTTGCACCTTTGAAAACATATTTGAAACTTAGATATTTGTATTTCAAAAAATGTGAAATATTTGGAAGATCCCTCATGGGATCCTCTTCTAAAAACTAACAAAAATGTGTAATTGTTAGCCAACATTGCCTTCATTTGTTATAAGCCAAGAGAACAATGCGTGAATTAGCACTCGAAATGTCGGTTTGGGACTTTGGAATGTTGAGTTGGCATATTAATTTATAATTTTAATTTGATAATAAATTTGAATTAATTAATTTATTTTTTCATATTGATAAACACTATTTAGGATATTTTATTTTGAAGATAGAAAAAATTGTCATAATTTATTTGTTAATTGGTAATGATTATAGTAATTATCGGTTGTTATCATGAATTCAAATTGATTCATATTTATTATTCAAGGAAATCCACATCACCTAATATAATTGTAAGGGTGTAGAATTTCACTATTGTCAGATGCCTCTAGGTCTTGTGTTGTTAACTTAATTCCATATATCTAAGGAAGATTAGTTCTTAGCCAATCAAAAGAATTTTTAGGTCTTATTGTCAAACCAAAAGATGCTTTCAACCTATATAGTATCTACAAGAAACATAGTACCCCGTGTGGTTAGTGTAGAGTCTACCTCGAGTGGGTTATATGCTTTTTGTTAGCATATAGCCTTAATTCATTACATGAAATCATATACTACCCAAGTTCCAATTTAACCTTTCACCTAACTATTGTGAGGGAAATATTCGTAGTGCTAGAAATAAAATAGTTCTTTCCCATGTGATTAAGTTAGGTTCACCCACATATATACAAATAAAATATAACAAATTTTCCATAAATTTATCATCATCGTCATCAAATAAAGTTTTTAAATAAGGAAACAGCATGCACCTTTTAAACTAAGTTTCAATGGCTTCATCGATTGTGGCTCCTTAAATTTAGGCTCCTTGTGCATAAGCCTCATAGACACACCTGCACCATACAGACACAGAGCTTCCTCATTCCTATGATAGATAATAAATCACAATTCATAAGTAAATCTAAGCAATAAATTACTTCAACAAATACACATATGACATAGATATTTGGTGGGGAAATCAAATCAATTTGTATTAAATATGGAGGAACAAATACTTACAATCCTTGTAGTCATTTCTTATGGTACTATCCTCTTGTAGCATCTGAGTTCTATCCTTAACCCTTAGCCTCAATCACTAAAGCTCCAAACAATAGAGGATATTTACTCTATTGTTTTCAGCCTAACATCATCCAATATTTCAATCTATTTAACCTATCATATATTAACCCTTTGGCTGGGTAAAAACCGTGGCTACGTGCTAATGCACCTCCCTTCCGTCCAAGGGATGAAAGGGTATAGTCTGCAATGAAAAAAATAGCTGCAACAAAAACTGTTAGTAGCAAAAGATAAACATTTTTAGAATAATCAACCCATAGTTACCCATATTTGACATTAATTAAACATTTTTGTCTTATTCCTAGATTCCCTCTTTATGCTAGCTAACTTCCACATGTTCCTAGAAGTCAATATTTGCTAAACTGGGTCATGGAGTGCTTCGGAATCATCCTGGAAACATATTTAACAAGTCTAATTTTATTCATGGTTCCTAAAAGTGCATATTTTCTTTTTCTGAAAGCTTCCTTGCTTTACAGCAGTTTTAAGGCATAAAGGAAAAGCTAGTCTAGGGGAACTTGCCTTATTTTTTGCCCACGTCATCCTCCTTCATTTTCTCCAAAAAAAAGAATGAATGAGTTGTATTTCCATCACTTATTATATTTCCCACTTTCTTTATCCAATTCGTGAGGATCTTCATAGATTTGGAAAGTCCTTTTTGCACCTATGGGGGATTTGACTTGATTTAGTAAGCCTTATTTTTTGACTAATTCGTATAGAAACATAGAGATTTCGAATATCTCATATAATTATGTATTTGAGAAGAATATTACTTCATATGGTTGAATTATGTACACTTATTCAATACAGGATTAAGTTATGCTCCAATTTCAGTCTCCTTTTCTGTGAATTTTTCATGTTTGATTAGCAATTTTGTGAGCGTAATTGATCTATCACTTGGTTTCAATTTCCACATCGTATCAGATCCTTTTTATATCAACTTCTCTCCTTCCAAATTTTTATTGCAGGTTCGACATCACTAACTAGGAGCACATTCTACTGACTGAAGGGCACGGGAGCTGAGATATAGACCAATCTCAAAGGATCATCTTGACTCCATTCAATTTATTTGAATGGAAAGATGATATGGAGATATTGTTGATAGAAAAAGGTCTCTACAGGGTTACCATGGCTACTGAGGTAGATCCCAATGCAGCTGCAGAGAAAATCAAATGGCACAACAAGAGGGATGAGGCCTATGGTCTTTTGTGTCTGAGTATTTCAAGAGACCTCCTCTTTCATCTTGATTCATTGACATATCCTAATGAGGTGTGTGAGAATATTGAAGATATTTTTGGAAAGACATATGATATGAGAGGACATCAAATTGAGAATGAATTGATCTCCTTAATTCCCAGTAGCTTCGAATCATTGCAACTCTATTTTACCAAGTTTAAGGCCCTTGTTTTGCAGTTAAAACAATGTGGGATTGAAAAGAAGGAGGAGAAACTAATTTTGACCATTCAATAAAATCTTGGTCCTGATTATTCAGTGTTTTTTTTGACCTTCTATGCCACTAAATTGATAGCTCGAACCTGGAATATGCCTAACTTTGTTGATTTCATGGAATCCCTCACCCAGGAGCAAGATAAATTGGTAATGATGGGCACCATCAAACCTTCCAATGACCAAGATTTGGTTGCTGGAGATTCAAAGGAGGATTCAAAAAGCAAGAAAAAAGATAAAAATCCACTTGAGAAAAAGAGAGACAAGTCAAAGTCTCAAGAGGAGTCCTCAAGCTCCAAGAAAAAATCCCCGGAAGAAGAAGAACAAAGGATAAATGAGCAAGTGTGCATACTGCAATAAGGGCTATCATCATGAGAGATATTGTATGAAAAATAAAATTGACATGTTGACCCAACTCTTGGAGAATAACAACATCTCCCTTCTTGATTTCTCAAAGAAGAGGGAAGGAGGATCAAATTTAGAAGACAAGGAGAGAGTACATGCTTTGGTTGCTGGAACCTCAAGCTCACCTAGCTTCATCATTGATTCTGGAGCTTCTAGACATATGTTTTCGACAAGGGATATCTTTTCCTCTCTTGACATGTTGAAAGGTCCACCAATATTTTTGGGATATAACTCTCTGATTGACAGTATGGGAAAGGGTAGGATTGATCTTAACCATGGTATTTGAATAATGTGTTGTATGTTCCAGGTCTTACCTCTAATCTCTTTTCATTGTATCAGATGACTCACACTGGGTCTCCAAAGAAATTCATCTTTCCCCCCAATGAATTTTAAATCATAGAGATTTCGAATGGTAAAGTCACAGTAAAAGGTGTTGTTGATCACATTAGAAGGTATACAAGTTTTCCCATTTTCTACCCTACTGAAACCCCTATGCTCTTCTTACTCATGCTAAAGGAGCAAGAAATATTTGGCATGAAATACTTGGCCATCTTAACTACAAGTACATTTTTTATTTGAGTGACAAATATATGGCCATAGGGTTACCAAATATCAAGTTTTATAAGGGAGTTTGTCAAGAATGTATCCTAAGAAAACACCTAGAGCACAAGTATGAGAGAGCTAGTCATGAGAGAACCTTTGCACCTCTTGAGTTGATCCACAGTGACATTTCTGGTCCATTCCCTCATATTTCAATGAGTTAAGACAAATATGCACTCACCTTCATAGATGACTTTTCCAGGTATTGTTGGGTTTACTTCCTAAAGCATAAGTCTAAATTTTTTTACCTTTTCAAAGTTTTTAGAGCCTTGGTTGAAAACCAGTATGGGAGGAAACTCAAGATCCTTAGATATGAAAATGGTGGTGAGTATGTCAAGTCTGAGTTCATCCATTATTTCAAAGATGCAGGTATCCAGATGCAGCATTATATTCCTTACACACCACAACAAAATGGTGTTGCTGAGAGAAAGAACATATCACTGAAAGAGATGGCAACTTGCATGATGGAGGCTAAAAATTTGCCACCAATGTTTTGGGCTGAGGCTATAAACTATGCATCCTATATCCATAATAGGGTTCCACATAAGCAACTTGATGGTATGAATCCTTTTGAATTTTGGAGTGGGAACATGCCAGATGTGGCACATTTTAGGATTTTTGGCTAGAAGGATTGGGCTAGAATTCCAACTAAAAAGAGGAAGGATTTGCAATCCCAAAGCCAAGAGTGCATATTTGTTGTGTATTCTAAATATTCAAAAGGGTATACTCTGATCAACTTGAGCACTAAAAAATATTTCATTGAAAGAAGTGTTCAATTTGAAGAAGAGCCTTTAGCAGTAGTTGAAGTTAGAGAATCCTTTTCACCACCACAACCATCGATTGTAAGTGAAGTGTGTTAGAATTTCATCATCAAGCTAGAAATACATTAGGATATTTAATTGAGAGAATAACAAGTACAACAATCAAACACAAGAGACAATGAACACAGTGTTTATCCTCGGGGAAACCATAAATGGTGAAAACCCCACAACTTCCTCAAAGATGGAATCAACACCAAAAGTAGAACCCAAAACAGTAAGTGATCTCCCAATTGTAGTAACCTTCTTTCTATCTAGCCCCAGTGTCTTCTCCTTCCTCAACTATGCGCTAGATGTGAGTGTGTATGAGATGTGTGCTAAATAGAGAGTCCAACTCTCTATTTATACTAATCCCAACATGACTAAAACCCTACTAGGGCCGACCTCTTTAGGAGATTCTAATAACCCTAGTGCCTCGGAACTATGGGGACTTTAACCCTTAGATAATATGAGGGTTACCCACAATGAATTTACATGAATTTTTTACATTATAGATCTTCTTGATAGGAACATCAGGGCATGACATGACTCAAGTACATCCCGAAATAAACATTGTGTTACAATATATAAGAAATACAAGTGAAATACATTCCAAAGTTACATATACATCAACACTCCCTCTTAACTAGGAAGGTATTATTTGGACACAATTTTTAGCACAAGTCTTCTTCTCTATATCTTATTTATCATCATCGAGTCCTTGTCATATTCAATTCTTCTTCATCTTCAAGTCATATTCATCTTCAAGTCATCTTCATCTTCAAGTCATCTTCATCATCGGATCTAGATCATCACTGGATCTGGATCATCACTCGATCTAGATCATCACTACTAGATCATCATCACTCAATCTAGATCATCACTAGGTTATCATCATAGGTGCTATCTCTTGATTCTTCTCGTCATAGGAATCTCTATAGAGCCAGCCCTTTTTCATGCTAGATGTACATCTATAGAGCCAGTCCTTTTTCATATTGGATGTATCATCACAGAGCTAGTCCTTTTTCATACTAGATGTGGAACACACACAAAGCCAGTCCTTTTTCATACTAGATGAGTCTTCACAGAGCTAGTCCTTTTTCATACTAGATGTGGCATGCAGACAGAGCTATTCCTTTTTCATACTAGATGAGTCTTCACAGAGCTAGTCCTTTTTCATACTAGATGTGGCACACACTCAGAGCTAGTCCTTTTTCATACTATATGAGTCTTCACAGAGCTAGTCCTTTTTTATACTAGATGTGGCACACACTCAGAGCTAGTCCTTTTTCATACTAGATGAGTCTTCACAGAGCTAGTCCTTTCTCATACTAGATGTGGCACACACACAAAGCCAGTACTTTTTCATATTGGATGAGTCTTCACAAAGCTATTCCTTTTTCATGCTAGATGTGGCACACACACAGAGCTAGTCCTTTTTCATACTAGACGAGTCTTCACGGAGCTAGTTCTTTTTCATACTAGATGTGGCACACACTCAGAGCTAGTCCTTTTTCATACTAGATGAGTCTTCACAGAGCTAGTCCTTTTTCATACTATATGTGGCATCCACAAAGAGCTAGTCCTTTTTCATACTAGATGTTTCTTCACAGAGCCAACCCTTTTTCATGTTGGATGTGGCATCATCACATACATCTGACAATGGAAGGAATCAATCCTCTCACCATGTCACAGCTCTTACATTCGACCATGGAAGGAACCAATACTCTCACCATTTCAAAAGTTCAAAGAACTTATATCTAACCATGGAAGGAATCAATCCTCCCACCATGTCAAAATGGCACAGCACTTACATCTGACCATGGAAGGAACCAATCCTCTCACCATGTCAGAAAGGATCAGCACGGACACATCACTTCCTCTTGGGAGGAATCTCTATCTGGAGAACACCAAGATTCTCCCTGAAGTACTCAAACTTCACCCTATCCAATGGCTTAGTCAACACATCAGCTATTTGTTCGTCTGTTGCAACATACTGGAGCTTCACTGCTCCTCTCTGCACCATATCCCTGATATAGTGATACTTGATCTCGATATGCTTCGACTTGTCATGGAATACTAGATTCTTTGACAACTTTAAACAATCTGGTTGTCACAGTATATACAAGTAGCATCTAACTGGAGATCAAATAAATCAGACAGTAGCTTCCTCAACCGTACTGCCTCACAACTATCTCAACAAGCTGTGACATACTCTACTTCATCTATACTCAGTGCCACACAAGATTGCTTCCTGTTAAACCATGAGATCACACATGATCCCATACTGAAGTAACACCCTGAATTACTCTTCCTATCAATGGCACTTCTTTCCCAATATGAATCAACAGAACCCTCCAGGTTAATCCTTTGATCAATCTTATACTTGAGCCCATAATCAACCGTACCCTTCAGGTACCTCAAAATATGCTTTGCAGTAGTCAAGTGAACATGGCTTGGATTTGTCAAGTATTGGCTCAAGGTTTTCACAGCAAAGCAAATATCTGGTCTCGTGTTCATCAGATACATCAATGAGCCAACCATCTGATGATACATCATGGCATCAATCAATTCTGATGAAGCATCACTCAATAGATTCAGATTCGATGCCATAGGTGTGGTTAATTCCTTGCATTCCATCATCCCAAATCTCTTTAGGATCTCTACTACATACTTCCCTTGTCTAATGAAGATTCCATTTGTAGTCTACCACACCTCCATACCTAGAAAATAATGCATCATACCCAAGTCCTTCATTTCGAACTCAGCAGCAAGCTTTCTCTTCGTATCAGCAATCAACCCATCCATACCTGTCACAAACAGATCATCTACATATAGTAGGAGTATCATTGGGTTTCCATCTTCAACCTTCTAGTAAAGGTTGGAATCTGGTTTACTCTTGGTAAATCCCAAACTGGATAGAAAGCTGTCAATTCTTCTATACCATGTCCTGGGTTCCTGTTTCAAACAGTATATGGATTTCTTCAATCTACACACATGAGACTCTTTGTCATGTGTCTCAAAAATGAGTGGCTGCTCCACATACACTTCCTCTTCTACTACACCATTCAATAAAGTAGTATTGACATCCTTTTGGTGTATCTTCCATTTCATCACCATAGCCAGAGCAAGTATCGATCTGATGGAAGCGTATCTAGCTATAGGTGCAAAGGTTCCTCATAGTCTATTCCTTCTTTCTATGAGAAACCACGAGAAACAAATATTGCTTTATATTTTTATATGCTACCATCTGCAGCATGCTTGATCTTGTAGATCCATTTGGAAGTTACAACTAACTTCCCTTCTGGTCTTGGGACAATGTCCCAAACATCATTCTTCATGATTGATTGATACTCTTCGATCATCGCATCCTTCCATTCTTTCCATTCTACCTCTTCTTCATATTTGGAAGGTTCTTTATCAATAAAATCACATAGTAAAGCTACATAACTAGAATAGGATATGGTCCTCTTTCTTTCTCTGAGACTCTCTTATGGAACCCCATATCTTTTTGCACCTTGGATAATCTCTCATACCCAAGCAGGTTTCCTCTTGTGAGGATTCTTCTCCTGTGGTGGATCTACAGGTCTTTGTGGTTCTTCAAATTCTTGAGTTTCTTCATTCATGATTGTATCATGAATTCTAGGAGCTTCTGCTTCTTCAGGTTCTTCAGCAGGTTTCTTTCTAGATTTGATGTAGGCTGAATATTCATCAAATGTTACATCCCTACTAATGTCAATCTTCTTGAACCCTGGGAAGTATATTCTATAATCCTTCGATCTTTTAGAGTATCCCACAAATATACCCTTCTTTCCTGAAGGATGTAATTTTGTCCTCTTCTCTTTTGGAATGTGTATGTACACTGGACAACCGAATATTCTGAGATGGTTGACTTCTGGTTTCTTGTCGGAGAAGACATCTTTAGGATTCTTGTTCTCGAGTACTCTGTGTGGAGTATGTATCTGTACATACACTGCTGTTATGGCTACTTCTGCCCAAACATGCATAGGAAGATCTTGATCATGAAGCATTGCTCTTATAGCTTTCATGATAGTTCTATTCTTCCTTTCTGTAATCCCATTCTGTTATGGATTATAAGGGGTGGACAACTCCCTCTTAATCCCTGATTCTTTACATAGTTCCTTGAACTCATTTGAAGTGAATTCTCCCCCATTGTCTGATCGAAAAGTATTGATGTTCTTTTCGGTGTGGTTCTCGATCAAGGCTTTAAATTATTTGAACTTGCTGAACACTTCATCTTTATTCTTCATGAAGTAAATCCATGTCTTCCTAGAAAAGTCATCAATAAAAGAAACATAGTACACATACCCGCTTAGTGAGCTTGATGACATTGGTCTGCATACATCGGAGTGGATGATTTCCAATATTCCTTTTGCTTTTATTTCGCTACTTGGAAATGTCTTCTTTGTGTTCTTTCCTTTCGCACATCCTTTGCAGACCCCTTCATGTTTTGCTTGAATTTTTGGAAGACCTTCAACAACTTTGCTTGCAAGTTGTAGTTCTCTGTAATGCACATGTGCAAGCCTTCTATGCCAAAGTTCATTTGGTTCTACTGAGTCATGAACCAAATCTTGTTCTAGTTGGCCCTTCAACTTGTATATACCTCCTTCTTGTTCTCCAAACACTATTCCATCGTCAAAAGTCTTTCCCTTTGGCCACATAAGAACTTGGCCATCTATGAAAGAAACCCTCATTCCTTTTGCATCCAATGCAGATATGGAGGGGAGGTTCTTCTTTAGTCTTGGAACAAATAATACATTCTTCATATTCATATACTTTCCAGAGTCTAGTATATAGGAGGATTCACCACTACCTTTTATTGGATACCGGTAGTCATCCCCAAGTTTCACCTTATGAGGTGACTCATGTTCAAATAGCTTCACAAATCATTCTTTGAATCCTGTCATATGCTTGGAAGCATCACTGTCTATGAGCCAATCATTGCTTCCATGTGAAACAGTTCCCGTAAGAGCAGAGATCAGCACATATTCTTCATCACTTGAAGAATCACTTTCTTGTCTGATTCTTTTTGTGGAAGGTTCATCATCTTCTGCAACATGAGCATGATGTATTCTCTTGTTTTCATTCTTCTTATTTAGGTTCCCTTTATTAGGGAATAATATGGATATGTGACCTTTCTCATCACATGTGTAAGATCTAAGGGTAGACAGATCTCTTTTAGGATGTGAGGTCTTACCTTTGGAGTGATGATGGTTCCTTCTGGTTCTCTTGGAGTGAATAGTGAGAGCTTGATCTTCATTTCCCATATTCTCTTCTCAAGCTGCTATCTGAGCTTCTTCTTGAGAGAATTCTTCCCATATTCTACTAAACTTGACTAAATTATTTCTAGAACAGATCCCTTAAATGAAAGAGTCCCATGATCTAGGGAGACCATTCAAGGTGGTCATCACAATTTCTGCATTTTTCACTTCTTCATCTACTGCTTCCAGTTGTTCCTTGGTATGAGATACCCTTGTAAAGTAAGACTGAATAGTATCAGCATTCTATATCTTTACATTATTCAATTGGTTTCTCAGAGTCATCTTCTTGTTTAAGTTCTTCCCTTTAAACAATTTGGTTAGGGTATCAAACATAGCTTTAGGTGTCTTGAGGGAGGACACTTGTGGTATGAGGTGATCCTTGACTGAATCAACAAATGATTCTCTTTTCCAAAACCAACTTCTTCTTATGTAAGGATTTATCCTCATCTCCCTCTGGAACTGGAACCTCCTCATTGATATAGGAGTCCAACTCATTTTCTTCTAGGACCAGGGAGATCCTATACTTCCAGGCTCGGAAGTTATCAGCTCCCTCAAGCTTTTCATAAGCTTGGTATGATGAGACATCTTAAACTGAGAACCTCAAATGGAAATACAAAATATTTAGATCTTACCGGGTTAAGATGTCAGATCTGGATTTGGAACTGAAATCTTGCAGTGCTGGTTCAGTAGCAAATTAGGGTTTTGCTTTTCCATAGTTCTATCCAACCAAATGATTTGAATTTGATCCCTAACTTCGATTTTGGCGAGGAGATCAATCCAAGCCTGGGCTCACTGAAAAATTCCTCTTCTGTAAAAATCCCTAATTTCTGGCAGTAGTGTTGCGTCCAAAACTGAAAAACCTCAGAATTGGATTCTGCTCCGACATAAATATGCACCCTAAGGAGGAGAGTTATTCCACTTTACTTTTGCTGAAAATCTATGGAGGAAGTTCCACAAACTAGGAACCCTAGTTCTTGCAGCTACACAGTGTCTTCTTCTCAGGTTAGCTCTGATACCGTGTTAGAATTTCATCATTAAGCTAGCAATACATTAGGATCTTTAATTGAGAGAATAACAAGTACAACAATCAAACACAACAGACAATGAACATAGTGTTTATACTCAGGGAAACCATAAATGGTGAAAACCCCATAACTTCCTCAGAGAAAGAATCAGCACCAAAAGTAGAACCCAAAACAGTAAGTGATCTCTCGATAGAACTAACCTTCTTTCTATCTAGCCCTAGTGTCTTGTAGGAATATATTAAACCCACTCACAACTTAGGATAAAATAATTAATCATTATTTGATTAATTATTCACCCACTAGCTTAATTAGTTGGCATCCACTTGCACCTTAAAGTCAATGCATGCCATCTATATCCTAGGAATGATTTATTTCTGATTCTGGGTTGATCTAGAATTAGTATACAGGACTTTACAGCAGATTCTGCTTTTTCTGCTTTTTCTACTTTTTCTGCTTTTTCCTGCTTTTCTATGGATAAGATAAAAGCTAGTCAACTAGGAAACTGGGAGCTTTTGTTTCCAACCCATCCTCCATTAGTTTTTCTCCATTTTCTAGGATTAGCATGTTATTTCCATATTATTGACAAATCACTCATGCTTTTTCCAACTCGTGAGGTCCTTGATAGATTTAGCAAGTGCTTTATCCACCTATGGGGGTTTGCTATATTTTGGTAAGTCAGCCTTTTTGAGCTTTATGAGTTGTTTCCATAAAATTCGACTTTCCTATGAGGGATGTACTATTTATGTACACTATTATTCATAATTATTCAATGGAAGGATACACACCAATATTCATCTCTTCATTCATGTGATTCAGTCTCTTTTCTTCTCTCTATTTTTCCTGTGTATGCTTTGTGAGCATTCTTAGTAGCAAGATCTATTTTTTGTGCTTCTTCTTAGCATCATTGCAGATAGCATTGATCTATTATTTCTACATGTTTTCTCCTTCCTCAAGTATGTGCTACACTTGAGTGTGTATGAGATGTGTGCTAAATAGAGAGTCCAATTCTCTATTTAAACTAATTCCGACATGACTAAAACCCTACTAGGGCCGACCTCTCTAGGAGAGTCTAATAACCCTAGTGCCCCAGAACTATGGGGACTTTAACCCTTAGACAATAGGAGGGTTACCCACAATGATTTGACATGACTTGTTTACATTATAGATCGTCCCAATAGGAACATCGGGGCATGACATGACTCAAGTACATCCCGGAATAAACATCGGGTTACAATGTATAAGAAATACAAGTGAAATACATTCTGAAGTTACATATACATCAACAAAGAGACTAATCAGTTTTCTGATTCTGATATTTCTGATAATGATGAATTAATTGTAGATCCTAACATCCCTACAAGACCAAAGTGTGTAGGAAGAATGTAATATCCCCGGTTTTGACCCCGGTTGCATTAAAAGATACATGATGTGTAATTTGTAATTAATCATGGTGTGGAGCTAAAGGAAAAATCCCCACCATCAATTTGGTTGTGTTTTGTTTCGGCAATTGGGATTGTTGCTGATGGTATATTGTGCTATCCAGCACATAATAGTTTTGGCATCATGTAAATATGCACATTAATTAAAATGAACCTACAGCCAGCTACGACAGTGCAACATTAATGAAAAGGGCATGATTTCCTAAGGTTAAGGGGGGGATGGTCTAACCTGTGGGAGCCATTGGGATATTTCCATGTGTTAACCCCCCATTTAAAACTCCTGTTGTTAGTTGGGAGTAGTTATGGATGGGAAGTGGTGGGTGGCAGGACTGCCAGTCCTTGCCCCACATGCACTCCACCAGCGGGCTCGCTCTTCTCACTCGGAGGGTAGGGGATGGTCATCATTCTCTCCACTCTTCCACTTATGGTTTCATCTTGTTCATCTCACGCAGGAAGTCAGGGGGTCTACTCTTGAATTTTGGATGATTGTAGTCTTTGCAAGTTTTCCCCTTTCATGGAGGGAGTATTTTTTTACCTCACGCGCAGGTCAGGGGTGTCTTCTCTCGCGACAAGCTTGAAGAGAAGCCTGAGAGGCACGATTTCGATGGTGTAAGTTTTCCCTTGCTGATTTGTGGTCTGCGTATGTGTTTTCCCCTATCAATACTAGGAGTTTGGCTTCCCTCCCATTTGTGGACTGTGTAATGCTGCCATTGTTTCATTGCAAGATTGGGGTTGTTGTTATTAGCCTAGTTTTGGGTTGCTGTGTGTGCAAGTATCTTTTGGGTTGCTGTTGAGTTGTTTTGGCCACACTAGGGCCAAGAACAACTCGGAATCACCTTGTTTGGATTGAGCTTCATTCACCATCTTTGAGTTGTCACCCTGTTTCCTTTGGTTTTCTTCATAGAGCTGTAAACTGATTGTTTTATTGCGGGTATGTAGTGGTTGGTCTTCGGACACTGTGGAGTGGGATTGAAGGCTGGGTATGCTTGAGAAACCTGGGTTTGGGAGCCACACAGAGAGAGGTATATGGCTAGATTTATTCTCTGCAACCCTGGAAGAGCACTGGCAAGGGAAGTCAGTGCCCGAGGGACTGTGAAGTAGAGAAGAGACCGATTTCTAGTGTTGGGTGTGTGTGGGTGTCTTAGAATTTAGGCTAGCTCTAGTGTAGGCGTCCTTAGCTTTTCCATGAGAGTACCAGTTTAGCATTCATCCTTTCCTAGCTCCTTGATAGCCTAATAAACCCAACTGTGTTGACTTGGATGTATTGTGTATCCTTGGCTATGTGTAAGCCTGCTTAGTCCCTTATTCCTTAGGGAATCATGCCCAGCTCGGGGGTGGCAATGTTGCTGAGAGATTGATGAGCACGTTGGCCTATGGTTGGTTGGAACGTTCCAGCGATGTAGCTGGTTGTGGCATGAGTTCTTATAAGATGAGTATTCTTGACCATTTTGTCTCTGCTGTTATATTTATTATTAATGAATAATGATGAACATGTTGATGCTTGAATGCATATGTTTGCTTCCACTATATGTTGAGTAACTATGCATCCTTGTATGTTTTATGTTTCAAGCATTGTATTTCAGCATTATATGTATGTTCATGTTCATGGGGATAGTTTTCTAGAGGTTTTTGATGGTTTGGTAATGACCTCTTCACCGGTTGAAGGGTTGGGGATGTTACAAAGGACCATTCATGCAGCTGGGGAACAAGCTGGAAATCCTAATGACACTGGGACGACTAGATCTCAATTTGAGAGTGCCCTTTTTTTGAAAGATCCACTCTTTGCTGAGAAGTTTTATTTGATGATAGATTCTGATCCATATAGATATGAATATGCAGAACATGATCCAAGATGGAAAAAAACCATGAAATAATAATTCAGCTTGCTCCAGAAGAACAACACATGGGAGCTGGTTGATCTCCCCCCCAGGGAGAAAGCTAGTGAAGTGTAAGTGGAGTCTTTAAAAATAATTTTGATGCTGATGGTTCACCTTTGAATTATAAGGAAATATTGGTAGATAATGGATACTCTCAGGTACATGTTATTTATTACAATGATACCTTTGCACCAGTGGCAAAGACGAACTCCATAAGGCTAGCTCTAGCCATTGCAGCTTCAAGGCAATGGGAGATACATCGCATGGATGTGAAGTGTGCCTTTATAAATGGAGATATGAATGAAGATATTTATATGCAGAAACTAGAGGGTTTTGTATCTAATCCATCTTTAGTGTGCAAGTTAAATAAATCATTGTATGGGCTCAAGCAAGCCCCTAGGGCTTGGTATGCCAAGATTGATGGCTTTCTGCTGTCACTGAGTTTTGTTCGATGAAAGTCTGATCCTAATGTCTATTTGAAACTGATTCATGGTTATTTAATTATTATTGTTCTCTATGTGGATGACCTACTGATTATAGGAAGTTCAAAAAAAGAGATTGCTTCCTTGAAGGATGCAATGAACCATGCCTTTTCTATGACATATTTGGGATTGTTGAGCCAATTATTGGGTCTCGAAATTTCTCAATCCTAACATGGAATAAAATTCCATTAGTACAAGTATGATTCAAATTTTCTCAACAATTTCATCATAAAATTTTGCAAGCCAAGCAAGACTCCATTCCTTTTAGGAGTTAAGCTTGAGAAAGCAGGTTCTTCTCCTATGGTAAATAATACACTATATAGTCAGTTGATTGGGTGTTTTCTTTGTCTTACACATACTCAACCTGAATTATATTATGTAGTTAGTGTGGCTTCAAGATACATGTATCAGCCTCATTAGATCCATTGGAGAGAATCCAAGAGGATCCTAAACTTTGTTCATGGAACAAGAACTCATGGGATTTTCTACAAAGCAAAATATGACTTAGAGCTAGTTGGATTTACTGACAATGATTGGGTAGGTGATAAAACAGATAGAAATTATACCTCAAGATATGTGTTCATTCTTGTAGAAGGACCAATCAGTTGGTCAAGTAAGAAATAGACTGCCATAGCACTCTCATCTACACAGACAGAGTATAGAGGAGTTGTAAATACAGCTACTCAATGTTTGTGGTTGCAGGGGATACTTGGAGAATGTGATTTCGAATCAGAGTTTTCAACAGTCATCTATTGTGACAATCAAAGCACCATTTGACTATCCACTGATCTAGTTCAAGGCAAAGAACCAAGCACATTGAGATCCATATGCACTATATCACACTACTACATTTTGACCAAAAATTCGACGGCCATCATGTCGGATTTTTGACACTTCCCTGTCGCATGTACGACACTTTGATTTTTTGTTAAGCATCGAAAACTTGTCGTCGGGTTTCCAACACCTAAGTAACCGTCGGTTAAGCGACACCTAAGTAACCGTCGGTTAAACTTAAAGCGTCGGTTAAGCGACAACATATCTTCAACAATAGTGAAAGTTTTTAAGAAAATAACCTTCATGCTGTTGGTTAAGCGACAGAAGGACCGTCGGATAAGCGACAGATATTAAGACAAAGCGTCGAAAAAATGACAGATATAACCGTCAGATAAGGGACTTTTATTAAGACAAAGCGTCGAAAAAATGACAGATATAACCGTCGGAGAAGTGACTTTTATTAAGACAAAGCATCGAAAAAACGACAGATATAACCGTCGGAGAAGCGACGGATATCTAGAAAAAACGTCGGAAAAGCGACATGTGAAAGCGTCGCTTAAGCGACGCTTGTTGAAGTTTTTTTTTTTAAATATTGTGAAAATAGATTCAATGTAGGCATCCATTACTTAATAGTCACCACCGTTTCAATGAGGGAAAGAAAAGGTGTTGAAGTCAATTATCTTACTAGAGGCTCTTGAGATTAAGTTAGTACCCACACTCAGGATAAAAATAAATAACTTAAAAAAAAATTCCGGTACCTAATTCTCATCGCACTAGGTAAGCAATAGCAAACCAAATTCTATACAAAGGAGATAGATTTACGCTTGTCAAGACTGGTTATTTGTTACATCACTACACCCTTCTCACTTAGTTTTTTTTCCATATCTTATTAGTTGAATGCTTTATTGAAAGTGTGAGAAGAACTCAGCTTATTGAAAATAACAATTTTTCATAATTAACAAGAGTTATACCTTGTTATTATTATTATTAATATATGAGATTTGTTACTCAATTTGATGAACAATCACCCATTTTTGTAAACAAAATGAACAAAGTAAAATACTAGAATGACACAAGTTAACCTCTAAGTATTTCACTTCCTAAACTTGGTCGATAGACCAGACTTATGATATGATATCTGTAATGCAATTCAAAATAAATGAATTAATCGCTTACAATTTCAATCTCTGGCACGGTAATCAATGCTGAGAGGCCATAACTAAGCATCGTCACCAATGTTTTATTAGCACCATCGCCAATGTTTTATTATTCATGAAATTGAAGAGCTTGATTTTTATAGTTCTAGAAAGCAAAGCTTGGTTTGCTAAATCCACAAATAACATAAAATCCATTGAAAGAATATACTGCTTATCATTGGTGGCATTTGCTTTGAGCAATAAATGAAAATTCAGGTGGTAAGCAAGAATTTAATTTGGGATTATACATTGCCATCGCAAAAAGTTCTTCTTTACTCCTTTTCCTGCTACTGTGCTTAAGAAAACTTCATTGCCAGAGAGCTGTAAGAACTGATTTCTTTATTGACCGTGGGTTGAAAACCTATGATGAAGATGTTGATCCATTGGCCCAAGGAGGAGGGGAAAAACTGGAGCGACTGGTACTTGCAAGAGGACATTGCCGGACAAAAGGATTTGTAGAATCTTTTGACCCACTAGCAGAAAACAGTTGTCTTCTATTCTCATTGACCTTCAAATTCTATAGAGTATACAATTCAACCTCATGTGAATAAGTCCATGTAGGAAAAATTCAAACAATGATATCAAACACTTAATTAAAAGAGTAAAACAATCCTATCTACAAACTTCGGATGAAGCTCTTACACTACAGCCTATGACCAATAAAATTTACAATAACCATAAAGTTGACCAAGAATCCATGAACCACTGATGAATTGATTTGTTATGGACTAATCGATTGTTCAGGATGTATTGGTAAATACAAAAGAATTTTTGGTTACCTCAGTTCGCATAGTTAACACCTCCTTGAACTCTTTGGTAGTGCTCATCAATCGGTTTTTCAAGTTATCCACAACTGTAGTTGAGTGTTCTGTTGTGTGTTTTGAGGTATTCCCACTTTCATTTTGAGAATTGCAGAGGATTTGCAGGTCTGTAATAGTAGAATTTAATGCAGTAATATCCTACTTGATAACAGCTGTAAGCTCTTGGATCTCTACAGTTGGATCATCAAACACTGATGTTCTTTTGGCCACTGCATAAAAATGCTACAAAATGTCATGTTTCTCGTTCTCAAGCAAAACAAAGATTTTAAATAGAACCAAAAACTGGAGCATTGCTCTATTACTGTTCCAGTATCAATTGGATAATAATCGTAGCATTGCCCAGCCAGTCATTCAAACTACAAACAGGTGACATATTAACATTGATCCAGAGCAGATTAAAAAACCATTCAGAATTGTACAACATAATCTAGAGCCATTTCACTATGCTATATGCTATATGAACTGTTGTGAAGCAACCCCAATAGTTTATATCCTATGAACTGAACACTGGAAATATGAATTAAGCTAAATGGGCACTTAATTAGAAAATAGTTGTTAAAGCAATGATGAAGGAACAATGGTATTTTCATCAGGCTTCCCCCTTTAGTTTCTTTGTAATGCCAGCAAGTATTTTCATGGATGAAAAGCTTGCTCCAAATCTAGTTTGCTTGGCTGGTGTGAAGCATCACCAGCAAAAGTTCAAGAACCATATGGACTGCCGCCTTTTACTTGTTCCATCTCAAACATTCCAGCTCCAAAAGTATATCCTATTGGTACATAGAGCATGCCATGGTGAACCAGCTGTGTTATAGCCGTCAATTTGCATGCTGCTAATGTTGTTAAAATCACATTGGAACTAACAAGTTCAACAAATTCAGAAAATTTTCTATTAATAAATTCTTTATGTACAAATATGGCTCTTTAAAACAGAATAAAAAAGTGTGACACCACAAGCACAAGCAATTTAAAGTGGTTTGCTTCCATGTCCAATGTCGCCTATCATTATTGAAGTTTGTTTTTCAGTAAAATGACCAAAAGGGGCATTAAATACAATCCCCATATACATTCCACAAGCCAAATATGTGAGCAGTATCATATCATTCATGTCCCAAACGGTTGCAAATATATTAAGGCATTGAAATATATTTTTTCAAGCAATGCCACTGAGCGACTGATATCTCGTTTGGGCCAGAGCTTGATATCTCGTTTGTTGATTTCATCAAAAGGCTTTACCATGAAGGAAAGATACAGGAAGCAGCAACTATATTAAGGGAATTGGAATTAAGGAAAGATACAGGAAGCAGCAGTAGCATTCTATAGAGGATGGGAGGTTTGCTTATACTGATGAATCTCTTGTTCTTGTAGCTCGCATTCTTATTATAAGGACATCCACAGGGTCAAAATATCCAAGAAGTTTGTGCAAGTCTTCCATCCCTATTTCATTTGGAAGTTCTTCTCATGGCTTTTCATTCTTCAAATGCATTTGAAAAAATCATGGGTATTGTTTATTCACACTGAACCATGCACAGTTGGCAATTCTAATCACAACTGTATACTCCATGTATTGTGCTAAAGTTCATGGTGGATGGCTTGGTTTAATCCTTTGCATGAAAATGAGGTGCTACGAATAAAAAGTAGCTCAGATTATTATGAAACATTGGGTCTCTCTCGCTATGAGAACATAGATTTTGCTGTCCTTAAACGAATGTACAAGAAAAAGGTAGTTTTTGCAAATTTTAAAAGGTCAAATTATGGATGCATGGTTAGTGATATTTCATACTTCTAGAGATTGATGGTTAGTCATACTTACTTCATACCCTTCATACTGGCTTTGAGTTTCAGAAAATCCATCAAAGTCATCCTCATCACTGTCAGATTTGGCCTCCTCTATAACCAAAGAAAATGCTTTTTTGGCAGATGCTAAACCAGCTTCTTCATCCCTGAAAGAAAAGTAATGGCACTGAAAAATTTTAACTAAAATAATTTCAATATTGAAAGAACTTTTAAACAAAAATCAACTGAATACCTCTCATTATCAATTTCCTTTTGCTGCCTGTGAGCCTCTCTCAATATCTTATTGCTGATTGTTTGACTTACATACTGTTAAAGAAACACACCATTAGAGCAATGCAAAGCTGTTGCTGATTCAAAATATATTACCAAAATGTTCATGCAAGATGTCCAGTACTGTAAATATCATATGAAGTTCATCAGTTGAATCACTACCTATTCCATTATTTATATTTTTGAGCTTAAAAGGACTTTTCTCCTATGCATAGTGATTTATGACAGATTCTAATTATCGCATATATCAAAGACTATGGGAAAGTAACTTGATCAATCAAAAAATCAGTACACATCATTGCTGAAATTCAACTTTTGCAAACATCATATTTATGTGAAAGAATAAAAATACAATTATTGGACTACTTTCTAAATGAATTTCCATCACTTAATTGTATAATGTTCAAATAAAAGAATGGAAGAAGTCTGTGACAATAAGGAAATTAAATATTAAGCACATCAATACCAATTGTCGGTTCAGATATACTAAATTTTAAAATGCCAACTGCAGAGCCTAAAATACAAGGAAATACATATACCTCTTAATTATTCAAAATGTTAGTCTTAATCACTGCTATTTCTATTATTATAACATTATTGCTCTTCAAGGATTTTTCCTCAAAGCTGTTATTCTCAGTTCACAATTTTTAGTTATAATGACTCTATTTGCTGACCCCTAAATTCATTCTTTTTAAATAAGCAAATTTTGATAGTGGTATGAAATATTAATGCATGAACTTTGACATAGAAAGCATCTATAAGCTATTTCTCGCTTGACATTTTCTCTTTCAATCAATGAATGACAGGTGACAGGACTTAATGTAAACTTGTGATTTATGTTAAGTGGATGTATCATTGTCAGCACAGAATATTATTTGTGGTTGGCACTATTCCCTGGATGAAGTGAGGGCACTTATGGATGCACACACAGAAAGAGAGAGAACAGTGTTTGTGATAGTTGGTACTACTTCTTTTGACACCCTTGTCAAGGCAGTTAACACTATCCAGTGTAAAGCAGCACTAGAAAGCAAAGGGTACACCCATCTGCTTATCCAACTAGGACGTGGAACATATTTCCCAACTAAGGTTTAACCCTTCTTCCCATGGATCTGCACTATTTTCTATCCTTGATATGAATAAGTTTGTGGTTTAAACTTTAGTTTAAGCATGTATTGATTGATTGGTCAACTGTGAACATCTACAGTTCCCACTAAGGGCAGGGTTTACCTATTATGAGTTGTTTTTTGTTGACTTTGAGTTTTGCTTAGTTGGTATTTGAGGATACGTTGAGGACTGCAAACACAAATATTGCATTGCAACCATTGTAATAGAATTTTTATATAATTTATCTGTCTTTTTTGGGTTCCTTTCTGATTTAAAAAGGATTTTGTTTTCCATTTTGAGTACTATCCCAGGTGGAGATGTTCAAATCTAGTTTACCTTGAATTTTTCCCTAATAGCTGGAACAACTTCATGTAAAAAATGACACCTGAATTTCAATGAATGCTTTCCAGAACTTCTTGGGATGGAGCCTATCCCAAGAATACCATAAGCCTATATCATAAGACTATTCCAGTAGGAGTTTTTCATCAATAATCAGCAGATTTTATTTACTAGATATTCACTATACTACAAATTCCTAGAGAATGTGTAGTAAGTCTCACAGGTAATAATGGTAGCGGGTACTGATAAATGAGTCAAACTTAACTAGAAGTCCAAGAGATGGATCTATTGCAAAGTATCAATGGCGAAAATCCTTAGGATTAGAATTTGTCTTAGCTGTGTCGGCCTTTACCATTAGCCAGCCCAGTCTTCCATGTGGGGTTCACTTGGGTTATCCTAAGAGCCAACAATTAAATAAAACAAGCCCAAACCTTGATGAAATTATTGTAAATCGTATTATCTAAGTGATGGGAAACTTTATGGTCCATTAAATAATAGACAAGGGACTTCATGGCTCAAAATGATGAAATGAAAACATGAATAAGGTGTTCATTATGGTACATCCTATAGTATATCCGACATTTGATATGATAGAACAGATCATATTATCGGTTGCCTCCTAGTTATCTTTTTCCTATTAAGAAAATATTCCATGTGCCTTCCATCTAGAAGCAACAGAAACTCTAAGACCTGAAAACCAAACTTCTCAGAATGACTTATGATTTGACACCAAGGCTGCTCACCATAATGGGTATCTAAAAATACGGTCAAATGTAAAAAAAGACAAACCCTAATTTGACTGTACAATGGATAACATTTAACTCAACCCCAATCCAAAACTAGGTCAAATCTAACCTGAACAAGGCAGCATTGGCTTGCTACATCAGACTTAAGTCAAAACTTGTGAAACTTGACAATCTATGCAAACATGACAAGCTGTAACCAGGTCCAATCACCCGCATGCCTATGTAAACCAATAAATCTCCAATATTACCCATTTTTTGCACATCTTGCAGCAAATTTTTAGACCTTCATGTAGCATCAATGGCACGGATTTTTGTGTTCATCTTCTAAGGATTGCATTCCTAGCATA
>LPNX010893094.1:683742-725621 GCA_001517045.1 Pseudotsuga menziesii | reverse complement strand
TAACGCCGCACTAGTGCTATGGGTTCTCTACATGGATGTCAATTTTTGTAGCTTGATTCGATCATTTAGGCCCTCAAAGGCTGCACCCACAAAAACATATACTTTATAATTTCCCTGAAAAATAAAAAGTTCTTGTTAGGAAAAATGAAATTTGACATAGCTATGCAAATTTTCGATACATAAAAGTTATATATTCGGAAAGGTGATTCAATTACCTACATTTCATGTTTTTTACTCAATGCAAGATATTTTGCATAAGTATCTCAAAAAATCCAAGTAAGTTGAGGGATGCCTGATTTTTCAGGTTTCTATTGCATCTAACGTGCACAAAAAGGTCCCTCATCTTCTTGCACACACCCGACGAGGATGATGACTATGATGATGAGGAGGAGGAGGAGGATGATGATGATTATGATGATGACGATGACGATGATGATGGTGAATAATGATGGTGATGATGATGAACAATGTTGGTGATGATGATGATGATGAGGATGATGACTATGATGATGAAGAGGATGAGGATGATGAGGATGATGATGATGATGATGACGATGACAATGATGATGAACAATGATGGTGATGATGATGATGATTATGATGATGATGGGGATGATGATGATGAAAACGATGATGAGGAACAATGATGATGATGATGATAGTGATGATGATGATGATAGGCTTAGTTGAAACTTTGCTTTCATTTTATTTTCAAGCATTTGCAATGGAATGATGATGATGAACAATGATGATGATGATGAGGATGATGATGATGATGAGGATGATGATGATGATGATGAACAATGACGGTGATGATGATGATGATGATGAGGACGCAGATGATGATGATGAGGATGATGATGATGATGATGATGATGAAGATGATGATGATGACGACGATGATTATGATGATGATAATGATGATTACGATGATGAGGATGATGATGTTGATGAAGACAATGATGATGATGAGGAGGATGATAATGACTATGATGATGAACAATGATGGTGATCACGATGATGACGATGAGGATGATGATGAGGATGATGATCACGATGACTATTACTATGATGACAGTGATTATGATGATGATGATGATGATTGCGACGATGAGGATGATGATGTTGATGACAAAGATGATGATGAGGAGGAGGATGATGATGACTATGAAGATGAATATGAGGATGAACAATGATGGTGATGGTGATGAAGATGATGACGAGGATGATGATGATGACGATGACGATGAGGAACAATGATGATGATGATGATAGGTTTAGTTGAAACTTTGCTTTGATTTTATTTTCAAGCATTTGCAATGGAATGATGATGATGAACAATGATGATGAGGAGGAGGAGGATGATGCATTAGAGGAAATTTCAACTCAAAATGGGCCTTTTAACTTTAACTCAAATTCCATGTCATCATCTGTTAGCCAATGAAATTTCTTTAAATTTGAAATACCGTATAGGTGTTAAACACTTTTTTAATATAAATTTGGGCATAGGTATCATAAAAAAAACTACTTTTTTTGTTTGTATTTTCGACATATCTCCCCGTGTGTTTACTCAAATTTTGATCAAGAGAGATTGTTGGATGCGGAATTAAATTTCGCATCCAATGAGTACCCACTTGGCATACTTTTGACGGAACCCGCTACCCGAAAAACAAGAAATACCTGAAAAAATGTGATGATGACATCATCATCACGTTTTTTCAGTTATTTCTTGTTTTTGGGGTAGCAGGGTCCATCAAAAGTATGCCGAGTGGGTAATTGTTGGACGCGGAATTTAATTATGCATCCAACGATCTCTCCCGATAGAAATTTGAGTAAAAACACAGGGAGATATGTCGAAAATACAAACAAAAAAATAGTTTTTTTCTTTTCTTCCTCCAAAATTAATAAATATTATTTTATTAATTTTTTTTAGGAGGCCCATTTTGAGGTGAAGCTTCCTCTAATGACAATGATGATGATGATGATGACGACTATGACTATGATGATGATGATGATGATGATGACGATGACGATGACGATGATGATGATGGTGAACAATGATGGTGATGATGATGAGGATGAGGATGAAGATGATGATGAGGAGGGGGGGGAGGAGGATGATGACGATGATGAAAAATGTTGTTGATGATGATGATGATGATGATGACAATGATGATGAACAGTGATGGTGATGATGATGATGGTGATGATGATGATGAGGAGGAGGAGGAGGAGGAGGATGAGGATGAGGATGATGATGATGATGACAACGATGATGATGATAGGTTTAGTTGAAACTTTGCTTTGATTTTATTTTCAAGCATTTGCAATGGAATGATAACGATGAACAATGATGATGATGATGATGATGAACAATGAGGGTAATGATGATGACGATGATGAGGACGAGGATGATGAGGATGATGATGAGGAGGAGGAGGAGGAGGATGACGGTGATGACAATGATGACGATGATGACAATGATGATTACGATGATGACGATTTTAAAGCTATTTGTATGTGATTTTTAATACATGCATAGTAAAATATGGTAAAATAACACTCTTATTGTTTTGATCAATTATGTGTAGATATGTTCTTATGCTTAAAGTATTCCATGTTTAGTGAACACAAATTCTTCGTAGCAGATTCTCTTCATTTCCTATTTAAAATCTTAAAATAAATTAAATGACACTCCCATATACATTTAACATTGGTTACCCAAGAGGTTCTTTATTTTTCTTGGGTCGAGAAGTATTCTATTTTGGAATATTTGTAATTTTATTTAATTGGGAAGAGGTTTCTCTATGGAACTAAGACAAAAATCCTCAATTTTTTTATGTATATGATCCAATGATATAATCAAATTCTTTGGTATTTGTTAAGATGGATTTATTGAGTTAGATTTCAATTGGAATTAAGATTTCAATAAATAACATTATAATATTATTAAAGTTATGATATGAATATTTTCATTTAAAAACTATTTAACAAAAAAAATCATAAGCATAATGATAATATTATATAAATATTATTTGAAATTAAATATGTAGTATAAAATGTTTTCATATACAACAATTATATATATGTAAAATTTATATAATAAAATTAATAAAAACTTATCAACATAATTATAATATTATAAAAATATTATTTTAAATTAAATATTTTAATATACAACAATTTTATGTGAGGCTAAATGTCAATTTTCTTCCAGTGTAGGGACATGTTTGCATTCAACCATGGAGGTATTGAACATGTTTCTTTGGGCGGCTTCCAAATATTTAAAGAATATATATATATCCCACGATTTGAATGTTATTCCTCGACCCACCCAAATAAAATAAACCCCAATATTTATATCACTATATCAAATTAAAACCCCCTTGACCCCTTAATATGAGGTAATATATATTTTTAGGATTTTAGGAGTATTTAAACCCTCAATATGAATGGATATGATATAATATTGCCTTTACTAGTGAACGCCCCTGTGGATGAGGATGAGGATGAGGATGATGCTGACAATGACAATGTGATGAACAATGATGGTGATGATGATGATGATGATGATGATAGGTTTAGAGTATATTGTAGTGGGGATGATGATGATAGGTTTTAGACTATATTGTAAAAATACTCAAAATAATCATGAATACGAAGTTGTTGTTGAAGAATGTTAGTCATTAAATGAAATAAACGTTAGTGAGTAAATGCTCTAAATGTTAAATAGGGGCATGCACACGTTTGAGTTTGTGTGCACGTCAATGCACACTCGCGGTATTATATTCATGTGCATGTACTTAAAGGCGTGTGCGCACACCTGTTAGTAGGTAACAAAAACTGAGATGTGGATTCCTGGGATTGCTACTAATTTTCACGAGTTTTCTTTTTTCTATTTGCACATTTTGTGCTCCTGAACTGTGCAATTTGGATCAAAATCCATCACCACTCTTTGATATATTGGATATAATCTCACTCTTGGAATCTAACAAACATATTCGGTGGCCTTGGAAGTTAGTGGAAAGATTCACACTACACGTTTTCATTGGAAGAAGAGATCATTTTGAATAGGTATGGTGAATTGTAAATAATTGTTTTAATTCACAAGATTTCAGATCATTTCATTGATTTATGTTTTATGATATTCCTACAACAATATATCTCTCATAGACAACATTTAATTTCACAAGAATAAATCCCAACTTCACATCTAAACAAGTCTCATATTCTCCATACAAGATGAAGTATGCAATGTTAACTAATTTACATTTGCACATGAATATATTTTGATCTCACACAATGATGGCATAGATGAAGGTATCTCTTGAGACTCTTCAATTTAAAAAAAAAACTTTGAAGTAATCGTGGGAGAGGTTCCATATTGAATAGTTCACCAAGTTGTCCATATTCTCTATACAAGATGAAGTATGCAATGTAGACCAATAATCATTTGCACATGAATATATTTCTATTTCCCACAAGGATGGCATAGATGAGGTTCTCTATTGAGACTCTTCAATTTGTATAAAAACCTTGGAAGCAATCATGGGAGAGGGTCCATATTGAACAGTTCACCAACTTGTCCATGATCTCCTTTTCATGCTAGATTCATTAGAGGAAATTTGGGGTCTAAAATGGGCCTTATAAGAAAACGTGCCAAAATAAGTTTTTGTGAGTTGGAATTCAAGAACCAATAGAATTTCAATAAAATAAGTCAACCATAATGGTTGAATTGACATATTTTTCATTAAAAAAAAACTACTTTTTTTGTTCGTATTTTCGACATATCTCATTGTGTTTTTACTCAAATTTCGATCAGGAGAGCTCGTTGGATGAAGAATCAAATTACGCATCCAACGAGCTCTCCCGATCAAAATTTGAGTAAAAACAAACGGAGATATGTCGAAAATGCGAACACAAAAAGTAGTTTTTTTCTTTCTTCCTCCAAAATTAATCAATATTATTTTATTGTTTTAACTATTATTTTATTATTTTAACTATTATTTTATTATTTTCCTTAGGAGGCCCATTTTAGACCCCAAAATTCCTCTAATGTATCATAGCACGCCTTTGAGATTCACAAGGATGCCTCTACCTCAATGATTTATCCTTTTTTTTCGAGGGATTTGCAACCTCCTCATTTCACTCATCTTCTTTTGACTTCCAATACTTTTTTAACACAAAGGAAGTCAGAATCCTATAGCTGTAATACCTACAAACTTGACTATCTTTACTTGACTCAATTAGAGTATAAAAACGAAAATTTGGTCTGAACATAAAGAGAAACCTTTAATCAATGATTATGTATCAATGCCAATAATTAGCATACTAACATATTTGTAATTTAGTTATTTATGTTGGAACGCATCATGTATCTTGTATAATGGAACTAATACCTTATTTGTTGCTTCTTATGCAGGGGTAGACCTCATAGTTTTGATAAATAAACTTTTGGATATGGGAAACTCACGTCACAGAGGAAGAAAAACTAGAAGGAATATGCCCATTGAAAAGGAAAATGAGGTAAGAGAAAAGGCCAGGTTGGCAATGGAGAGAGTGAGACATGGTCTAGACATTTCCACTGATATTGCAACCGATCCTAACCTAGTTGATGACATAACAAACTCTACTTCAGAACCACAGGTGAAGAGGTTGCGTCCAATGGACCCAACTCAAGTTCCAACATCAACATAGTCTCCAACCAACAATCCATCAATGAGCCATGTTGAAGCTCTTGAAGACATAGGTGTATTGAGAGACACTAAGTATGAAGCATTGGACCTAGGAGAAACGATTAATTTTCAATATCTTCCAGAAGACCCCAACCATGTCGAGCACACTCCCAATATGGACCGACATGTGAATGATTCACCATAGCAAAGAATCCCTGGGATCTGTAGCTCATGTCCACCTTCCCTACCTTGACTGTCTACTGCAAGAAAAAGGACTCCTAGACGTATCCATGTGGATGAAAGTATTCTGCCAAGACTTGAAGGTAAGTTGGCCAAACTCACTATCGATTAGCAATGTAACAAATTAATGAAGGAATATTTTGAATCCAAAGGTGATGTAGGTAAATGTCAATTATTACTATGTTTGTTAAAGTCAAATTGTTTAGTTGTTGTTAGAAAAATTCTAGGCATAAATATTGTAAGAAGTTCAGAGGCTAACAATCATATTGTTAGAAATCTCCAATCTGCTTTTAATGCGATTGGGAAGACATCTCGCACTAAAGATCTTTTTGCAGCTCGTCGTTTGTTATCAGAATCAGTTGTAAGCAAGTCCACACGGCAACATCACCTCCTTTCACACACTTATCATATACTTAAATTAAATAGAAAACCTGTTCAAAAGTACTCTGTTATAAGAGAAAATCTGCAGACTCTAGGTGGAAAAGATTGTTGGGCTTTTGTCAGTAGGTTGCCTCGTCGAGATATGAAGCTAATTGATGATGTTAAGGAATTAGTACAAACTTTCTGGCATGATCATACCAAACCTTTATCTAATCAAAGAGATGTGCTAAAGTTGAAAAAAGGTTCTACCGAACGTGAACCCCATGTCAAACACTTCCTTGACACAACACAGACTGAACTCTATGAGAGATTCAAGAATGAGCACACACAATTGAACTTGGGCCAAAGCTCCTTTGAGAAATGTAAACCATGGTACGTTCGTATATGCATTGATCGAAACACATGCTGTTGTATATACCATGTATAATATGAATATTTTTATGACACATAAACATATATTTTGTGATTTGCATACTAACCTTGAGCAGGGCTGCAATGAATCAGTAATACCACTGAATGCATCAAGAGATTTTATCGTCAGCATCATGTGTCCAAGGCATCAAGGACAAAAGTACTATGGAAAATCATGTCTATATGGGAATTTTTCCAGGTGCAGTGTGTTTTCTCTTTTGAATCATTGTATTCATGGAATTGATGAGCATCAATTTGGCAATATGAGTGTGGAAATGCAGAGCTTCAAGTACATAGCCTATCAATCAGATAGTGCAAAGGAAAGTAAAATTATTGCATTGGTGAAGTCACAGGTGTGAATGATTATTGCATGTTTTTCCTCTTACATGTTTAGTTTCTACATATACATTCTTTAAAGGTCACATTCTAATACGACCCTTGTTTTCATGGCACATGTATGGGTATGTGATTTTTTGATGGAGTTCTATAAGAAAACCGAGCAGTATGTTCAACATGTTCATGTAGCGCGATGGCAGGATGAGAAGAACAGAAAATGAAGGGAAAGATATACCATTGGGACCATATTGTCAATTGTGTATTTTGCAGAAAACTACACCCTTTAGCCACAAAATGAAATTTAGAGTCAATACTACCATTCCGACCAAGTCAGCATCATGGTACATATTACGTATAGGCATGGCCCTAAGAGAAGCATTAACAATAGGATAATATAGAAGGAGACAAACTTTTACATAAGTGATGACAGATGCCATGATCTGCATTATGTGCAACATTGTTTTTGAATTTTCTATGATCAGCTAAAGGAGGGAGATATACAGATGGATCAACATTATATATGGTCAGGTGGTTTTGCAGGCAAGTTCAAAAGTTCTCGATTCTTCCAATGGATGAGTATGTTACATAAGACTTATAATCTGTTGCATATATGGAACTACTTTGAGACCAGGCACGGAAAAGGTGAGCATGACAAGGCCAGTGCATGCATCAAGACCACACTACGAAGGGGGGAGATGAGGTTTACCAAAAACCCCCATATCAAATATGCAGAATCCATAGTTCAATGGTGCTCTGTAACAATGTCAGACCGAACTAAAGTGGTAGGAAGGCTAGTTAGGAATTTTTTGCATGTGGTTGACATAGATCAATCACATTCCTATAGTTGCGGCACAGTACAAGGAAGATGTGGATTTCATTCGGTTCGAAGCTCAAACAACCCCCTATTTGAAATATGGATGCAGAAACTTGTTTGCTTTTGTAACCCTTGTAGCAATGGTGTTGCAACTGCAACAATTTTTCCCAAATTTGTAAAATTTTGGACCCTCCTTTTGATTTTATCTAGCCCAGGTTTGTTTAATTTGTTTAAATCTGTCCTGGAAGTCCATTTTTCTTTGCTTAATAAATTGATCATCGGAAGCTCAGTCAACTATTTTTCCATTGTTTCGGGAGTTGAATGATCTAATACTACTATTTTCTTCGTTGAAACCACAGAAACCTTGGAGTCTTTGTTTTATTTGAAAACTTAACTTATGATTTTTTGATAATTTTTTATTCACTGTCGGAAGTCTGTTAATGTTTGAGTCAGAGCATTAGTTCTCTATGTTGCTGACATTTCGGAAGGGAAATGATGAACAACTCTTTTTTCTCACTGATCTGTGACCTTATCACCTTGTGGTTTTATTGCTCAAATCTTTCGATTTTCGATGATTCTTTTTCTTTTCGCTATCGGATTGTTTTTTGACAAGAGATCGAAGGTTTAGTCCTCTACGATGCCACCATTTTGCAAGGTTTTCCCTTTGTGTTGCTGACACTGCAGAGGCATTTGGATTTAATTTTTTGACTGTTAGCACTTAGGACTCCCAATCGTCGATGCGAAACCGTAGTTGTTTGTGAGTCCGCTGTTGCGCCTGTCGATCAAACTATTTTCCCAATGTTTAGTGTTTTCAACTGCAGATGCATTAGTGGTTTTTGGTTCCAATCTCCGACGCATAACTATTGGCGGCATTTAGTGTTCGGGAGCACCGACACTACGACAGATTTTAGCTTTGCATTGCTGACACTGTGGAAGTGTTGGGGTTTAAATCACCGATGCATAGTACTTAGAGCTTCCGATTGCCAATGATTTTTTGTTATCGCGAAACCCATTGTCTGACTGCTTCTCACCATTATGGCTGTCTTGCGAACTATCCACCCGACAGCTAGTGCTTCTGCCCACCGATTGAGTTGTTTTTTCTCCCGTCGATGAAGGTTTTTTTTTCGTCGATATCTTTTACTGAGGGTTTTCCATGATGAGGAGCATAGTATAGAGTCTAGTGTTTTCGAGATTAGTAGTAGCAGCAACATGGTTGATGTTTTCATCATAAGGTTTCGAGTTTGTTCAGATGTGACCCGGATTAAGATGAATAATCTTTTCTATCAGGGTTGTCTTTTTGGTTACAGCAAGGTTTTAAGCACAACTGAAGGATTTTATTTTCCTTGTCATTCTTTATTTTCATGCATTAATAATGTGTATAGTTATTTTACAGAATGCATATGGAGGAGGTAAATATACTGATACAGTTTTTTGTTATTTTGGTAAAAGATAAATGGTCTAAGGACATGCTATGTTTATGACAGGGTGATTGCTGTAAAGAAGATATGTCTAAAAGACAAAAGCAGAAGAGGCAGAGAATTGTTTGAAGAATGAGGAAGAAGAAAGAAAGAGAGCTACAGAGGAGGCATCAATGAGGAAGAGAAAGAGAAATAAAGAAGCAGAGATAAAGAAAAGAGAAGAAGAAAGTGAGGGTCTGAGATTAACAAGATCTAAAAAATACCAACAGATTACTGAGCAAATCGATAGTAGCAGAGGCCCAGGCTTGGAAAAAGTTCATCAACGACCAAGCTGGTCCCTCTTCATAAAGTGCTCTTAAATTTTAATTTAAAATGTAACATATTGTATAAATTATGAGCACATACTACAAGACAACATTTTGGAAGTAAAAGGTTGACGAAGCCCAAAGTTCATCGAGGGGCAGCCCAAAGGTTTTGATTTTTTATATAAATATAGGAGAGTTTAGATGTAGAAGGGACTTTTTCCAGGATTATTTGTGAGATTATATTGTAAGATAACTATTTCCTTTTGCAATAAATAATTACAAGTTTCCTGCTGGTGAAATCTTGGTGGAATGTTTCAAATGCTTTGCTATGGATCTGTTAAATGTGAACTATTTCCTTTTCAGCTTATGTCCATTAACTGTGAGATCGATATAACTCATTGAATCTCTGTTCATGTTATGAATGCACTCTAGTTTATTATGTGAAATTTCCACTGTGAGTAATGAAGGTTGTCATTAACAATAAGCTATCTTGTTGTTCATATTTCTATTAAGGTTCATGCATTTTGAAATAAGTAATAGCGATCTGTAATTTTTCTTAATGCATGCGCAAAAATACATTACTCATCGATAAATGATAATTTTGCTCCCTAGGGATAGGCTAGTTAGTTAAATTTAGTTTCTTGCTGTGTGTGATTTAGATGCGAGAGAGTTAAGACAAGAGGTAAGAACCTGTGCATCACATTGTGACACTCCTCATTATCTCTATCAATCTGCATTTTTAGATAGGCACTTGCACAACATACTTAAACACAAAAAACTAAAAATATACACGGTGGATCGGGCCGTAACCGGTAAAACCTTTTAATTTGTTACTTGACCTACGGTAGTCGGACCATAAACTGGACGGATTCCCCATACCAAACAGTAACGGGCTAGTTGGGAACGTTTATTGGGGAGAATCCCTAACTATTGTTACCTATGATTTTCTAGGCCTTAACAGTTTTTGGCACTAGAAGGAGGGCCACCATGCATGGCTGGCCGAGAAAACTGATTTCCTTGAAATTATTCCACCAGTAACAGTTCTGAAAGTAGTTTGTTTCACAAATCCACTCCTGAAGATAAATAGAAAGGGTATCTGTATCCTGTAGATAACAAAGTGGTTGTTGATTTAAGAAGAATCACTAGGGCATATGCGGAAAAAATTGGAGGATTACTTATCATTTATGTCTTACCTAGAAGAGAGTATCAGAAGAAATATCTCCCTAAATTAGAAGACTCAGTGTTGGTAGAAGATCTTGAAGAACTGGTAGAAGTAGCCTTAGAAGAAGTTGACAAACCTTTGAATCAGTTTGACCCATATACACCTTACTGTTCACCTGTTCATACCCCTATTCAGTCACCACCTCATTCTCCACTCAAAATCATGGCTCATGTAAATGCAAATCAACCACCTCCACCACCTGCTTGGAAAGCTAGGTCACCTTTAAATTTGACACCTCCATTGCATGATTTGCCTCAAGCTTTTGACAAAATGTTACCAAAGTTTGAACCATGTGAAGGAATTTTGGTAGATGATCATTTACAAAGTTTTTACCTGGCTATAGAAGGATTACGAGCTGGGGAGCATGAAGATGTAGTATGTAGATTGTTTCCCCACACTCTGAAAGGAAAAGCAGCCTCATGGTATTTTCCACTTCCTACAAATTTAATCACAGATTGGAACACATTTGAGAGATTGTTTAGAAGTAAATATGCAGTTCAGAAAACTCATGCAGCCTTAATGAAGGGGTTGTGTGCTCTAAATAAATAAAGAAAAGAAAAGGTGCATGATTTTACTCAAAGATTTGTTGCTTACCTAAATAATTTTACTGCATTAAATAAGCCATCTGAAAATGCTCTGATAGAATACTATACCTCAGCCCTTGGGCCTGATCTAGCCATGTTTTCCAAGAGATTAGTGAGACCTACATTAGCAAAAACTTATGAAGAAGCTGAGAAGGTAGAGGCTGAGTTGGAAACCATAGAAAATTATCCTGAGCAGTCAGGAGAAATTACTTTTGGAAGCAAAAAACCTTTATTACTGACTAAGCCTAAGGATGAGAGGTCACAGGATTTTGAAGGGATGTTGAAGATGATGCAAAAGTTATCCAACAGAGTGATAGATTTAGAGAGGGAAATAGAGGCTCACAAATCATATAAGCCTTACAATAAAAAGTGGGAGGGCGAAAATCAACCTAAAACTCCTCCACACAATCCTGCAGCAATGAATTTAACTGATGTAGGCATGGATAATTTTTGTACCTTTCATTAGTAGCCTCATTCTGAAAAGAACTGCCCACAATGGATCAATTCTATGGCATTGGTAATGAATCAGTTATTGGACTCCAAATTAATAGAAACTAATAAAGAGGAAGAAAAGGACAATCAATCCACAAGAAAACAAGAGGAGGATACTCTGGTTTTATGGGACTGTGTCTCAATGTTTGATATAGAAGAGGAAGATTCTTTGAAATAAGAGGAAACATTAGAAACCGATGTGACAATAAGAAGTCAAGGTTTGTTAAAAGAAGACAATTCAATACTTCTGAAGATTAAGAAACTTCATGAAAATATGAAGAAGATACAGAAGAACACTACAACTGTTAAAATACCTTAATTTACCATTTCAAGTCAAGACCCAAAGAAAATTAACATGCATGTCAAGCGTATTGAAGACAAGGTTGATAATGTCAAGAAGAATCTCAAAGCACCTGAGATGGGGTATGATATTGTGGAAGATATTGAAAAGTATAAGGTAAATATCTCATTATTTAAAATGTGTAATGTACCTCAATAGAAAGAAAAATTGTTAAAATCACTTCAAGTACCAGAAGAAGAGCTTCCTACTAACAACCAACCTGAAGAAGAAGTTGTTGAAGCAAGTGTGGTAGGTAATTCTAAGTGTAAAACCCCACCATTTCTCCTAACTTTTGAGATTTTCAACTATAATGTGCACAACTGTTTAGTAGACTTAGGGGCATCAATCAATGTTATGCCACTTTCAGTCTGCAAGAGAATTAATGGACAACCTAAACCATCCACTTGGCAGGTTATTCAATTAGACAGGACAACTGTGAAAGTAATAGAAGAAATGGAAGATGTTATAATCCGCTTATCTTCAAATGAGAAGGTATGTCAGTACATCGATATTGTAGTAACATACATACTTGATGTTTATGGACTTGTTTTGATTCGAGACTAGTCGGCAAGGCTAGATGGATACTTTGCATTAGATTGGTCACATCTATGATTGCCTCATAAGGGAAGTCCCAATCAGATAAAAATATTAAGAGAGCCTAAGATGAAGTATAATGTTACTCGGTTGGAGTGAAAAAATGAACTAGCGAATTCTGTGTTGGGAAATTACTTCATTGAATTGGAACCGGGAAATTACCTAGCTGAAGAAGCCAGCAGTACACCAGATACCCAGGTCGATCTCCTTCGATTTTCAGGGGATGATGAGATTGACTGTAAAATAGTAGATTTAGTTTCAGATGTAGTTTTTAATTCAAGTTCGGTAGAACTAGATAATGGGTAGTTACTTTTCAAATTACAGTCAAGCTTAGCCCCTCAACTCACAAGTTGCTAGATTTACAGGGGTGGGCAGAGAACTTACCAGTTAATGGTTCAGTTCTCAAACTTTATTTTCTTGATTTTATTTCTTGGTTATCTTGTACATAAATAAACTGATTGGTTTGTTTTATTTTAGTTTTGATTTGTTGATTTTTGTTTGTTTAGTAGGGTTTAATTGATTTTAATAAAGAAGCACAACTTTTGGTTGCACGGAGTTCATCAAAATTCTGGATTAACTAAATTTTTTGATTATGAGACTGTGTACTATTGATTTATTTGAAAGAACTTCTAGTTTAGCAGTTTTCCTAAATGTCTATGAACACATTGAAGTCCTACTTAATCCTTGTAAAATAACTCGGGATCAAAAGGTATGGAATACTATTTCGAGGCTCCATCCATCTCACATTTAAAATGTCTTAGGGGATGACAACAAAAGACCCATGGAGAGGAAGCATGGTAAACATTATATTATATTTAAATGATCCCATGCTGAGAATTGAAATCCAAAAGGAAAATAAGAGTCAAAATCTCCTAAGAAAAGAAATATATATCAAAACAAAGTGCTGAACCATACGAGTACAAGATTGCCAAAGTTATTCTCCATCTGTGAGCTGAAAAAATCAATACATCTCTCACACAAAAGGACACTATGGATAGAGGAGCCTAAATAAAAATTCAGAAAGAAGGCATGCAGGAGGACTCAAAAAGGACAAAAAGTCCAAAAGCACAAAAGTGCAAAAATGGCATGGGAATGAGGAACAAACGAATTTTTCTATATACGATATGTTACAATCATGTGGTGTCCAAGTTGGGAGCTACCCGAAGACAGAGGAAAAAAATGAAACTCATATTCTTGGCCTAAAAAGAGATATCTAGACTTTGAAATCTTGGTTTCCATTTTCCCTAAATTGGACTATGAATCATGAATTAAAAGTACATACATCTGCCATTTGGGAAATCCAGACATCTAGAAGAATTCTACATGTTGGTATTTATTGTCAAACAGTATTTTACTTAAAGAAGAAATTGTCCAAAGATCTGTGTTCACCAGGTAGTAGCCAATTGTTGCAGCTACAACAATTTTTCCCAAATTTGTAAAATATTGGACCCTCCTTTTGATTTTATCTAGCCCAGGTTTGTTCAATTTCTTTAAATCTGTCCTGGAAGTCCAATTTTCTCTGCTTAAGAAATTGATCGTCAGAAGCTCAGTCAACTATTTTTCCACTGTTTCGGGAGTTGAATGATCTAATACTACCATTTTCTTTGCTCAAACCTTGGAGTCTTTGTTTTATTTGAAAACTTAACTTATGATTTTTTTATGATTTTTGATTCGCTGTCGAAATTCTGTTAATGTTTGAGTCAGGGAATTAGTTCTCTATGTCGTCGATGTTTCAGACATGCCACCGATGTCTTGCAAACTATCCACCCGACGGCCAGTGCTTCCGCCCGTCGATAGAGTTTTTTTTTTTCTCCCACCAATGAAGATTTTTTTTTCTGTCGATATCTTTTACTGAGGGTTTTCCACGATGAGGAGCATAGTATAGAGTAGTGTTTTGGAGATTAGCAGTAGCATCAATGTTGTTGATGCTTTCATCAGAGGATTTCAAGTTAGTTCAGATGCGACCCAGATTAAGATGAAGAATATTTGCTATCAGGGTTTTCTTTTTGGTGACAGACAGGGTTTTAAGCACAACCGAAGGATTTTATTTTCCTTGTCATTCTTTTTTTTCATGCATTAATAATGTCTATAGTTATTTTACAGAATGCATATGGAGGAGGTAAATAGAATGATATAGTTTTTTGTTATTTTGGTAAAAGCTAAATGGTCTAAGGACATGTTATGTTTATGACAGGGTGATTGTTGTAAAGAAGATATGTCTAAAAGACAAAAGCAGAAGAGGCAGAGAATTGTTTGAAGAATGAGGAAGAAGAAAGAAAGAGAGCTGCAGAGGAGGCAGCAATGAGGAAGAGAAATAGAAATGAAGAAGCAGAGATAAAGAAAAGAGAAGAAGAAAGTGAGGATCTGAGATTAACAAGATCTAAAATTACCAACATATTACTGAGCAAATCAATAGCAGCAGAGGCCCAAGCTTGGAAAAAGTTCGTCAGTGACCAAGCTGGTCCCTGTTCATAAAGTGCTCTTAAATTTTAATTTAAAATGTAACATATTGTATAAATTATGAGCACATACTACAAGACAAAATTTTGGAACTGAAAGGTTGAGGAAGCCCAAAGTTCATCGAGGGGTAGCCCAAAGGTTTTGCTTTTTTATATAAATAGAGGAGAGTTTAGATGTAGAAGAGACCTTTTCCAAGATCATTTGTGAGAGTATATTGTAAGAAGAACTATTTCCTTTTGCAATAAAGAATTACAAGTTTCCTACTGGACAAAGCTTGGTGGAATGTTTCAAATGCTTTGCTATGGATCAGTTGAATGTGAACTATTTCATTTTCAGCTTATGTCCATTAACTGTGAGATCATTCTAACTCATTGAATCTCTATTCATGTTATGAATGCACTTCAGTTAGTTCTATGAAATTTTCATTGTGAGTAATGAAGGTTGTCATAAACAATAATCTATCTTGTTGTTCATATTTCTATTAATGCTCATGTGTTTTGAAATAAGTAATAGCTATTTGTAATTTTTCTTAATGCATGCGCAGAAATACATTACTCATTGATAACTGATAATTTTGCTCCCTAGGGATAGGTTAGTTAGTTAAATTTAGTTTCTTAATGTGTGTGATTTAGATGCGAGAGAGTTAAGATGAGAGGTAAGAACCTGGGCATCACATTGTGACACTCCTCGTTATCTCTATCAATCTGCATTTTTATATAGGCACTTGCACATCATACTTAAACACAAAAAAATAAAAAATATGCACAGTGGACTGGGCCGTAACCGGTAAAACCTTTTAATTTGTTACTTGACCTACGGTAGCTGCACCATAAACCGGATGGATTCCCCATACCAAACAGTAATGGGCTAGTTGGGAACATTTATTGGGGAGAATCCCTAACTGTTGTTACCTACAATTTTCCAGGCCTCAATAGTTTTTGGCACTAGAAGGAGGGCCACTAGTGCATGGCTGGCCGAGGAAACTCATTTCCTTGAAATTATTCCATCGGTGACAGTTCTAAAAGTAGTTTGTTTCACATATCCACTCCCGAAGATAAATAGAAAGGGTATCTGTATCCTGTAGATAACAAATTGGTTGATGATTTAAGAAGAATCACTTAGAGGGTATATGCGAAAAAAATTGGAGGATTACCTATCATTTATGTCTTACCTAGAAGAGAGTATCAGAAGAAAGATCGCCCTAAATTAGAAGACTCAGTGTTGGTAGAAGATCTTGAAGAACTGGTAGAAGCAGCCTTAGAATAAGTTGACAAACCTTTGAATCAGTAGGACCCAGATACACCTTACTGTTCACCTGTTCATACCCTTATTCAGTCACCACCTCATTCTCCACTCAAAATCATGGCTCATGTAAATGGAAACCAACCACCTCCACCACCTGCTTGGAAAGCTAGGTCACCTTTAAATTTGACACCTCCCTTGCATGATTTGCCTCAAGCTTTTGACAAAATGTTACCCAAGTTTGAACCAGGTGAAGGAATTTTGGTAGATGATCATCTACAAAGTTTTTACCTAGCTATAGAAGGATTACAAACTGGGGAGCATGAAGATGTAGTATGTAGATTGTTTCCCCACACTTTGAAAGGAAAATTGGCCTCATGGTATTTTGCACTTCCTGAAAATTCAATCATAGATTGGAACACATTTGAGAGATTGTTTAGAAGTAAATATGCAGTTCAAAAAACTCATGCAGCCTTAATGAAGGGGTTGTGTGCTGTAAATAAAGAAAGAAAGAAAAATGTACATATTTTTACTCAAAGATTTTATGCTTACCTAAACAATTTTGTTTTAGTAAATAAGCCATCTAAAAATGCTCTGATAGAATACTATACCTTAGCCCTTGGGCTTGATCTAGCCATGTTTTCCAAGAGATCAGTGAGACCTACATTAGCAGAAACTTATGAAAAAGCTGAGAAGGTAGAGGCTAAGTTGGAAAGCATAGAAAATTATCCTGAGCAGTCAGGAGAAAATACTTTTGGAAGCAAAAAACATTTATTACTGACTAATCCTAAGGATGAGAGGTCACAGGATTTTGAAGGGATGTTGAAGATGATGCAAAAGTTATCCAACAGAGTGATAGATTTAGAGAGGGAAAGAGAGGCTCACAAATCATATAAGCCTTACTATAAAAAGTGGGAGGACGACAATCAAGCTAAAACTCCTCTACATAGTCCTGTAGAAATGAATTTAACTGATATAGGCATGGATAATTTTTATACCTTTCATCAGTAGCCTCATTCTAAAAAGAACTACCCACAATGGATCAATTCTATGACGTTGGTAATGAATCAGTTATTGGACTCTAAATTAACAGAAAATGATAAGGAGGAAGAAAAGGACAATCAATCCACTAAAAAACAAGAGGAGGATACTTTGGTTTTATGGGACTGTGTCTCAATGTTTGATACAGAAGAGGAAGATTCTCTGAAACAAGAGGAACATCAGAAACCAATGTGACAACAAGAAGTCAGGGTTTGTTAAAAGAAGACAATTCAATACTTCCAAAGATTAAGAAACTTCAGGAAAATATGAAGAAGATACAGAAGAACACTACAACTGTTAAAATACTTGAATTTACCATTTCAATTCAAGACCCAAAGAAAATTAACATGCCTGTTAAGCCTATTGAAGACAAGGTTGATAATGTCAAGAAGAATATCAAAACACCTGAGATGGGGTATGATATTGTGGAAGATATTAAAAAGACTAAGGAAAATATCTCATTATTTGAAATGTGTAATGTACCTCAACAGAAAGAAAAATTGTTAAAAGCATTTGAAGTACCAGAAGAAGAGCATCCTACTAACAACCAACCTGAAGAAGAAGTTGTTGAAGCAAGTGTGGGAGGTAAGTCTAAGTTTAAAACCCCACCATTTCTCCTAAATTTTGATATTTTCAACTATAATGTGCACAAATGTTTAGTAGAATCAGGGGCATCAATAAATGTTATGCCACTTTCAGTCTGCAATAGAATTAATGGACATCCTAAACCATCCAAGTGGCAGGTTATTCAATTAGACAAGACAACTCTGAAAGTAATAGGAGAAATGGAAGATGTTTTAATTCGCTTATCTGCAAATGAGAAGGTATGCCAGTTCATCGATATTGTAGTAGCAGACATACCTGATGTTTATGGAATTTTTTTGAGTCGAGACTGGTCTGCAAGGCTAGATGGGTGCTTCGTATCAGATTGGTCACATCTGTGGTTGCCTCATAAGGGAAGTCCCAATCAGATAAAAATATTAAGAGAGCCTAAGATGAAGTACAATGTTACTCGGTTGGAGGGAAAAAATGAACCAGTGAATTCTATGTTCGGAAATTATTTCATTGAATTGGAACCGGGAAATTACCTAGATGAAGAAGCCAGCTGCACACCAGACACCCAGCTCGATCTCCTTCGATTTTCACGGGATGATGAGATTGACTGTAAAATAGTAGATTTAGTTTCAGATGTAGTTTTTATTTCAAGTATGGTAGAACTAGATAATGGGTAGGTTCTTTTCAAATTACAGTCAAGCTTAGCCCCTCAACTCACAAGTTGCTAGATTTACAGGCGTGGGCAGAGAGCTTATGAGTTAATGGTTCAGTTCTCAAACTTTATTTTTCTTGATTTTATTTCTTGGTTATCTTGTACATAAATAAATTGATTGGTTTGTTTTATTTTAGTTTTGATTTGTTTATTTTTGTTTGTTTAGTTAGGGTTTAATTGATTTTAATAAAGAAGCACAACTTTTGGTTGCATGGAGTTCATCATAATTCTGGATTAACTAAAATCTTTGATTATGAGACTGTGTACTATTGATTTATTTGAAAGAACTTCTTCTAGTTTAGCAGTTTTCCTAAATGGCTATGAACACAATGAAGTCCTACTTAATCCTTGTAAAATAACTCAAGATCAAAAGGTCTGGAATACTATTTCGAGGCTCCATCCATCTCACAATTAAAATGTCTTAGGGGGTGACAGCAAAAGACTGATGGAGAGGAAGCATGGTAAATAGTATATTATATTTAAATGATCCCATGCCAAGAATTGAAATCCAAAAGGCAAATAAGAGTCAAAATATGCTAAGAAAAGAAATATGTATCAAAACAAAGTACTAAACCATACGAGTACAATATTTCCAAAGTTCTTCTCCGTCCGTGAGCTGAAAAATCAATATATCTCTCACACAAAAGGACACTATGGATAGAGCAGCCTAAATAAAAATTCAGAAAGAAGGCATGCAGGATGACTCAGAAAGGACAAAAAGTCCAAAAGCACAAAAGTGCAAAAATGGCATGGGAATGAGGAACAAATGAATTTTTCTATTTACCATATGTTACAATCTTGTGGTGTCCAAGCTGGGAGCTACCCGAAGACAGAGGTAAAACATGAAACTCATATCCTTGGCCTAAGAAGAGTTATCTAGACTTTGAAATCTTGGTTTCCATTTTCCCTAAATTGGACTATCATCAATGATTAAAAGTACATACATATGCCATTTGGGAAATCTAGACATCTAGAAGAATTCAACATGTTACTATTTATTGTCAAACAGTCTGTTACTTAAAGAAGAAATTGTCCAGAGATCTGTGTTCACCGGGTAGTCACCAATTGTTGCAGCTACAACAATTTTTCCCAAATTTGTAAAATTTTGGACCCTCCTTTTGATTTTATCTAGCCTAGGTTTTTTTAATTTCTTTAAATCTGTCCTAGAAATCCAGTTTTCTCTGCTTAAGAAATTGATCGTCGAAAACTCAGTCAACTATTTTTCCGCTATTTCGGGAGTTGAATGATATAATACTACCGTTTTCTTCCCCGAAAAGTTGGAGTCTTTGTTTTATTTGAAAACCTAACGTATGATTTTTGATTTGCTGTCAAAATTCTGTTAATGTTTGAGTTGGGGCATTAGTTCTCTATGCTGTCGATGTTTCAGAAGGGAAATGATGAACAACTCTTTTTTCTTGCCGATCTGTTTCCTTATCACCTTGTGGTTTTATTGCTCAAATCTTTTGATTTTCGATGATTCTTTTTCTTTTTTCTATTGAATTGTTTTTTGACGAGTGCTTGGAGGTTTAGTCCTCTACGATGCCGCCATTTTGGAAGGCCTGTCCTTTGCGTTTTAGACACTACGTAAGTGTTCATATTTAATTTTCCGACCGTTAACACTTAGGACTCCCAATCGCCGACGCGGAACCATAGTTGTTTGTGGGTCCGCCATTTTGTTTGTCGATCAAACTATTTTCCCGATGTTTAGTGTTTTCAAATGCCAATGCATCAGTGGTTTGTGGTTTCGATCTCCGACGCATAACTATCGGTGGCGTTTAGTGTTCAGGAGCGCTGACACTACGATAGAGTTTAGCTTTGCATTGCCGACATTGCGGAAGTGTTGGGGTTTAAATCATTGATGCATAGTGCTTAGAGCTTCCGATCGCTGATGATTTTTTGTTATCACAGAACTCATTGTCTGACTGCTGCCCGATGTTACAGCTGTCTTGCGAAGTATCCACCCGACGGCTAGTGCTTTCACCCGCCGATAGAGTTTTTTTTTTTTCTCTCGTTGATGAAGGTTTTTTTTCTGTCGATATCTTTTACCAAGGGTTTTCCACGACGAGGAGCATAGTATAGAGTCTAGTGTTTTGGAGAATAGCAGTAGTGGCAATGTGGTTCATGCTTTCTTTGGAGGATTTCGACCTGGATTAAGATGAAGAGTCTTTGCTATCAGGGTTGTCTTTTTGGTTACAGACAGGGTTTTAAGCACAACCAAAGGATTTTATTTGCCTTGTCATTCTTTCTTTTCATGCATTACTATTGTGTATAGTTATTTTATAGAATGCATATGGAGGAGGTAAATAGACTGATACCGTTTTTTGTTATTTTGGAAAAAGATAAATGGTCTAAGGAGATGCTATGTTTATGATAGGGTGATTGTTGTAAAGAAGATATGTCTAAAAGACAAAAGCAGAAGAGGCAGAGAATTGTTTGAAGAATGAGGAAGAAGAAAGAAAGATAGTTGTAGAGGAGGAAACAATGAGGAAGAGAAATAGAAATGAAGAAGAAAATATAAAGAAAAGAGAAGAAGAAAGTGAGGGTCTGAGATTAACAAGATCTAAAAAATACCAATAGATTACTGAGCAGATCGATAGCAGCAGAGGCCCAGTTTTGGAAAAAGTTCATCAGCGACCAAGCTGGTCCCTCTTCATAAAGTGCTCTTAAATTTTAATTTAAAATTTAACATATTGTATAAATTATGAGCACACACTACAAGACAAAATTTTGGAACTGAAAGGTTGAGGAAGGCCAAAGGTCATCGAGGGGCAGCCCAAAGGTTTTTCTTTTTTATATAAATATAGGAGAGTTTAGACGTAGAATGGACTTTTTCCCAGATCATTTGTGAGAGTATATATTGTAAGAAGAACTATCTCCTTTTGCAATAAAGAATTACAAGTTTCCTGCTGGAGAAATCTTGGTGGAATGTTTCAAATGCTTTGTTATGGATCAGTTGAATGTCAACTATTTTGTTTTCAGCTTATGTCCATTAATTGTGAGATCGTTCTAACTCATTGAATCTCTGCTCATGTTATGAATGCACTCTAGTTTATTCTGTGAAATTTCCACTGTGAGTAATGAAGGTTGTCGTAAACAATAAGCTATCTTGTTGTTCATATTTCTATTAATGTTCATGTGTTTTGAAATAAGTAACAACTATCTGTAATTTTTCTTAATGCATGCATAGAAATACATTACTCATTGATAGCTGATAATTTTTCTCCCTAGGGATAGGTTAGTTAGTTAAATTTAGTTTCTTGCTATGTGTGATTTAGATGCGAGAGAATTAAGACAAGAGGTAAGAACTTGCGCATAACATTGTGACACTCCTCGTTATCTCTCGCAATATGCATTTTTTGATAGGAACTTGCACATCATACTTAAACACAAAAAACTAAAAATATACACGGTGGACCGAGCCATAACTGGTAAAACCTTTTAATTTATTACTTGACCTACGGTAGTCGGACCGTAAATTGGACGGATTCCCCATATGAAACAATAACAAGCTAGTTGGGAACGTTTATTGGGGAAAATCCCTAACTGTTGTTACCTATGATTTTCTAGGCCTCAACAAGTGGTGAATGGGATGAATGTGAATGCATGGATTGGGTTGATTATTGGAATTGTGTGTCACTTGCAGTAGACCCACATGTAGTCGGTGAAACAAACCACTTAGAGGAGGTTCAGTCAACGATTTCAATAGACTACGACCATAGCTCAGATCTTGTACAACCAGGACACATATATGCAGTTTTTGCCCTAAAAGACAATGAATGGGGCATGGATTATTGGTTGGCACAATGCATTCAAGGTAATCAAATCCTGAATGGATCATTGATTAATGATGAAGGTAATGAATTTCCTATTGTCTCGATGGTGGTTGAGGGTGAATATCTTACACTAGATGGGAAATCAAGAAGAACTAGTGGGCATGTATTCGTGGATTACAGACCAGGTTCTGTGGTCTATCACTTCACAAACTTGACTGTTGGCTTGAACATCTATATATAGACAATGTCAACAAAAAAATCAACCAAGGTACTTTACTTCTTGCCTCATTCAGAGCATGAGAGATTGATGGAGGCAATTAGCAACAAAGAGGATCCAGCTGGCTATATTGAATGAGATTGGGTAATTGTGCTTACACTCCACTTGGATTCCAATTCCATGAGTCATTGAAATTGAGAGCTACTATTAAAAGAAAAGACGATCACAATAACTTACTCCACTTTCTATGACCAAGTGTCAAGGAAAGAGAGTGACCAAGTGTCCCTGACGACATTTTCATGTGACTTGTGTTACCACCTAAGTTGTACTTAGTGATTTTTTTATCAAGTGAGCCTGGTGAATCGAACAAGGATAACTCGTTCGGACTTCAAAAGACCTTTAGTCTTGTTTCTAGGAAACTTTGTTGTACTATATTACATGTTCATACCCCATAGGGGAATTGTAATAAATGTTCTAGCATGATAGTGTATGTAAAAGACTCAGTCTCTTAGACTTTATTTGTCAATCCCATCTGCCCAGGGTGTTTTTTCCCTTGGTTATTATTGGTTGTTGAATAAACGACTGATAAGTTTTGAGTTTTTCACTCCATACCTCCAAAGTTAGGGTGGTCGGCTTGGCATTTAGGCCTATTGAGGTTATTAGAGTCTATGTGTAAATGTATAAACATGCTAGGCATCATGTTCGAGTCATATGAACATGTCTAATTCCCCCTAAGTTTTTTCAACTTTTTTAATTTTTTAATTTTTTCAGTGTTTTTTATTAAAATTTAATTTTTCCAAAACTTAGGCTATTTTTTAATAGTTTAATTGGAAAAATTGGTTTTGTAATAAAAGTGGGCCAAATAATCAGTTTCAGTCATGTAGGTGCTCATTTTCAAGCTAAGAGCACCGTGTAAACCCATGGACCGACTTTTTTCAGGTTTTGATTGATTTTTTATCACTCAGGTCAGAAAACCCCAAAAAATCAATTATTGATGATTTTAATTAATAAATTGATGAATAATGGAGAAAATCCAAAATCCTAGATCAATGGATTCTCAGCCGATTTGATTGAAATCAATCAGATCTAAACCAGATTGATTGGATCTGACAAATCCTTGACTGAAAGAGTTGATTTGGACAGATCCAGAGTTGATCTTCAGCATCCTTTATGGGGAATTGTTCCCTCTCTCTCTCCTCCACATGTGTGGGCTCTCCTAGAAGATCTGTCGATTGATGTGTCAGTCTATGGGTTGATGTGTCAGCTCAATCAGCCCCCTGATTGACAAGTAGGCTCAGTTCAGATTCAGATCAGCATTGATTGACTCTCCCTTAGCTGCAGTAGTCTATCTCCTTGGGATTCCCCCCCCCCAGGATGGATCTCCTATTTTTTGTATAAATAAAGCTCAGGCTTCCTCTTCCAAGCTAGTTAGAACTGATATTGAGGTGTTGTTGCTCTTGTAATGTGTTATTGTTTATTATTGTGGAATAAAGAAGCTTTGGAGGAAAGATCTATGCTGTAATGCTCTTCATGTGTGGATGGTGATTGTGAAATGATTATGAGGTATAATCTATGTTATTTATCATTTGATTTTGCTGGTTAATTGTTGGCCTTGAAGGACAGAGCTCCCTCCTGTTAGGGTAAGAGTTTATTCTAGTTTGATTTATGCTCTTATTGCTGCTTGTTTCAGATCTATTGGAGTCATATGTATTTTAAGTTTTATTGCATGCTTGCCAATCATCTCTTCCAACAGCACCTATGTTTTAACCATCTGTTTGTGCAAGGATTTCTAAGTTGCAGGTGATCTCGCTTGTAGAATAGGTTGAGCTGGTTTGCATCTTCCTCATCTTCAAAATATTCTGAATGACATACTCCCCCGATGTTCCACCAAAGAAGACTCCAAATCCCAACATTCCCAGGCTTCCAGCACTCTTTCTCTCTCTTTCTCCTTCAAGAAAATCAATTTTCTTACCTGGTTAGTTTGTTCTAAAGCTTTGTTATCATTTGGATAAGTTATATCAAAGTAAAATCTACATATATATGCTATTTCAAAGCTCATAGTCTAGATCTCAATTCTGAAAAGTATCATTAAGCATTCTAGATCTAGAATAAGGAAATCATTCGTTTTTCCATGGGGGCGTCACTTAGGGACCAATATGATATCACATTCGTTCATATTGGGGGGTTAAAATTAAAAAATTAAAAGTCAATAAATTGGGGGTATATTAGGGGTAAAAGGGTTTTTTTTAACTGTTTAAATATCCAGTATGTTGAGGGATATTTTATTCCACATTCCTGCCCGCGCCATTCACCAATGCTCCAAGCCTGCGAGCACCCTGCGTCTGCTTGTGGTCTACGTGCACACTGCCTATGTTGTGTACAGTTTTCCTGTGTATGCTGTGTAGGGTTTTCTTGTGGTTTCTCCATCGTTTTTCTGGGTTTTCTGGATAACAACAGGCATGTTTTTCTGGGTTTTCTCGATAACAAGGGCGTGTTGAATATTTACTGGTAGCTGCATTGAATTTTAAGGAAGGAAATGCAACTCAACATGCAATTCAAGAGCCAGTTGGGAATGGAGGAGGTTTTGATAATGGACTTGTAGATGCTGGGCAGGGTCCAAGTCAATCTGGTGTAGCATATTCTACCCTTGATGTAATGGGCATACCTATTTCGGAACCTTTTACCTATTCATTAAATTCGTTGGGCTTGAAGGCAACTGTTCGAGCTTCAGTAGGCATACATGGGATCAAGTATCCTATCCATTTTGCAGATAATAACAGAAATGTTGGAGAAATTGACATGCTTTTGAAACATAATACTTATGGTGCAGTTGCATCTGGAAGAAATTCTATTGGATCATTCTATGATGCTTCAAGACTATTATTGGACCCAAACTGTCAAAAACAGTTTCCTCTACCAGTGTGCCCCTATCAGGTTCTGACAAGTTCCACTACCTCTGGTATAGAAGTTGGGTCTTCTGTATTAGGTTTGCAGCAGCAATATATTTCAGACCCCCATTTTGGATCCTACTTTCAACCTGAGTGCCCCCCTGTTTCTGCTCTGCAGCAAATTAATCCAATGTACTTGACATGGTAGAAAATTGAGGATGAAAGATGTAACAGAATGCACCAACAATACATTTTGTTGCAACAGGCTCAGGTATTGCCTAGTCATCCCAATCCAGTGCTGTCTACAATCATTGGAAATGGCACTAACATGGGCCTCAAACCTCAAGGTCTTGTGACAAATTTTCAACAACTTGAACAGCCTCATAACATCCATCAAAGGTGGAGTAGCTACTACTGTGGAAGGAGATTGTGCTAGTCCTATTCGAGGTATGACAAGCACATTGAATCTTAATTATTCGGAGTTTCCTCCGCAAGGAAACATTTCAAGGTATAACAGTCATTGCTTTTGTGGTAGTGGAGATAAGTGTCTGTGCTCTAATTTTCAGATGCAGCCTGTTCCAAGTACTAGGATGTCTCAACCTAGTTCTTTTTCACTAAAGGATCCTTGGATGGTTACAATTTTGGATCAACATGAAAAACCTAATTTTCCTGAAATGATTTTGACTATAAATGGTTCACGTGGTGTGAATTCCCTTAAAACCATCAATTCAGCTTCTCTAGGGGGACAAAAGAAGGACTTGTTAAGTAATGGACATGGCAATGCAAGGACATATATAAATGGACAGTATTCTTCTTCTTCATTTTCAGGGTCTTTTTAGCTGGATAATCGTGCAAATTCTAAGGGAGTACCTTCTCGCATTACAGAACATGAGCTTGCATCCAATGTATTATCTAATCCTCAGTAGTAGCAAGCTAAATACATCTCATTGGAAGAAGTAGAAGGTAGGATCTATATTATAGCAAAGGACCAACATGGCTGTCATTTTTTACAGAAGAAGTTTGAGGAGGGTAGTCTTGAGGATGTGCAGAAATTTTTTGTGGAAATTATTGATCGCATTATTGAACTCATGACTGATACATTTTGAAATTATCTTGTCCAAAATCTTTTGGAGGTGTGCATTGAAGAACAGAAGATGCAAATTCTTTTTGCAGTAACTAGGAAACCGGGCAAGCTTGTCAATATATCTCTTAACATGCATGGGTAAGAGTCAATTTTATTTATTTTGATTTTGTTAATGATTGGACTGAACTTTATTGTCTATGGATAAATACGGCAGTATGGTCTATCTTATTCTTATTTGGTGGCTCATTGAGTTTAACCATAAGAAGTGACTTATGTTCCACCCCTTGTTTAGTCAAAGTTTCATAGTTTACAGCCATTTTGCCACTGAAAATTAAATGTTGTTCTAGGACGCAAGCTGTACCATGATGTTTATTTTGAATTTATTTTCTTGTATTGTGTGGACCATGATGTCAAAGAAAATGGAAAAAATAAAATTTCATTTTGTGGCAATGTTATTATTTAATTACAATGCAAAACCAGATATCAGATAGCCAATATAGTTTGCACTAGTCATGCTCACAAAGTTCCCGGAGATGCATAGGACGATGCCATCTATCAAATGCATCACCAATGAAGACAACCAGGTAGTGATTTCCCGAGTCTTGGAAGCCTCATCAAGTCAGCCAAAAATTGCTATTAGTAAATTTATTTATTTATTCATTTATTTAAATTAGACAAAGTACTATGGCTTTAATCAATTATTTTAGCATAGGATGTGATTATGCTTCTTGTTATATGAACTTCTGAATCTATTTATTTTGATTCTTTTCCCCTGTAATGCGTGGACCATACTGTCAAAGATAATGGAAAAAAGAAAATTTTATTGTGTGGCAATATTTTTTTTTTATTACAATGCAAAAGCAGATATCACGTAGCCAATACTTACAAATATCCCAAAGATGCACTACTACACAATGCAATCTACGCATGCCTCATAAGTTATAATTGTTCTTATGGATTTGTAGGAGTTTGTTGGAGAGAAAGTTTGTTGAATACTGCTATTCGTTGCTTTGACAATTCTGAGAAAATGAGAAATAATTTTGATTGGATATATGCTAAGGGATGGAAAAATGATATGATTCACTGTGCATTGCATGATGTCTGGTCTATTTTGTATATCCAATTGAAAAGAGTATTTTGTAGGATCATTATTGTTTTTCCAAGCTAGTCTTGAATTTAAATTCTACACTAAAGTCTTATTTATGGATTGTCTAGTATCTTGAAAGAACATGTTAGAATCTCCCATTATGGTTTTCAATAAGAGAGTTATGTTTATGATAAATTTAGATTGTAATTTAGAAATGTGTTAAAGTCACATATATTAACTTGGATTGCTCCCAAGTTTGAGTTTTTTTGTGGTGTTATCTTATGAGGCTTCCTTTGCATCCCTAGAACAAGATGTTGGTTGGGAATTACTTTTGGCTCCTATAGGTCATTGATAAGTGATTTTCATCAATCTCACACAAATGTCCCCTGTTTTGCAGCATGTTCCTCTACCTTGGTTCCCTTCAAGCGTGAGTATTGAAAAGGACTATTCAATACCCAAACTGAAATAAATATTCATATGATTTTAATCTTTTATAACCCCTGGTACTGTTTGTCAATTAAGTAGTGGTTTTTTAGTGTCTTGTTTGAATTCACTCTTCTTCTTCTCTTTTAGAATTAGGTCTATGCATGATGAAATTGGCCCCTAAATATATCAATCTATCAATCTCTTAAGGCTGAATAATTAGAAAAATTGTATCTACCCTTGGCAACTTATTTAGAAATACTAGTTACTATACTATGCATGTTTGCAAATGAAAGGAAAAAAGCATCTGCAAATTGTTTTAGTAATTAGTATAAAGTATTATCTAATTACTAGTAGTAACCGAGGAAGTTACCCTCTTTTCATTGAAGTTTCATATCTATCATCTATAGTTATCAGATCTCATATATCATGACCTATATATTGTTATAAACATAAATGAAATGATTACCTCTAACATTAGAAAATATTTCTCATGTTTCTTGAATTCTTTGTCAAATTGGTTTTGAGCCTTGACATGCTTCTCTAGTGATATTTGGTAAAGGAGGATGCAACTTCAAGCATGATTCTGACAATTTTATTTTGAACTCATCAAAATGTGGGAATTGAAGAATCAAATCCACAGTTCCCGCTGCTCTCTGCCAGAAATGTGGAGAGTACTCCAAAATCAGTGAAAAAATCTAATAAAACCAACAAAGAGTTAAGTGAAGCTCAATCTTCTGAATTCTCATGAGAGAGTAAGGCAGACAGGAAATGGGAGATATTGAAAGATCGAAGTAGTCAACCAACCAAAAGATCTTCCAAGAGAAAGCAAGGAAGTAAGGATCAGTCCAATAATGGTTCATCCCACAGAAGGAAAATCCTGGGTGAAGAAATAATGGATGGTACTGAGACACAAGAAGAATAAAATCTTCTTAACTCTCATGCTAAACAGAGCTTAAAAACAAAAATCATTTCCTATTTTTCAACGTATGTCAATGAAATCATTTCTCCACTAGCAGATGGAAATAGTTAAAAACAGAGCTTATCAAAATTCTGAGTTTGTTTTGTTAAAAAAGGTAGTTAGATTTAAGTTTTGTTTTGATCACATTGTTGTTCCTGGCATTCCATATTCAATCCAAGATGGTGTAGCCTGTCAGAATGCCTTCAGTATATCCTAGCATAATGGTAGGCAAGATCTGTCAGTTACCCTCTATTTATATGTATACTTGGATCCATCCAAGCCAAAAGTAATTTATATGACCAATTGGGACCAATTTTTTAATATAAACAACAAAGGCATAGACATGGGTAGAGAGATGAATGGATTAAATGGACATTGTTAGAGTGAAAACAAGGCAAGCATGGGGATGTACTCAGGCATAACTCAAACGATAAGCCTGTTACCATAGAGAAGTAAATAAACATTACTACAAGTATTTACCTGAGACCATGGAAGTAAAATTTAAATATAAATGACAGAAACATAAATCTCGATATATAATCCCAAAATAAATTCATGCAGTCAATAGTCAGTCTCTGCAAATTTGGCACAGGCAATTTGCCAAAGTTGTTAATACAAAAAAAAGGATTACTAGTCAAGTCTCAGTTATATTGCTTAGATGTCACAATCAACTCTTACTTATAATGACCAGAGGTTATGCACCTCAACTCGTTTGCATGCTCTCTCCCATAACCAACGATTATGTGGTTGGTGCTATAGGACCCAAATTCTAGATCTCTTCATACAGAGGAAAATTAGCATAGTTCAAAACCCTCCAAACCTCCACCCTACACTGGGAGGAATTAAAGCCTTTGCATTGCTTATCTAAAAGCTCAATGCCACCCAATTGGCAATAATACCTTGCAAGCTATCAAATTATTAAAGTTCTTATTAGCCATCCTGCTTTATTACAATGATTCTCAAAGAAGGACCACCAAAACTGTTGGGAAATTAACAGGGTTAGATGTCTTAAAAATATTGAGTGAACCTTGTATATGGGTTTGACAGGAAATCATCTCCATTACATAATGGGGAAAAATACAAACTCAACATATCCCAAAGGGACTTTAGAGTTCATGCAAGATGGCTAAGAGAGTGTTGTCTGCCCTTGTCTCTATGAAAACCAGGACCAACATTAAAAAATTAGGAGAGTGGGAAAATGAACAAATAACATTTCATCTGTTTCAAAAATCCATTGATAATGACAAATTATAAAACCCAGATTCAAAAAAAAATTCTTAGTGGGAAGTTCTACAAGAATACCCAAAGTGCAGAGTTGCTTAAAGATTTCTTCCATGGAGAAAAAGAGTACTGTAAGGCCATCCAATCTAATGAGGAAAACCTCATAATTTGAGAAGTCACTCACCTTAGTCCAGAAGTATTCCAACAATATCTAACCATACCTTCATATTCAAGGAAACTATTAGATATAATCCTTAGAAGTTGAGATAAGATAGAATTTATGAGACAATCATGTCATGTATACAGAATTCATGAGCTTTGGCACTAATTGTGGATAAGCTGAAAGATTAGCTCAAATTCAATATCTGAAAGACTAACTTTTGTAGAAATACTCGAGTAAATGTGAGCAATTGAGGAATGAAATGTATATGTGAGATCTTCCATTTGGAATACCATTTAGATTTCATTTACTATCTCTGTCATCAACACCTTAGTGTGTTCCATGTTCTGCCTCTGAATGTAATGGAACTGGCTACAAATGCAAATTAACATTCCCTACCTTATTTTTTTGAAAAATACATCCTATATTCTCAGAAAAATATTTACAAAAAGAAATACAGAAAATGACTAAAGAAGAAATAGATTGTAAGCAACTATGTAGCATATAAATTGCACTCTTGACATATTTGTGAGCCAACATGCCATTCTTCTACCTTTACAAGCTGTGGGAGAGAGCTGTCAATCATGGAGACTATGATTGCAGAGAATGATAGCATTGTCACTGAGAGTAATATTGAAAGTACTTCAGCACCATCCCATCTGGATTCGATTTTATGAACACTTCGAAGTGGATGGCCAAGAAATCGTTTGAGTAGTTGGGCTGATGATAGTCAGCAGATTAGAGGAATGAGTGGCACTACCATAGCATTGGGGATTGAGGAGTAGATTGTTTCTCAGTTACAGAGAGCTCAGCCAATTGATGATACTCCATCAGATCAGGCCCATGATACCACCAGATCACATGAAAAAGGTGAAGCTACTGCTTCACAAGCTACAGAAGATGGTACTGGAATGACAAAAACTCTACAATCACAGGAAAATGATATACAGAGAACTGAGGAACATGGGAAATCCCATATTGAATATAATAGTGCCAATAATACCAACACTATTTCAACTCAACCTTTGCAATAGGCTTCTTTGGAGCAAGGAACTCAGACTATAGGTGTTGTTCACCATGACCTTGAGATGCAAGATGAGCGTAATGAGTGAGTCATGCGTGATGTTGAAGCTGTGAGCCAAGATAGTAGTGGTAGTGGTGCTACATTAGGTGAAATCCTTCGTAGCTTGGAAGTAGAAATTGGAAGTGCCGATGGAACTAGAAACCTCGGACAGATTGATGCATCAGGAAATATGGAAGGTGTGCAGGATGAAAATAGTAATAGAGAACGAGCCCAACCAGAAATTGCCAAGGAGAGCAATCAAAATGTGTTTGCTCATACTCCTAGTGAGCAGCAGCAAAATACTGTGGTGGTGGGATCTAATTCTATTGATCCTACATTCCTAAAGGCTCTTCCTGAAGAGTTAAGAACAGAGGTGCTTGCTTCCTAGCAGAATCAAGCAGCACAACCTACAAATAATCAGCCACTAGCTACTAAGGAGATTGATCAAGAATTCCTTGCTTCCCTTCCTCTAGATATACAAGCAGAGGTCCTTGCACAACAACTAGCACAGAGACTGCTTTAGGCTCATCTCTTTGATGGACAACCTGTTGATATGGATAGTGCTTCAATACTTGCAATGTTTCCTCATGAAATTCATACTGAGGTATAATCTTCTTGTTAGTAGTTAACAGTAATACTTTACCCTTTTACTAGTTTATTTTGTATTAATATTTGACTAAACCTGTTTATTGCACTAAGAGTAGGGAGGTGCTTACAACCCAGCATGGGGAGACGTTGAAAGTGTTTTGTTGTGTAACGTTATGTAACATGACATTCCCATAAAATAATAAACAAAATTGCAAATGATGTAGGCTTAAACAAATATCTTGAACTTGGTTTTTCAAATGGTTAGAAATGTAGTTAGTTATTTGGTTAAAAATGTGAGACAAATGGTTAGAAAATGTAGTTATTTATTTGGTTTTATGAACTTGTACTTGAACTTGTTTTGGACATCATGTAGAACCTTGATGTGACTGTCCATTGTTGAGAGGAAAAAGGTAAAAACATATCTCTATTTGTCAATTGAATTTAACAATATTTGTGTAGATATGCTCTGATTTTTATCAAGCCTTTGGTGTTTTTTCTCTTGATTTTGAAAAATAGTCAAGTAGTGTCAAGTAGTGAGTGTTTAGCCATGTTTTAAAAATCATGTAGAACCTTGATGTGACTGTCCATTGTTGAGAGGAAAAGGGTCAAAGGAAGAGTGACAAACTAGTGTTAATTTAGGAAATGAATGTGATCTCTATGATGTTGATCATTGTGGGTGAAGTAATGTGCATCCACAATATACATGGAAAGAAGCAAGGTGCATTGTAGAATGTATGTGGGGTATCATGTCAATATACTAGGTAGAAATATAAAGGGGTATAAAAAATGTAAATGAAAAAATGGATACATGCAATATATAGTGAAAATAGGGGTTTTAAAAAATCGGGAAGGCATATTGGGAGGGGGTTAAAAAAAATGATTTTGGGAGGTATTTTCCAATATTTTTTGAAAATAGGGGTATTTTTTCATATGGCATGAACGAACGTGCTATGGCATGGTTTCACTAAGTGAAGACCTCGTGCGTTTTGCATCGCAATTCAAAGAAAATCAGTAGGTTGCATAATATAGATTTCCTTTTATGTTTTAAAAAGATTAAATTCAGAAATCAGTGAATATTTCATTGACTACACAAACAGAAATCCAATATCCCAAGGAAATCTCGCTCTCCTTGGTTCCTTTTTCACATGTTTAGCTAGTTTTAACTTCATCTTTTTTGAGTTAAGGTAGGTTGATCCAAAGGTACTCTTAAAGTTCTTTTGGGCATATGTTATTCTAACATGATTTCTGGTTTTTAGAAGGTGTAACAGAAAATAAAGGAATCTGTTGTTTGAAAGTGGCCTCGGGAGCGATCAAATCCCCCCAGGGGTCTCCCCTTTCACTAAAATTTAAAAATTTTGGAAGGTTGTAAGATATTGGTTTCATCCCTTATAATGACCAAGAGGTTTCTGATATTTCAGTTTGATGATATTGTAACCAATAATAACAAAAGAAAATATTTTTTGAGTAGGCTCTTTCTAGCCTGCTCCCCATCCCCCCAGGGGGGATCTGCGTCTGTTTCACTTTTTTGCATTTTTCCCTTTTTTCTACTCTAGTTTAATACTGACATGCAGGATTGTATACTTTGATATAATTTTTCATTATTCCATATTTTAATTTCAAAAGTAATCATACTACTTACCCCACGACTTCCCGATTGACCCGCAAGGGGAAAGAGATGCATGGTAGGACTAATTAGAAAACCAGCGTTGTGTATCTTTGATTCCTTTTGCATCAATTGTTTTGTTAGCCATAATAAAATTAACCCCTCCTTGATTCCCCGATTGAGATCCACTTGGATCGAAAGAGGTTCCTGGAGGGTTTTCTTTTTAACAAGAACACCTATCTTAAAATCTACTAAAAATAACGAAGACTCCAGTGTGTATGCTCTGTACTTGGCTGCGGTTCGTCTGATCAGTCAAGATGCGTCAAAAGTACTTGAGTGAATAGATTAATTATTTTTCACTCTCCCTAAATTGACAAACCATCAGGCGAAAATCCAACGCCTTGAACAAACTATAAGCGGTGGCAAAATACCCAAAGGAGTGGGAACAACGGAAAAGTGACCTCAAGGCGCCGATCTTTGTCACACCCTGACGGGTGCATTATGAAAAATAGTCTCCAAGACTCCGCTCCAGCCCACAGACACCTTGCGGGTAGCTGTGAAAGTTCACTTTTGGACATACTCCAAGTACCCCTCGGGTATATCTGGAGTCCCCTTTTCGCCTAATTTAATTCATTCACATTCCACATTAATTTAAAATTTACCAAGAGACATTTGCAAAACATTATTTCAAGCACATTATTTTCTCTGTTGACTCCATTTAAGGCACTGGTGATTTATTTATTTCCATTATATATATATATTGGGTGTCATTACTATGCTTATATGCTTTAAATATTGCATCTTGTTATCTTTTGTTTCCACTGGTTAATTTCAAAACTCCTAAACAACTTAATCAATATAACACCCTCACACTAAGTAGTTAGCTTTAGTAACTTAATAGGGTCTACCCCCTTGTCTTCATTAGTATTTGAGCCTAAACAAAGGAGTCAAGAACAAGGTGACAGCCTTGACTCAAGACTTTCCCCGAGGGACACACCGAGTGGCTTGAATATTTCTGCCACGTAACCCAGGCGTGTGAAAGGCGTCAACACTTTTTGGCGTCGTTGCCGGGGATAAATCTTTTTATTCCCGAGTACGACTTTTGTTTTCTTCCTTTTTGTTTTTTCTTTGCTTGATGAATGCTTAAAGTAGATCTTTAATTTTCATCTGGCAACTCCACTGACCTTTTGTTTAGTTTTTATTTTTTCAAAGAAAAGCAAAAAATATTTTTTGTTAAAAGATTTATAAATGCTTATTTTTCGTTTTCACATGGCAACTCCATTGAAGGGATAAAACCTTGGTTTCTCATAAATTTGTTGAGACTTGTTGGGTGTAGATGAGCTCATATGACATAGTAAAACCTTAAAATGCTCATTATTCGATAGCTCTGCTTCCATACAAAATACATGGTTGATATATGCTACTGATAGGCCATTATGGATGATGAAGATTATGGTTCTCTAATTTCTAATGCATATCCTTCCATCAATTTCTTAGGCATCCTGGGTTTTCCTAAATATGAAGCATATCTCTAGGCTGAAAGATATTCCCAGGCTCCGACCTTTTATGGAAATGGTGATTCAACTGTTTGTCACATCATATTTTTTTTGCATTTGTGACAAAACTCAACATACTTCATAGGGATAATGTGATGCAAATCTTTGCTCATTCTTTGAAAAATAAGGCTTGGACATGGCTTTGTGGTCTTCCTGATAAATGCATTACCTCCCATGGAGATTTGTGTGCTATATTTTTTGAGAGGTGGCATGATGGTGAGGGAGATATGATGACTGTTGTAGAAAGCACCCTAACCTAACTAAATGAGATAAAGGATCCCATGACTTCCATTGTAGATGAGGACACTCGGGATGATCCTATTGAAGAGCTTCACGAGGAGTCCATGATTGAAAACATTGTTGAAGACTCTCCTCATGTCACCATAGCTGAAAAAATTGAAGATTTGAGGTATTCTCAAGTGTGTTGCAATGCTGATATTTTTCTAGAAATCCATATAGAGGAACCCACTGAGCAACACATCCTAAGTGATCCCATTGAGTATGTTCAAAAAGTTTCCTTGATTGAAGATAGTATTAAAGATCCTTTTTATGATATCATAACAGAAGCCTATAAAAAAAACGTATGATAAGATCAGTATGGTGTGTGATGACACTAGACCTTGTTCTCCATATAATGATGACAGTCTGGAAGGTTTACTGCCTTATGACCTTTTTTCTGAAGAGGATGAGTATGAAAATGAGGACAAGTATAACTTGGAGCATGAAACAAGTGACAAAGACTCCCTTATCTCCGAAAAAGATATTGATGAGGAGTCGTGGACATTCATGGAAAATCCAGTCTATGACGTGAATAAAGAGGAAAATAATGAACCAAAAACTTTTGATGGTTTTGTTGATTCTCCTGTCTATGGTATATCTAAAGGAGAGAGCATGGACCTTGTGGCCTTGGGAAACTTTGATATGGAAAAGGAGCATGCAGTTTATCCATATGATCAGTCTGAGCCATATATCAGTATCACTAATGAGGACAAAAAACTTGATATCAGAACTTGATATCAGCAATGGGGAATCCATCACATATGACATGGATGGGAGTGATGACTATTGGAATTTCATAGATAATCCAAATTGTGAAAATCTTATTAAGAATTCCATCCATGGTATATCCGGCAAGGGGAGTTTCTATTCAAAAATTTGTGGAAGTCCAATATACGATACGTCCATAGAGGGGAGCACAGATTTGGATGCCTGGGAAAACCTTAGTATGGAAGAGGAGCATTCAGAATTTTCATGTGATCATTCAGAGTCATATCATGCAAAGCCGCACAAGGGTATCAGTAATGAAGACATTGAGAAACAGTGTTGTGAAAAGTCAGATGTGATGCAGTCAGTGGAATATCAGTCTCAGCCATTTTTTTCACATATAGAGGTTACTTATGATTTGGAGCTACTTGGGGATTGTGCAACAAGTTATCATTTTATAAGCCCCGGTGATCAGTATGATGATGTAGTCAGTCTGCCTCATCATTCTGATTGGTATATCAGTCCTATCCAGTCATGGATAGAAGAAACCTGCATGAGCACATACAAGTTGGGGAAGAACTTTTATGACATTATTCATGCCTATGATGTCCCATCCATCCCACCCATTCTGAATCATCATGCAGGTTTGCAATTTCTGAATAAGGTATCCTTACTTTGGCTGGTAACCAAAGACAAGGAAAAAAAAAATTATGTTAATAAAATTCTTAGGTGGTTACATTGGATTTTTTATTACACCTAACCTTTTTATATCATGCTTAGAGTAAGAAAATAATCTCCTAAAAGAGAGCATTTACTTTATGCGTTTATGTTTTTTACTTAGCTATAATAATAATAAAATCATTAGTTAATTACATTTATTTTTTTTAAATAAATCAACTTAATGGTTCATTTCCTTTTTATATAAAGCTTGTGCTACTAAGGTTTTCTTGTCAAGTTGAGATGTTTTTACAGGGTATATAAACCAGAGATTCTTTTGTTCTCGTATCCTCTCCTTTCCCTAAAGACAAGATCAAGCACACGTCCCACAGTTGGAGCCAGAATGTTACCACCTAAGTTGTACTTAGTGGTTTTTTATCAAGTGAGCCTGGTGAACCGGACAAGGATAAATTGTTCGGACTTCAGAATACCTTCAATATTGTTTCTATGAAACTTTGTTGTACTATATCACATGTTCATACCCCATAGGGGAATTGTAATAAATGTTCTAGCATGATATGGGTCTCCCCTTTCACTAAAATTTAAAATTTTTGGAAGGTTGTAAGATCTTGGTTTCATCCCGTATAAGGACCAAGAGGTTTCTGATATTTCATTTTTCTGATATTGTAACCAATAATAATAAAAGAAAATATTTTTTGAGTAGGCTCTTTCGAGCCCTCTCCCCATCCCCCCACGGGGGGGTCTGCATCCGTTTCACTTTTTTGCATTTTTCCCTTTTTTCTTCTCTAGTTTATTACTAACATGAAAGATTGTATACTTTGATATAATTTTTCATTATTCCATATTTTAATTTCAAAAGTAATCATACTACTTACCCCACACGACTTCCCGATTGACCCGCAAGGGGAAAGAGATGTGTGGTAGGACTAATTAGAAAACCGACGTTGTGTATCTTTGATTCTTTTTTCATCAATTGTTTCATTAGACATAATAAAATTAAACCCTCCTTGATTCCTTGATTGAGATCCACTTGGATCGAAAGAGGTTCCTGGAGGGTTTTCTCTTTAACAATAACACCTATCTTAAAATCTACTAAAAATAACGAAGACTCCAATGTGTATGCTTTGTACTTGGCTGTAGTTCGTCTGATCAGGAAAGCTGCATCAAAAGCACTTGAGTGACTAGATTAATTAGTTTTCACTCTCCCCAAATTGACAAACCATTAAGTGAAAATCCAACACCTCGAACAAACTATAAGTGGTGGAAAAATACCCAAAGGAGTGGGAACAACTAGAAAGTGACCTCGAGGCGCTGATCTCTGTCACACCCTGATGGGTGCGTTATGAACAATAGTCTCTGAGACTCCATTCTAGTGCACAAACACCTTGCGGGTAGCCATGAAAGTTCACTTTTGGACATACTCCAAGTATCCCTCGAGCATATTTGGAGTCCCCTTTTCACCTAATTTAATTCATTCACATTCAACATTAATTTAAAATTTACCAAGAGACATTTGCAAAACATTATTTCAAGCGCATGCAAGCACATTATTTTCTCTGTTGACTCCATTTGAGGCACTGGTGAATTATTTCTTTCCATTATATATATATTGAGTGTCATTATTGTGCTTATATGCTTTAAATATTGCATCTTGTTATCTTTTGTTTCCATTGGTTAATTTCAAAACTCCTAAACAACTTAATCAATATAACACCCTCACACTAAGTAGTTAGCCTTAGTAACTTAATAGGGTCTACCTCCCTTGGCTTCATTAGGATTTGAGCCTAAATGGAGGAGTCAAGAACAAGGTGACATCCTTGACTCAAGACTTGCCCCCAGGGACACACCGAGTGGCTTGAAGATTTTTGCCACGTAACCCAGGTGTGTGAAAGGCAGCAACACCTTGCAACTCAACATAACTCGGAAATTGGAGGTCGGATCAATGAGTCATTGACTCCGTTGGTCTCTTGGCATGCCATTACCTCTAATGGGCCCTCTCCACCGCATTTGCATGGCCCAGTGACTCCATTGTGCATCGGTTTCATAAACTAGGGTTTTGCTCAGTTTCCTTCAATGCAACTCTCACATTGGTGGGTCAACTCTGAAAATCTCTTCTTTGTGCCAGTCTTGGTGGTGTTCCCATGTCAACATTGGCCATACACACCTGTCAAATCCAACGGCATGCAATCTTGTTGCTCCGTTTGGTTTTTCACTCCCGGACCGAGAGTGACCAAGTGTCCCTGAACGACATTTTCGTGTGACTTGCAACTCGACATAACTCGGAAACCGGAGGTCAGATCAATGATCCATTGACTCCATTGGTCTCCTGGCATGCCATTACCTCTAGTGGGCCCTCTCCACCACGTTTTCATGGCCCAGTGACTCCATTATGCATCGGTTTCATAAATTAGGGTTTTGCTCAATTTCCTTCAATGAAACTCTCGCATTGGTGGGTCAAATATGAAAATCCCTTCTTCGTGCCAGTCTTGGTGGTGTTCCCATGTCGGCATTATCCATGCACACTTGTTGGATCCAACGGCATGCAATCTTGCTGCTCCTTTTGGTTTTTTGCTCCCAAACCAAGAGTGACCAAGTGTCCCTGAACGACATTTTCTTTTGACTTGCAACTCAACGTAACTCGACAACCAGAGGTCGGTTCGATGATCCATCGAATCCATTCTCCTGGCATTCAATTACCTCTAGTGGGCCCTCTCCACCGCGTTTGCATGGCCCAGTGACTCCATTGTGCATCGGTTTCGTAAACTAGGGTTTTGCTCTGTTTCCTTCAATGCAACTCTTGCATTGGTGGGTCAACTCTGAAAATCCCTTCTCTGTGCCAGTCTTGGTGGAGTTCCCATGTCGACATTGGCCATACATACCTGTCAAAGCCAATGACATGCAATCTTGCTGCTCCATTTGGTTTTTCGCTCCCAGACTGAGAGTGACCAAGTGTTCCTGAACGACATTTTCATGCGACTTGCAACTCGACATAACTCGGAAACCAGAGGTAGGATCGATGAGTCGTCGACTCTGTTGGTCTCCTGGCATTCCATTACCTCTAGTGGGCCCTCTCCACCACGTTTGCATGGCCCAGTGACTCCATTGTGCATCGGTTTCGTAAACTAGGGTTTTTCTCAGTAGATTTATTGATGTTGTAATTTATTGTAATAAGAGGTTCTAGATATGTTATATTCTTGGAAAGAGTGCCCTAAAGGGATGTATCTTCATGGTGTTAATGTACACTTAGACTAGGGTTTATTTTGTTGGGTTGCCTTGTGATATTAGGATGAATATAAGTGAAATATTGGACCATAGTGACCACCTTCACACACATGTTGAGGAGAACAAATGAGCATAGTAACCACCTTGGCACACATATTGAGGATAAGCATTGGAGCATTGTAACCACCTATGACACATATGTCGAGGAGCATTAGGAATAAGAATATGTGGTAGACAACTAGAGGAGGAATGAATTACATGATGAAATTTGGATATGCATGACACTAGGGTTTATATATGTAAGTAAAGCTTGGAGAAGGAGATATAATACTAGAGGAATTGATGGTTGTCTTACAAAATCAATAGCTCTTGTTGTCAAGGAAAGGGAGGTAGAATTAGGGTTCCAACACTGTAGAAGATACAAAGAAAAGAGATAATGTCTTTGGTGATATTGTAGTCTTGTTCTTGTGTGATACATGGGGGTGATTCCATGAAGATGGGTAACACTTTTCGGCCAAATTTGGCGATGAAAACCTCATTTTTTACTCATGTGCTAGATAGAAGCCCTCAAAACGCATATATGCCATGTGAATTTTGACTTGCAGTAAAAAAACAAATTGTAGAATATTATGTTGGCTTCATAGTGATATTTTTGTAAAAATATTCCGATGTCACTTAATGTGTGAATTTTTGCATTTAATGAACTATGTGACCTTAAAAATTTGAAGAAGCTAATAAGTGGCTCGTGTCCACGTAGAGTAATTCAATATTGTATTAATAATTTTAAAAAATTAATTATATGAACATGATCTACATAAAATGCAGTGTGATGTGCATATTTTTTTGTTAATTTTTTTCGCATTATACAATTATTTATTATTTTTCGAAAGTGACCACATTCGATTTTAGCATCGTTTTAAACACATATTTGTCCACGTAAAGAAATTTTTTCTATTTCTTCAAAAATTGAAAAACCAAAGATACCCTTTTGAAGAGGACACGTCGATATGTGATGTGTGCATTTTTAAGAATTTTTTGGCTGTGTATTTTTAAGTCTGTGGATTTTTCTTTGAGCTGCTTCAAAGTTGCAGTGTGGTTTTCTAAGTATAAGTTTTAGAAGTAATTAAAAAATAAATAGCATATGAATGCCAAAATGCGTGTATGATACGTCAATGGATAGAAGATTCATTGGTAAATCTATCAGTATCAACTCCGCTCAGTTATGTGCTAGGGCTGGTAGGGTTTACACCTCTTCAAGGCACAGGAAATTTTCCATTTGTTTGAATGAGGGCTAAGTCTGTTTTTTTAAGCCCTCGACCGAGGTATGAACCTCGACTGAGGTATCTAAATACCTCGGTCGAGGTATTTAAATACCTCGACCGAGGGTTTATAAAGCCCGCAATACCTCGGTCGAGGTATTTAAATACCTCGACCGAGGTATTTAAANACCTCTTCAAGGCACAGGAAATTTTCCATTTGTTTGAATGAGGGCTAAGTCTGTTTTTTTAAGCCCTCGACCGAGGTATGAACCTCGACTGAGGTATCTAAA
>LPNX010893094.1:611864-683622 GCA_001517045.1 Pseudotsuga menziesii | reverse complement strand
TACCTCAGTCGAGGGCTTGATAAAACCTCGGTCGAGATATTAAGACCTCGGTCGAGCGCTTAACAAGCCCTCGACTGAAGTGCGTTTTTCTATTTTTTCCCAAATGCGCTTGCCAAAAAGTGTTACCCAGGTCCGTGGATTCACCCATGGAGGTTAGGGAAAGACCATGGAAAACTTAACTTCATAAGTCTAGAGATTCTTTTGATTCCTTGCTTAGAAGAAGATTTTTTTAAGTTTAGTTTATTTTCCATGGAGATCTTGGGGCTTGTGTGGATGCAATAGATAAAGACCTAGGCTTTGAGGAATCATCCTAGGATAGACATGTTGATGTCGAAACTGGTGCTAGACTTGTCTGAAATTCCATGTGCTTCTATGATGAAATATGATTAGGGTTTACAAACCCTAACTAGGAAAACAATTATAGTGTGGATACCTTAATGCATGCTAGGGTTTCATGAACTACAATCTCGTTGAGACTTGCATACTAGGGTATCATGAACTACAATTGCATGCTATAACTAGGGTTGAGAAGTTATGAGATGGAACTAGGGTTTTGTGACCTCTTTAAAAGCTATGAGATGGAACTAGGGTTTTGTGACCTCTTTAAAAGCTATGAGATGGAAGTAGAAACACATGTACATGTACAAATTGAAAACGAACTAGGGTTTTGTGAACTATAATTGCATGCTATAACTATTGTTGAGAAGTTATGATATGGAACTAGGGTTTTGTGACCTATTAAAGCTATGAGATGGAAGTAGAAACACATGTACATGTACAAATCCAAAACCAACTAGGCTTTCATGAACTACAAATTGCATGTTATAACTAGGGTTGAGAAGTTATGAGACGGAAATATGGATTTATGAGCTCTTTACAAGTTATGATATGGAAAAGAGAAACACACCTACAGTTTCGTGAACTACCATTGCATGCTAGGTTTTCATGAACTACAATCTTGTTGAGACTTTCATACTAGGGTTTCATGAACTACAATTGCATACTAGGGTTTCATGAACTACAATTGCATGTTATAGTTTCATGAACTACAAATTGCATGCTATAACTAGGGTTGAGAAGTTATGAGATGGAAATATGGATTTATGAGCTCTTTACAAGTTATGAGATGGAAAAGAAAAACACACCTACGGTTTCATGAACTACCATTGCATGCCAGGGTTTCATGAATTACAATACCATTGAGACTTTCATACTAGGGTTTCATGAACTACAATTGCATACTAGGGTTTCATGAACTACAATTGCATGCTATAGTTTCATGATCTACAATTGCATACTAGGGTTTCATGAACTACAATTGCATGCTATAGTTTCATGAACTACAAATTGCATGCTATAACTAGGGTTGAGAAGTTATAAGATGGAAAAGAGAAACACACCTACGGTTTCATGAACTACAATCTCGTTGAGACTTTCATACTAGGGTTTCATGAACTACAATTGCATACTAGGGTTTCATGAACTACAATTGCATGCTATAGTTTCATGATCTACAATTACATGCTACAACTAGGGTTGAGAAGTTATGAGATGGAAATAGGGTTTTATGACCTCTTTACAAGTTATGTGATGGAACTAGAATGGTATGGTATGTTATATGTTAGTATGGTATGCTATGTTAGTACATGGTATGATGTTAGTATCATAGGGTATTGTAGGGTATGTACTATGACGTTAGTATTGTAGGGTATGGTATGGTATGCTAGTATGGTATGGTATGTTAGAATGGTATGATGTTAGTATGTTATGGTTTGCTATATTAGTTGGTAGGGTTTCGTGAACTCTTTACAGGTTATGAGATGGAAGTAGAAACACATGTACATGTACACATCCTAAACCAACTAGGGTTTCATGAACTACAATTGCATGCTATAACTTGGGTTGAAAATGGCCCTCCCCCTCATGTTTTCATGGCCCAATGTGTCTAGATATTACTAAGAAAGCACATGTTGCAGCATTATATTATTCATGTACTAGAATATAAGCCAACAACCTGCATAATAAAACTAGGGTTCACATATTGAGACATGGAACTATAAACTAGGGCTTTATGAACTCTTTAGGCTTGAAGATCAAATTAGACTAGTTAGTATCATTTAAGTAGAAACCAAAAGGCCATATAGCCCTAGGCTACACTTACAAATTGAAAACCAACTAGGGTTTCATGAACTACAAATTGCATATTAAAACTAGGGTTCACAAGTTATGAGATGGAACCAGGGTTTTATGACCTCTTTAGGTATATATCATTAGATTGGTTAGTAATGATTTAAGTAAAAACCAAAAGGCCCTATACCTAGACTATGCACATACATGAAATAATTTTATTGGGATTAATATGAACTAGTTACTATTTCATATGTTCACAAATGCAAATACCAATGTGTGCAAATGTTAGGATGATTTTTAGAGAAGTTTAGGAGGCGAATCAAAAATACTCAATTTATCAAATTGTTACAATTGAATTAAACCTTAGGTTATGAATTGAATTTCTTTGTTATCCTAAACCCTAGCTAACACTATTGTAATTGATGAATAGTTACATGCTAGACTTGCCTGAAATGCTAACCCTAGATAGACTTGCCTGAAATGCCATGTGCTTCTATGATGAAAGATGATTAGGGTTTATAAACCCTAACAAGGAAAACAACTATAGTGTGGAGATTTGAATTTTAGCTTATATATTATCTTGATTGGGTAGATTCTAGCATTGGTTATGCATGCTAATTTGAGATAATTTTGGGTTGAATTTGTTAAGTAAACTTTAATGGTGTTTATTTCGTTAGATATCCTAAGTGCAGACCTTTGGATAGGTCATCATGCACTTGTTTAGGCCATCAAGATGATGACTAAGGAAAATCCTCTGAAATAAAATGAACTTGCTAGCCAAAATGACCCTTCAAACCATGATTGTACACCCAAAGAGAACATGTCGCTACCAAAGGAAGGATCAATAGGGATGACAAGATAGGAAGTGAGTGGGTAAGATAGGAAGGAAAGCAAGTGATCTTAGGCTATGATAGGTGGGTAAGAAGGCTAATAGAGCTGCCATAAATAGGATATTATCTGTTAGGGTTGCCTCATTGATTATAAATCCTAGGTTATGCATGCTAACCTTTAAAATTCAGTTAGGGTTAGGGTTTCCTCATTGATTCTAAACCCTAGGTTATGCATGCTAACCCTTAAATCATTAAAATTGCAACAAGTACAATAGCTCATTCAAATTGCAAGTGCTCAATAGATCGTTATAGAAGACACATATTCATGACCTTGTTTCATTTTTTATTTGTCAAGGAAGAACAATTTTTATGGGATGTTTTCATTTCAATTATGCATGTGGTTGAAGCATGTTAGTGGTGTTGATGGGACGTTATCATCATATCGTACAAAGTCAACCTCTTTTGCAACTGACATAAAAGTATTTCCAGCCAAGCATTTAGCATTATGACAGTCCTATATTTCACTTTTTAGCTTGTCAAGACAAAGGTACAATATTTTTAAGTAAACATCAGTGATAAAAAATTTTATAAGTGACAAGTTTCCAAGCCAATGGGACTGTTAAACCAAATCAAATTTCCAGTCAAGTAAAATGTCTTATGACAGTCCAAGATGTAATTTCTAGTCAAGTAGGAACGATAAGAAGTATATTCACTTGGATTTTGATGACACAATGACTTGCAAGCAATTCAAGGAATTTTCTAGTATTTTTCCAAGTTATGTATGTATATATACCACTGTCAAATTTGTTTAAGTATGGCTGGAAATGATTGTTTATATAGAGTCCCTTTAGGGTGTATTTGTGCCACTTTAAATTGGGTTATGGACAAATTTCAAGTGAGGTGTTAGTGAGTGGGTAAGATAGGAAGGCAAGGAAGTGGCCTTAGGATATGATAGGTGGGTAAGATGGCTATTAGGGTTGCTGTAAATAGGATATTACATTGAATAAGTTAGGGAAGCTTAGGATGAGTTAGTGGTGTTCTAGGGCTGTCCAAAATGGATATTACAGTCAGAGATATAGGGAGAGTCGTGGGGGTCTAAGTAGTGTGGAAATGAAAGGAATAAGCCTTTCTTTAGAGAGAGGGAAAGGCAGGAGTCTAGGGAAAAGGTTTTAGCAAGGGTTATGCCGGAATAGAATGGTTTAGGTGTGTCTTATGGCTGCCTAATAGGTAGTATTACAATCTAGTTTGATAGACAGTCCTAGGGTTAGTCAAGGATAGAAAATGGAGTAGAAGGCCAAAGGTTAGAATTACTATGTAAATACCAAAGGAATACAAGTTCTTTCTATTGCAATTTGGACAATGAATAAGACTGTATTTTTATGCATTTGTGTATTTTTTTGTTAACTAACCTACAGTGTTAAATTTTTAATGCATTTTATTGTGAACGTATGGACTTTATTGCTTTGTCAACAATAAGTATTGCAAGCGCACCAACTGTAAACTAATACTATAAAGAAGTACAAAATGATATATTAATATACAAAAATTTCCAATCATATATAAAATATGGAAACTTGTGCCATATACAAAATATGGCAACTCGTGCCTTATACAAAATATGGCAACTCATGCCCTATACAAAATATGGCAACTCATGCCAAAATGCCACATCATGGCTATTGTACATAGGAGGCTCCCGCAATCCTCCTGCCCACCCTTGGAGCTCCCAGGTCCAACTCCAAAATTGATCTTCCTCTTCTTCAAGCTAGAGGAAGCTCGGTTCTTCTGGCTACTTTGACCACCTCCCCTTGGGGTCTGAAATGAAAAAAATCAAATGTCAACTCCTACAAGCAATTATACAAGTATAAAACACAATTTAAATATAAAAATTACATTTTCAAATTTTAAATAGCTCACCTGAGACAAGACCATAAGTGGTGATCCACCCTCCTCCGTGATCCAAGTCTCTCGGCAATGCTACCCTGCAACATTTAAACATTAAGATAACTCGTAAAATTTACTGCTATGTTAATTTTCATTAATATTGAACGATATTTTTATAAACTAATCAATCTCACCATGAACACAACAGGCTGGTCCTGGGGGCTGGCAGTTGGAGCAATCAACTGGTCCTTAGGGGTGGCAGGTGGAGCAATGGGCTGTACAACCTTCTCTGATGCTAGGGTGGATGTCATAGCAGAGGATGTAGACACATCGATGTTGGCTACAAAACTAGGGGGCACGGTGGGAGAGGGCGTGGACTGGAGTGGGCGAAGTGGTGATGTACGGAGATAAACGCCAACTGGCTGTAGAATGGAATGGGCCACCTTGGAAGAGGAAACGAGGGTGGTGGGGGAATCTGGAGGAGAGGGATGAAGTTTGTGATGGGGTGGAGGGATGGGTGAATGTGGATGGATGGTGTAATGTGGTCGGAGGGGGGAGGGTGGAAACATGGGAAGTGCAAGGGAGGGGGTGGATGGGGGGGGGGGGGGGGGGGGGGGGGGGGGGGGGGGGGGGGGGGGGGGGGGGGGGGGGGGGGGGGGGGGGGGGGGGGGGGGGGGAGAGGTAGTTGGATGGAAGTGTGGTGGTGGATGGGAGTTAAGGGATGGATGGAATGGGGTGGGGAGGGATGCAGGGAAAGGGACATGTATGCCACGGGCTACACCTGGCATATATGGTGGGAAAAAGGCAATCAGTAGAGATATAGTGACACCGACGTGCCTATGTGGTGGGACCTGCATACATATTCATGGCATCATGTATTAGTACATAAAAAATATAACTATATGAATCTAAGCCATCAAAAATGAAATGAAATTTATACTTTATTACAAGATACTTGCTCACGAGGGGATCTGCTGATCTCTAGTGGGGATGGCTAGTCACTCAATCCTGTGGAGACCTTTTCATTTGCACAAAAATATTTAGATAATTAGTAAATATTAACTAAATATGGGACAACAATTTAAATAAATATGCGATTATTGACAAGAACTAATTTAGTGATACAATAGAAGTCACAAATCAATCTAGCGACATAACATCAATGATATGGTGGTGATAATAATAGTCCCAAACTTGCATAATAATTTTTCTTTTAAATTATGATTTTGAGGGATGTTACATTTTTCTCTATTTTAGAGAATATCCACAACGTTTATGGGATTACTCCTTAGACTTTCTCGTCGATCCTTGAAATGATATTAAAAAATTATATGCTTGTCTTATGCAATATCAAAGGATGGATGATTTGTAGGGTAAGTGTTTGTCATAGTTTCCCTAACTATATCTTTGAAAATTGTATCCATTATTGATTCTAAAATTTCCTTATATACGAATTAATTGACTACTTAGTTCTAGTAAACCTTGCTTATGCTTCATTTCCTTTCTGGTCCAGAGAGTTGACATGGATATGAGTTCTCTTCTCCTCCTATTTCAAACCTAATTTTTTTAAGGTACACTAATTGAGAATACCCTTCTTAGTAAATTTTCTTCTAAGTTTCTATTATAGGTAGCATACTGAGCAGATAATGGTTATTTTCACATATTCAATTATTGGCAATACAACTAAGACCCAATTCATTAATTACCAATTTAATTATCTAACCCATCATCTTGGTGCATCTCCATGTAAATGTTTTCCACGTAAGTTTCTTCTAGGTCCCTCACTTTTTCACCAATGTCAAACATACTTCCTAGCTTGTTACCAATTAAGGTAAGAGAACATTTCATCCATTTTTGAAGGAATTGAATGAATTTTAAGATAGTGTGGTAGAATATATTTTTTTTCTCTCATGACCTTGTTAGAAAAGCAGGATTGCGGAGCAATAACAATAAACAATAAACACGATGCAAATATTAAAACAAATTACAAGAGAGACACATATATTGGACGAGAAGATTAACTACTAACATTAAATTTAATTACTGAAAGAAAACTACCTATGTGTATGGTGCCGTGATGTCCTCTGCAGCTGCCATGGCTCCATCTAGGTTGAAGGAACCAACATCCTCCCACCCGTGTGTTGGAGACTCGGCCCTGAATAGTCAGTGTACATTAAAAAAAATCAAGTCATCAACATCTTATTCTAATTTAAATTTATTAGAATTTATGAAATTAAATAAAACAATGACTAACCTGGTGTAGGTAGCTCTCTATGCCATGCTCTTGCATGGGAACATGACATGGATTCCCACAATGAGAACAACAATGTGGCACTGGTATCTTCAAGTTGGATGGATCCACCTTGCTACCACTTGTATCTACTCTCCCTCTCCCACCACCAGTAGACCGTGCAGAAGTGTGTCTCTCGGGTGGGGGGGGTCCTGCTCGCTCTGCAAGGACATAGCCACAAATGTGGTATGCCTGAGAAGGTGTTGTGTGGAACATCTTACGGACTCATGGATCTCATCTAGCCTGCTACCTAACCCAAGGGGTTGAGGAGGCGGATTTGGCTCTCGCCTAGGTGCAGCAGGTCCTCTGAGTGGGTTTCGGTGGGCGTGAGGTCGATCTTGGGCTGAGCCAAAACCAACGCCCTAGAAAATGGTGATGTTGAAGTAGTTCACATGGAACCTTAACACAAACTCAGCCCACATTTTCCTGAGAAAATACTGTGGGGCCTCGACATTGTTGCATGGAGGCTTGTCGAATACTATGAACCATCTCTTCCTCCAGTTTTTTCTCCATGGCTGGTAATTACACCAGTCCATGAAAACTCCCCTCTTCCTCACATCTGGAGGTTGTCCTTTTCTAGGATTTGTAAATTTGCTCCATAGTTGAGCTTTTGTGATATTCAGGTTTTTTATATCCACTTTGGATATACCAGTGCTATAATGCTCTCTCATTCGAGCCCTATATTCGCTCAAACTGGTTATCTCACTGTGGAAAATGTTGATAGATTCTATAATGTTTTTTATTGATGTGGCGAGGGAAACCCGAGAGGGTTCCCTCATGTTCTTCAATTCATCACTCAAAATTCTTAATTGGTTTAAATCCTAGTGTAATTCATCTTCGAGGTTTTCTTCTTTGTTTAATTTGGGGTTTTCTTCATTTAATTCGGGTTTTGGGTCCTCTATTTGGTTTGTTTCATTCATTTATTTGGATGGTTCATTGGTATTGGTCATTGTGGTTAGGTAATTTGTACTTGCAGTATCAAATTTTGCCCATTTCAATTGATTTTCAATTTTTTTTTAATTTTGTATATTTATTTTAAAAACAATAAAAGCAATGAAATAAACAAAAAAATTGCATTCCTACTCTATTTACCTTACTCCAACATCATTTTAGGCGATTTGAACAAGTTAGTTGGGATCCTTGGGGGTCAATTTCGTCTCCTTGGGGGTCGTTGTCTCCTCCTTGCATGCTCGCGGGTGGCTAAAAAACAAATATGCCCATTGTTTAGTTTTTTTTAATACACAAGGACGCGCGTGCATCCCTGTTTGCTATCGCGCCCAGCACGCGTGAGCATCCAAATGCGCGTGCACGTTCAAATGTGCGTGCGCATCCACATGCTCGTGCGTGCTCTTATTTCCCACACTGGCAATCCGTCGTGGAGGTTTGCCACTCCGAAGTGGGAGCGCGTGCATGCATTTAAGCGATGTGTGCACATTGTTGATTAGGCCTGCTCGCGCGCTCCCATTGCATTATATTTGGGTAGCGGGTTCTTGTAGACGCCATCATACATAACCTATCACACTTCACCTTTGTAATCATGTGATTCAATCAAATTATATGAAGGATTTGGATCAAAAACATGCAAAAAAAAATCCATAAGATTCAAAATCATACATATGAATAACATATCAATGACATTTTGTAAAAAATCAACTATGATACCATCCACTCCTTACTTCTCGGCTCATCTCCTCATGATACACATCACAGATGTCCTTAAATTTATCCCAAATTTTGGTACACATTTCTCTACCATGTTAAAGGGATAACAATGCTCTACAAAAAGTTTAATAAAAAAAACAAATTTAATTAAAAAGTTTAAATAACAAACAAAGTAATATAGTCCAACCTTTTCATTTTCCAATTTTTTTTTCTATTCTTTTCTAAATACATCTCAAAATAAAACTTCTACTTTCACTAATCCAATCCACCTCTTATAATAAATTCTTATAAATATTTTATTCAATTCACTTTTACTAACTAAATTCATGAATTATTTTTATAAATATTTAATCTTATAAATATTTTATTCACCTCACTTTTACTAACTAAATTCACTAATTATTTTTATAAATATTATATTCACTACACTTTCGATAATGCAATGTTATAAATATTTATCTCGATTTAAATATTAGCATAAATTCATATAAACTACTTTTGCTAACCTCATTCACCACTTACACATCTCCATAATTATTTTATTCAAACCTACTTTTATACATCTCGATGGCTTGGAAACCTAAGACTTGTCTATTGATTAGAGTGGGGAAGGATCCCTAGGTGAGTAATTTTAAAGTTGGGATTGGAGGTGGTTAAAAAAAATGGAAAAATAGTTGTTGATGTGGTGTTGCAAGGGGATAATAAGGACGAATGGAATAACTATATAGTAGGTCTTCATAGAGGAGGTATTTATCTTTCAAAAAAATGGAGATTCTATCATATAAACTTAGAATGAGAAAAATGGTAAGTTAACAACAAAACTTGCTTATCTCTATATTGAGGTCAGTACTCAAGTTAGTATAAAGGTATTTATAATTTAGCTTAGGTGAGTAATTTTTAAGTTGGGATTGGAGGTGGTAAAAAAAAAAGGAAAAATGGTTGTTGATGTGGTGTTGCAAGGGGATAATAAGGATGAATGGAATAACTATATAGTAGGTCTTTATAGGGGAGGTATCCATCTTTCAAAAAATGGGGATTCTATCATATAGACTTAGAATGAGAAAAATGGTAAGTTAACAACAAAACTTGCTTATGATGCAATTTCATTTTCGTCCTTGAAAGTTGATTATAAATAGTTTCTTTCTATTCTTTGGAAGTGACATGTTCCATTAAAAATTAATTTTTATGTTGGATAGTTTTGGAGAATAAGAGATTCACGCGAGATAATTATAATAAGAGGGGTGGTAGCTAATTATGTTGACCATTTAATAATTCATTGTAACTTTACAAGACATGTATGGATGGAAGTACACAGGATTTTCTAGATACCTCACAATTGGACTTATCACGTTATCTCAAAGTTTTCAAAACTGATCTTTTGAAGCTTTCTTATGGAGGGAACTGCCTTGTTTCATTTGTTTCAAGATTTGGAAGCATTGGAATGGAGTTCTTATCGAGGGTAAGATCAAAATTGTTTTGAAGGCCATTCTTAAAGTTCTAGGGGCATATAAGGAAATGATTAAAGAGAAGGGAAGGAGTCGGGAGAGAATGGTTAGGGATCCTTATTTTCCAACCAAATGGCCAATAAGTTTCTTTGATGGTGCATCTCAAGAGAATGCATCAAAATGTGGAGTAGGTGTATACTTAAAATTGAGGGAGTCACATATTTTTACTCTAAAACTTAATTGTGGCAAGGGTACTAACACCATGGGGAACAAGGTTACAATTTAGAGTCTATTATTCTTTGATTGCTTTAAACACATGATTCATATGCAATTGTTCGAGACTCCAAGGTAATCATAGATTGGGCACTCCAAGAAGGTCAATTACACGTGGTTTTTCTTGAAATCTAGAAATAGAAAATCGTAAGGCTCTAGGAAGATTTCGAAGAGATTACATTTCATCATGTGTTTAGAGAATACAATGTATAAGCTTATAATCTATCCAAACAAGCCTTGGAGGTGACTGAAGGAATCATTTTTTATTCGGAGATATGTAATTCCAATATCATATCAGAAGGATCAATTCCAATTTGGTAGTTGATTTGCAGTTCTCAAATTTGATGCTTTTTCTAGCAAGGTCATTTTATTTGCTTAAAAATGTCAATGATAGAAGATTGTTCTTTACTTAACTTTTGTCTAGTGTTTATGCTATGTCGAGTGATCTTTTGAAATAGCTTATAAGTTATTATGATAGTTTAGTGTTAGAGATGTTAGTTATGTTACATCTCTAGCAAAATATATTGGTTTTCTTATTGGAAGGTCTCACACGTGTAGATGGTTGGCGTAGAAAATTTTATGAACTATTTCGCTATTTATACTTTGATAATAAAATTATAGTTTTTTCCTTGATGAAAAAAAAACAAATTCACTAATCATTAACACAATTCACCATTCATAGATCTTAGGAATTATTATTTTCAACCAATTTTCAATAACCCAATTCACAACTTTACCGCTTGTTTTAAACCCCTCATGAAGGTGAGCTCCCCACTTTCACTAACCTCTCTAACCTCTTGAAATAATTCTCATAAATAATTATACTTGAAATATGAATATATTTCTTTGATGGTGCATCTCAAGAAAATGCATCAAAATATGGAGCACCTGTATACTTGAAATTGAGGGAGTCACATATTTTAACTCTAAAACTTAATTGTGGAAATCGTACTAACACCATGGGGAACAAGGTTGTAATTTAGAGTCTATTATTCTTTGCTCGCTCTAAAAACATGGTTCATATGCAAGTTGTTGGAGACTCAAAGGTATTCATAGATTGGGCACTCCACGAAAGTCAATTACATGTGCTTGTTCTTGAAAGTTAGAAATAGAAAATCAGAAGGCTCTAGGCATATTTCAAAGAGATTACCTTTCAACATGTTTTTAGAGAATAAAATGTATATGTTTATAATCTATCCAAATAATCCTTGGAGGCGATTGAAGGCATCATTGTTTATTCGGAGATATGTAATTCCAATATCATATCAAAAGGTTCAATTCCAATTTGGTAGTTGATTTTCAATTCTCAAATTTGATACTTACTCTAGGAAGGTTGTTTTATTTGCTCAAATGTCGATGATAGAAGATTGTTATGTACTTAACTTTTTGTAGTGTTTATGCTCTGTTGAGTGATCTTTTGAAATAGCTTATAAGATATTATGATAGTTTAGTGTTAGAGATGTTAGTTAAGTTATATATCTAGAAAAATATTTTGAATTGCTTATTGGAGAGTCTCACACCTGTAGATGGATGGCATGGAAAATTTTATGAATTGTTTTGTTATCTATACTTTGATAATAAAAATATAGTTTTTTCGCGGATAAAAAAAAAAACTATTCACTAATCATTAACACAATCCAACTCACCATTCATAGATCTTAAGAAATATTATTTTCAACCCATTTTCAATAGTTCCTAATTCACCACTTTACCACTTGTTTTAAACCCCTCATGAGGGGAGCTCCCCACTTTCACTAACCTCTGAGCCTCTTGAAATAATTCTCATAAATATTTTATTTAATAAAAAATGTTGTTAATTATAATACCATGTGTGAAGATTTTGAAACTTCCCCATATTTTAAAACACTGAACATTATCATTATAATACCAAAATAATAATAATTTAATTATTAATTCAATATTACAAAATTACATGATAAAAAATCATATTAATTTAAAGCTTAAGCTTCAACTATACTAAAGATGAGTGAAGTATTTGCTAGAAACCCCATCATTCAAAACTTCTGAAATTCAAAAAATATTAACAAAATCATATCACTTTAAAAATAGAAATTGGTCAATATACTTCTAAAAATATTAAAACATAAAAAACACAATACTTAAAATAATTAGGATATTAACAATTTTAAGAAAGACGGGTTAACAATATTAAACCTAAAGAGGTATGGGTAAATATTATGACAATTAAAAATATTATAAAAATGAGTGAATACAAAGGAGATGGGCTAACAATATTAAACCTAAAACCTACACGGGTATGGGTGAAGATTATGACCATTAAGAAACATGCAAGGAAATTAAGTTATACGAATAAAATATGATTGATTTAAAGGGAAGATAAAAAAATAAAAATAAATAAAAAGTTAAGGATGAGAAGATATAAAATATTATTGATTTAAAAGAAAGACAAGAAAATAAAAAAGGTTAAGAATAAGACCTATTGAAAAAAAGTATTATTGATTTAAAAATAAGATAAGTAAATAAAAAGGTAATGAGAAGATAAGTAAAAAAAATAAACAAAATGATACTAAAAAATTATCAAAATGTTACGACAATAAAAATCATTAGAGTTATTATCAATGAGGGTATACGGAATCAAAAGCATTTTAACAAATGATATAATCTAAAGTTCTTATTAACCACGGTAGATAGAATCAAGAGCATTTTAACAAAGAATAAAATCTAGTTAATTGGAGGAAGAAGAATACTAGATCATGAAAGGAAAATAATAAAGGATAAAATCTAGTTAATTGGAGGAAGAAGAAAACTAAATCATCAAAGGAAAATTAAAAGGTGGGGGTGGGGGCAGAGAGTGGTTAGCCACCAAAATAGGAAAATGGGGAGGGAAGAAAGGAATGGCTATTCTCGTAAATGATGGAGGACGGGTTTTTATGAATGACTAAGTTTATAGTTATTCTTTCAATTAAAATTGTTGGGATGATTTGATATTATAGTAATACTCATCTATAGCTAACTTAGTAACATGGCTATGGAATGTGTCCTCTATATAGCTACTTTAGTAACATGGCTATGGAATGTGTCTTCTATATGTTTTTTGATGTGGGTTTGGATTAACCTATCAATTTGGATGATGTAGGATTTTCCACATGGGCAAGGAATTTAGTAAACTCTTTGGAGTGTGCATAGGATCAAACTTATCTTTAATGATTTCGAGTAATTTCTTTAGGGACATTTTATCGAGGTTGAAGAGATTTTCCATGTTCTTTTTGTTAATATATTACAAGAATGATAAATAATACCATGAATGTAAGGTCATGAAAGTAAGGGCTGGGACGAGGGAGTGGATCAAGGGTTTTGGATTCCAAATGGAGGGAAGAGAAAGGATTTGTTAATTTGGGAAATATAATATCCATTAGCTTGGAGAGCATTAAGTGATGTCATTTTTTTATTTGTTTAGAAGTTGGGGAGTATAGATGATGATGATGATGATAGTTATTAACATTTACTAAGACCAATTTTGGTGTATTAGACTTAAAAAGGTAAGGAGTCACTTGGTTTTCTTTAAAATTTTATTCCTATGTACAAACAGCTTTAAGAGTTCAGCATTTCTAAATCACCATAGTTGTGTTTATTTAAAAAGTTAGGAAGGTCAATACAAATATTTTGAAATTGCACTCTAATGTGGGTGTATCTACGACAATATTTCAGAAAGGTATTTTCATTTCCAACCCTCTTTGTGTCACAAAGATGAAAAATTCTTTCATCCCATGACATTCTAGGAATTTTCCAATGCCTTGTTTCAATATGGAGGTCGTGAGAGTTTGTTCTTATTTTGCGCTAGTTAAAACATAGAGATAATTTTGATATTATATCATAGGGTTGATCGCCTCCTTATAACATCTTAATTGTCTCTTATCCAGTAACTCTTTATTGCACCACATCTTCTCCTTAAATTTAGATGTAATAATTATTTTAATATTATCACTATTTTGCATAATGACCTCTTCCTTGACTTTCCAATGATTTAGCCAATACTTGGCATCTTTATTCCAACCTCACTCAAGTCGCAAGTGGTTTTGACTAAAGTATGAAGAAACCTTATGATGTATCTTGTCTCCCATGTTGTTTAAATCTTGTTCTGGTATATTAGGTACATAATCATAGCCATGGTCTCAATTGAGGAGAGATTTTTTTCTATGAGAATGATATGATAAGGTATGATGCCTTTAATTTTGAGATTATGTGTTATAAAATGTTTATGGATTTTCTTTATCCTTCTCCATGATTCTCTATAAATATTGTGACCCCAAACTTGACTACCATATAAGATAATAGAAGTGACAAGAGTCTCAAAGAGTAGGTTAATTCTATCATAAATCTAGAGGTCTCTTGATTCACAACTTTTGAATTCCACAATAAACTTTTCATCCTCCATTAATCATTTTCCCAATGATATAGTTCCATTTAATCTTATGATGAAGATTGATACAAAAGTTTCTTATCACAAGGGTTTTCAGAACAATTTATTTTTGAGTTGAGTGGCAGTGACACTAGGATTGAAAGTATATATTAGTATCAGTCTTTTTGTAATGAAATTGGTGGGAAAGTGAACCATTAGGTTCGTGAATGATCGAAATGATAAGGTATAATGCCTTTAATTTTGAGATTATGTGTTATAAAGTGTTTATGGATTTGCTTTATCCTTCTCCATGATTCTCTAGAGATATTGCGACCCCAAACTTGACTACCATATAAGATAATAGAAGTGACAAGAGTCTCAAAGAGTAGGTTAATTCTATAATAAATCTAGAGGTCTCTTGATTCACAACTTTTGAAGTCCACAATAAACTTTTCATCCTCCATTAATCATTTTCCCAATGATATAGTTCCATTTAATCTTATGATGAAGATTGATACAAAAGGTTCTTATCACAAGGGTTTTGAGAATAATATATTTTTGAGTTGAGTGGCAATGACACTAGGATTGAAAGTATATGTTAGTATGAGTCTTTTTGTAATGAACTTGGTGGGAAAGTGAACCATTAGGTTCTCGAGTGATCAAAACATCAAAGAATGAGATAGAGTTATCTTTTTAGGTTTCAATGGTAAACTTAATAAGGGGGTTATGTTATTAAAGTGAATAAAGAATGAATTAAGAGAGGATTGGCCATGAGCTCATATCTCATATATCAAATTTGTCACCAACAAAGTGAAACTTGCATTTAAACTTGAAATGAAAATTGTTAAAGGATAAATCATCAAAGTTTTTAATGAAAATGCCAACTATAATAGGGGATAAAGATGATCTTGTAATTGTGCCTTTATTGTTTCCTAGTATTTTCATGTGAAGGTAAAGAATGTATATAAGACATATCTTAACAAGATCTTTGTATAGCTTAATCCCTGTCTTATAAAAATATGATAATATATTTAAAATCACAATTGAGAGTTATTCTCAATTTAGATCACAATTTAAATCCAGGAAATTGTAAAATACTATCAAGATTGGAAATACCATCATTCTCTCCATTTTTAGGAAATGGTCTCAAAGATACTTTGGACTATCTTTTGTTTTCTTTAAATTGGACTATCCTTTTTTTTCTTTAAATTTTTACATTTTAATATTTTTTACTTAATTCCAATAAAGTTGCAAAGATAAATAGTTCAAATTTTACATGTACAAACAAGCTAATGAATGCCTTGCATATATTTACAAGGCACCAAGCATGGTTCAATACTTTAGTCTTATGATTTTGTCCAAATTTGTTGTGGATACCCTAGTCATTATGTACTTTATTTTTGTAAGAAAAGCATTCTCAAGCAGACGAAGAGGAAAAGGCTAAGAAGGCTAAGAAAGAGAAAGCAGTGGAGAAGAGAATTGCAAAGAAAAAAAAAATGTATGTGACAATTGTGTTGTAGCCTAAGCACCGAAAGAGACTAAAATTGCAAAACAAAAAAAATGAAAGTGGCAATTGTTTTGTGGCTACAAAATTTCTTGATAGGCTTGCAACATCGACTGCTGTAGGGAAATTTATTACAGGGACATGAATCTGTGTGAAGCATCTGACACAAGATATAATCAGATTGCATACACAAGGATATCTTTCTATGGTCCTTGCAATGAGAGATATTAAGATTGTTGGGTCACGACTCACCTCTCTTGATATGGTGACATTTTAACATCTTAACCGAACCGATGAGCACCAGAGAGTCGTAGGCTGACTGAAATTGACTATGTGGGACAGAGGTTTTCTCACTAGACTGTCAATGCCCCTCCCTGTGAGTAGTTGACTATGTGGGACAGAGGTTTTCTCACTAGACTGTCAATGCCCCTCCCTGTGACTAGTATCTGTAGGAATGATTGTTCCGTCTCGGTAAGTGATATAGGGTTCGAGGTCGAGGGATATGGTTCCGTATCGGTGGAATAAGAGTCACATAAGGTTCAAATAAGCCCCGTTCACCCAATGCCACATAGAATTCATAGAGATCTTAGAAATTTCTTATTTTTTTCTTTTTCAATTCGATGGCACACCAGAGAGATAGGATCGCGAGTTACCACTGCAGGCCTCCAACCAGGGCTATACAATGGCAATTGCTTCAATATTAGAAAAACCTCATTAGAAGCATTTTTGGTTTGTGACAAGAACCCATATCTACATAGTATTAACTTTTGTAATTTTCAAATATTGTAGGTCTGTTTTTCTATCGACTGACAACTGATAACAAAACAATTGGAGTCACTTCCCATTTGCGTGTCTTGGTTATGCAAACGATTCATGAGTATATTTTCCTATTCTTCATATCTACAAACCCTAGCATCTGGGTATACTCTTCCTGCTCTGCAGAAATACCCCTTTTCAGGAGCACAGTGTCTGTCCTCAGAGCACAAACACAGCCCTTCCAAAGCACATCCATCCTTCACTATAACTAACCCTTCTTGCCCTCTTCCCATCATCGCATCTGTCCACTCATTCGACATCAATCCCGCAGGATCATATTTTGTCTTGGCTTTCAAGAAATCCTGGGCTTTACTAAACTTGTCCATGACTCCCAGAAATGCAATATTACGGTTCTTGCCCCAGTGAGGAGTACCTCCATATTTGAACAAACCCATTTGCTCAATCTCTTCCAACACATCTTCATTAAGCCTGGGAGTCATGGGATCTCGAGAACGGTAATAAGTGATATCCAGGTCCACAGAATCCTCGTCTACGCCTAGATATGCAGTGGAAGCTTTCACAAAACGCATCATAATGCCACTGTAGAGCTCGATCCCGCACAGACTGCTGGGGCTCAGATCCCGAAGCTTCTTAATGTCTGTGATGAAGTCTTTGATCTGGGAAAGACCAATGGCAATGGCTGTCTGATGGAAGAATTCGCCTTTGATGCGAGGATCCCATGCACAAGCTGTCAGCAAGGTATCTTCTGTAGATTTCAAACATGATCCAGAGGCCTGCATATTGTTCTGATAACCTATCACAGGATACTTTGTGAAGAATAGACCGTTGTTTTTAAAACCAGAAGCCATGCCTAAAATGACCCCAACCTGAACCTTGGCTGTCATGCACTTTCCTCTGGCATCCTTTGTAGCTTCTTGGAGTTCCTCTGCAGTATAAGAAATTGCAAAATGCATAGCATCAAGAACGGCAACAAGTACTAGCATGTTATGGAGAGGATTTTTTTTTTTTAATGTGAAATGAGAAGGGAATTGAATATTATGACCGTTGGGTTATTTTTAAAAACGCACCGGTTGAACGAGCTATGGCTAAGCCTGCCGTCAACATGGATCGAAAGCCGATGAAGTCGTTGATCCCGTCTCCTGGTTCATCGACTGAAACGCGATCGTCCATTCTGTAGATGACAGCTCGCTGCCCGGGAAACCATGTGAAGTCTGCGAATTCATGTGACATTCCAAAGTGTACTATGTCCTCCTCTAAAGAAGTGTCGTTCTTTTTTATGTTTGTGATGGATCGCTTAAACATGGGTTGCAGCTTCAGAGTTACCTGCAGTCAGGAATCAAAATATAATTTGCCTGAGATATAAATATGTATGTGTGTGTACTATAACATAGTGTTTTTAGCTCTCCAACATTATTTTTTCTATGTTTTTTCAGATGAAGAAAGAATACATGCACAATCATGCATTTTGGTAAAGAGTTTTTAATCTTCAGAGTTACCTGCAGTCAGGAATCAAAATATAATTTGCGCGAGATATAAATATGTATGTGTATGTGTACTATAGCATAGTGTTTTTAGCTCTCCAACATTATGTTTTCTATGTTTTTTCAGATGAAGAAAGAATACATGCACAATCATGCATTTTGGTGCATTTTGGTAAGAGTTTTTATGGATATTGAGTTTTTCAATGTTAAAATGTTTCAAACAAAGAGACCTACACATTGTTGGTCTTGAAATTGACATAAGAAAAGTAAAAGAGAAACTTTATTCTTGGGATATAGTGATATGATCTTTTTTTAATGTTGGAATCTCAAGTAGCTAAGATTCTTTTAGGAGTGTGCTATTGCCAAAGGCCATTTTGTTGGAAAAAATAATGTATTTCCATACACATTGAACATCTTATTTATCTTATTAAAAAACTAATAAAAATGTACATAATCCAAAGCACCAATCACTGTGACCATTTGAGGCAATATATTAATGAAAAAGGAAAATATTTTACATATGAAGCTCTCAAAATTAATCATCAACAAATGAACCTTGATGCTCTTTAGATAGAGATCATACCCCAATTGGGTGCTAATTCATAAATCAATGTGGTTGTTAATGTAGAGCACAAGATGAACCATGGAAACACTTTATTTCTAGAACATGTTGTGACTATCAAATTGCATACATGTGCAAATGCATACTAATTCATACTAAAGAAAAACACTTTACTTAAAGACCCATTAGACCAATTTAACCTTGACTAAGTCCCTAGTGCCTAATTATCCTAACATCCCCCCTTAAGAACAAATTGGGAGACGATTGAAGGAATTTTACAAAGGTGAGACATTTGGAGAAGGAATGAGGTATTACATCCCATCCCCCTTTAATGACAATTTGTTGAACTTCTAAAATACATCAAAGTTTGAAAAACTCCACTTTTGTTAGAGACTGTGAAAATGTTTACAGTTTGATCATCTATAGGGAAAAAGAGCATGCCAAGAACATGATCTTGAATAATATTTCTCATGAAGTTCATGTCTAGATCAATGTGTTTCTATGTTGATACTGAACTGAGTATTTAGCGGGATTGGTGGCACTTTTACAGCATATGGTAGTCAAATAATGTTGTTGAAAACACAAATATGAAACCTTATATCGAAGCCACAAGGATTATTGGCGTACATTAATTATGTCTTGATAATCTACTTCTATTAATGAAAGAGAAATATCTTGTTTCATATTACAACCCCAAATGAAAATTCTAGAACCAAGACTAAAACCATAATGTACAATAGAATTTTGATCATCGGGGTAACCACCTCTATAAAAATTAGTGAAACCAACAAATAAAGGATCCCTCCCTAATTTGTACTATAGATCCCAAACTAAACTTCACCCTAGATATACTAAAGTTTATTTTTTTCTAATTTCCAATTGGCTTATGGAGTGTTTGCATATACCAAGCAACAAGATAAAAAACAAAGAAATATTAGAATCTGCATGAATCAAATACAAAAGGATACCAACTAATGGTACAAAGAAGCACATGTGTATTTCAAGTGCAATGCATGTGGCAATAAGTTTGAATCTAGAAGGGATATGGGATTGGTTTCAATCTCCCATCTAAAAGTGGTGAAGAAAGTAACATCCATACTTGGATTGAGAAAGGGAAATACTATCATTTGTTTGTAAATCTTGAGGCTAAGAAACTAATGTAAATGTGTTAAGTCTATCATTTCAAATTTCTTCTTAAGATGGGATTTCACACGGGTTAAAAGTTCAGGGTCACTACTAGTAAGAATAAGGTCATTGACATAAAGAACTAGTATTATGATATGGTTAGCTATTTTCTTGGTATAGACAATGGGATCATAATAACATTAAAAAAAATGGTGTAAAAAATAAAGCTATCTATTTTAGAATACTAAGCTCGGGGATCTTACTTAAATCCATAGAGAGATTCCTTAGGAAATTAAACGAGGTTGGAGTCATTTTGAACAAAGTGAAGAGGTTATTCCATCTAAATTTATTCTTGCAAATCCTCATGCAAGAAGGAGGATTTAACACCCATTTGGTGGACCTTCCATTTATATGAATTTGCAAAGGATAGAATAAGGTGGATGTAATTCATTTTGGGTACAAGGGAAAATGTTTCATTATTATCAATCCTTTAGCAACTAATTAGACCTCATGTCTTTCAACCCTTCTGTATGATGCATACTTAGTTCTATAAACACATTTACATATGACACGTTATCTTTCGTTATGAAGAAGTGCAATATCCCAAGTATCATTTTCCATTAAGGAACAACATTCTTTTATTGATGCATCCCAATATGGATGGCTAGAAGCTTCTGCAAATATATATGAATAATGATTCTCTAAAACTTAATCCAGATGAAAAGAGTCTCACTGAAACTCTCACTGAAACTGTGAACAAGTATGATGTGTATATAAAGGATTATCGACAAGATCGTCATCTACTTCTCATGTTGTATGGACCCATCTAGGAAACATTGGTATTGGTGAAGTTTCATGTTTAATGAACCAAAATGCAGAAAGGTGAGTAGGAAGAGGTGTATTTTCATCCTCATTTTCATCATATAAAGAAAAAATAAGAATAGATCCACTAAAATAAATTTGGGAAAAGAGGATAGATTGTGAGATAAATAGGGCACAAACATCAAATTAGCCTCCCAAGTTGAGAGTTTTTCATTTTCTCAGCAGGAATGTGAGATCATGCTTCACTACAAAATGTATGAAAGTGGCTTACATCTATATTAATTTTACTCCATGCTTATTTTAGTGTTATATATTTTAAATTCTTTGTGGGAGTGCAATTAACTGTGTAATTAGCATAATTAATGTCTTCCACCCAACAAGGAGGACTTAATCCCTTATATTGGATCATACATTTTTCATTTTCTTCAATGTGTGATTCTTTCTCTCAACAACACCATTTTTTATGGTGTGTATGGAACGATGTGTTGTATTTAAATACCATGTCCAGTGCAGTAAGTTGTTAACATATTTTCCTTCGTTATGTGTTCTTAACTAGAGAAAAAAATCACAAAAATCATTATGAGTAAACTGCAAAGGGGTCAAGGAGAGACAAGAGGCACATTTGTCAAAACTTTCATGATGATGTTTTATGAGTACACATTAGGAATGGATACCATATTTGCAAGAAACAAGAGTTAGACCAATCACTATATTATAATTACATGGTTTCTACAAAGAGGGATAGTTTAGATAACCAAATCATTCATGCAAGTTTGCTCATGGTATTTCTATGAGCAATAAAAACTAAGGGAAAATATGATGAACCAAAGTTGTCAAATTTGTATAACTTTGTAAAATCATCAATAATTCTAGTTGTAAGGGCATGTTTAGGATCTTCTAAATACCTTATTACAAATTGATGAGGTCAAAGATCTATCATTTTACATTCACCTAAATGAGCTCTATGGTTTACCAATAGAACATTACATGAAAAACTTGGAACACATAATCATTCAAAAGGTCATCATCTAGATTAATTGTTTCAAACCCTACAACATTAATAGATCGACCATCACAAAACTATATTTTTTTTATGTTACATTCATTAAGAAAAGAAAAAAATGTTGTATCGTTAGCTATATGATAATATGCTCCAAAACCAATAAGCCACACATTAGAAGAATTAGTACATGATGCATTGAAGGAAAGAACAAAAGCAGAAAGTGCATGTCTATGAGAAGAAGATTTAGAGGAAGAGAAATCAAGATTGGAATTGTGCTTCTTGATTGTACTTCTAGGGATTCTATTTTTTGAAATATTTATACTCCATATGACCATCTCACCAACAAAAAAATGTAATAAATCATAGCCTTCTTACCTTTTAATTTAGTTCCTTTATCACTAGTTGGAGTAGGAGTTGGCTTAAAGGGATAAAAAACTATGTTTTTTTGGTGTTGCAAGGATGTTGCTTCTTCATATTATTGGATTTCTCCTTATGTTGTGCCACTAAGGATTTGTTACATGTACTTGAAGTGTTGATCACTCCAAGATGCAAGAGTGTATCTTTCTCCACAATGAAAAATTTACAAAAACAAATTTAAGAATGGTATCTATATGTGTAGCCCCTAGAGCTTCTTTGATAGAGTGAAAAGTAGATACAAAACCATCATATGTACGACCAATCTTATTAAAAATAGAATAAATAAATTGGAAATCATTTTTAAGTATCTTATATTCTTGAAGTAAAGTTTAAGTGTTTTAAATTTAGATAACTAGTCTTCAATGCAAGAGAAATCACTAGGATTTAAAGAAATCAATCAATTCTCGAGTTGATGAGCTTGAATCTCATTGTCTTTACCAAATATAGTGACCAACTATGTCCAAGCTTCATAGGGTTTGTTAAATCCTTAAAGGTGATATCATAAATCACTAGAGAATGACTTTTTAATTACCAATATTGTCTTTACCAAATATAGTGACCAACTATGTCCAAGCTTCATAGTGTTTGTTAAATCCTTGAAGGTGATATCATAAATATCTAGAGAATAACTTTTTAATTAATCCGAATGTTTCATCATTTTTATTAAACATTTTTATTATCCCATTTGGCTTTCTTTGAGGTATTAATGGGGGGATTTATTTTTCCAAAGTAATCCAATGAAGTCCTTTACTTCATAATAGATCCTCTATATAAGATTTCCATGAGGAGTAGTTGGTATTGATAATAAATATCACTTTGACTAACCATATTATAATATGCAAGTAAGATTGATTCACAAAAAGAAACTAATATTATAGATAGTAGCACTAAAAATTATTATGAGTGTAGGTTATGTCATTTTGAATAAAGGCATAAAAAGTAACCATTGAAGTGCATAGTAAGGGGCTAAGTAAAAAAATTCTAGTGACTTTGTCTACAAGCTAACTTTAATAAAAATAACATATCATTTACAATAAAACAAGTGACTCTCTTTTGTAAAAATAACATATCATTTACAATAAAACAAGTGACTCACTTTTATAAGTTATTATTTATAATAAAACAAGGGATTCTTCTTTATAAAATAAGTAAGATGCACTTTTACAATGAAATTATTTTGTCAATTAAAGTTGCATGTAAACAATAATTTAAAGAATATTAAAGTTGTTTTACAACAGGCGATTTACAATAAATAAAGTTATGTGATAACTTAAAATTGCATAAACTTTAAAAAAAAACAATGAAAATAAAGACTTGAAATGAGAGCCTCATACTTAATAAAGTAACTTTTAACCAATTGAGCTAATGCAAAATATATAATAAATTATATGGAGAGTTTTTTTTAATTATTTTTCTCAAAGTGCACAATTACCTAAAAAATTATTATTTTTTCTTACATAACACTTTAACACAACAAATGCAAGTTTTCTTTTTGTTTTTGGTTTGCTAACAATGAATAAAGCATGGGAAAATAACATACACACAAAAAAACATTTTTCGTTATTTTCTGATTTGGTAAGTTTGCACATAGCGCATAGAAAAGAGCATACATAGGCTAGAAAAGGAACAAACTAGTGATATAAACAAAAAAAAACAAAATGAAAGACTAAACAAGATGATATTTTTTTTAAATCATAATAAAAATGGTATACCTTTCGATCTAATAAAATGGTTGTATCTTAGGCAATTTTGAAAACCTTTACAGGTGGAAAGACAAATTTTACAACTAAAAGCAATGCTTTGAGCTCAATGGAACAACTCTTTCAACCAATAAATGTACAAAAAAAAACAAAATCCAGAAATATGTTGATGTATATAGAAACACATTCACGATCTTAATCAACAATTGGAGTAGGTATTCATAAGCACTATGATATTATGTTCGACAAAACATGGTATTTTCACATAGGTCGAACACCTTAAGCAACTGCTAACACAAATAGATCAAATATCAATATGCCAATGTATTACAATATGATTAAAAATCTTAGACAATGAAATAGTGCTTGATCCTAGCCAATGCAACCAATTGAGGCAATATATTAATGCAAAAGGAAAATATAAATTACATACAAGTTTCTAGCATCGATCATCAACAAATGACCTTTCATGTTATGTGAATAGAGAACATGGACCAATTGAATGCTAAGCCATTGATAAATATAGGCATTAACATCTAGAAGAATATAAACCAAAATATTATTTTATGCCTAAAACATATCATTACCATAATATTACATAAGTACAAATGTATACTAAAGAAACACTATACCTAAAGACATGTTTAAAGACTAAGATGATATTAACTAACTCCTAAGTTTATAAATACCATAACACACTATTGTGAAAAATATTGGCCCAGTTTTGAAGCACCCTAACTCCGATGAGACACTAAAAGTTCATAAGTTGAGAGTAGAGAAGGAGGAACCAAAGCATGAAAAATGGAACTATAATAACCAATTTTCCTTGCACTTATTGAAAGTGGAATAAAGTTCTATATGAGCCCCTACAAGGTTAGGTATACACAATGAAGTTGAATCATTCGTTGCAACAATGAGAAGTCTATTTTAGTGTGAATAACATATGAGGGAATATACCAAACTCAAGCTAGAAGGTCATGCACATACTTGGTAGGAAAGCTACACTAAGACCCTATCACTAGAGGGAGATCAACCATAAACTAAGCTTGAGGTATTCAAAATCATTTATAATTCTTAGTGTTACCCTATCAAGTACAAAGAGGACTAAAGGATTCAATAGCACTATTACCAATAGAAGAAATGAAATACTAGGATTCAATAGCACTATTGCCAATAGAAGAAATGAAATACTATGCAAGGGTACACTACAAAGTTCCAAAAGTAGGCCATTTAACTATGGGTTTACCTCCAAGACAAATACATGATCATATTCAAGCACTTTAGTGGCTCTCATAGTCATATAAAAAGATAAGTTGTGATATTTAAGCATAATACCATATATGAGGCTTGTGTGGAGAGCTATTAAATTTAAAACTACAAGAAAAAACGAGCATCCAACGGGAAGTTCAAGGAAGTCAAAACAATAAGGAGCTTCTAATAAGGGTGAAAAGAAGAAGTAGAAATGGGAAACAAAGACTACTCACTTCATTGCACATGTGTGCAACGATTCTAACAAACATTGTGACCATTCCATTGATAGTCACACTAAAGAAAAATGTGAGAATCTACATCTAGAGTGAAATCCTAAGAATATCAAGTAGGAGTCGTGTAACTAGAAGAATATTCTAGGTGTAGAAGCATGAAAGGCTATAGAAAGTAGCTCAAATGTGGAAGATAAATGTTTATCTGCATAACAATAAAATTAGGTGAATGTGATTATTTTCCACCACAAATAGGAGAATGAGGCAATTAATTTTTTCCATATCAAGATTCAAATTAATAATAACATGGTAGATAATACTTTTTATCCTGGTTCATAAGGAACATCATTATAGAGGAGCTGGTAAGTAAATGGTTTGTCTAGGATATACATGATCACCCCCATCTATATCCTTTGGGATTGATAAACAAAACATAGAATTAAAAGATACCCAGAAATTGAAGATTATATTTTATATTAGTAAATATTTTATTTATAAAGTAGAAAACAATGTAGTGCCCCTTGATCTATTTGGTGTCGTACTTGGTAGTTCCTACATGCATACGGGGGATGTAATATTTATGAAAACTGAAAAACAATATCATTTGCTCAAGAATGCTTAATATTTTAATATCATCAATGCATATAAGGTGAATCTTAATATCTAATTTGTAAAAGAGGTACTTATAGCCCACTCACTTCACCAACATGGATCCCATATGGAACTAGCTTGTGTCTCTATTTTTAATGGTATACATAGATATAAGTCTACATAATGGATACAAGGACTCCATTTTTTGTGTAACCTATACACAAAAACCAATTACAATGAAAAAAACAATCACTATTCTAAGTTAGTTTCTATATGGTTCTCACCAAGTAGGAACACAAGCAACCAATGGTTAGGCCAATAAAACCCGAACTCTTCAAATAGTCTATTATTAATAAATATGTCTTCTAACTGCAACTCTTTTTCACAATGTATCCAACTAAACCAAATATCTCAAGATTCATATAGTTGAGATACATTCAAGGTTTGATGTATGTGTGTTTTTTAGATATTATTGTAGTTCTCAAATGATATTTTATTATGTATCTAAGTTGGTTCAATTGCTTGTGGTGGCTAGACCAATTCCCATAAAAGAGTAAGGCACTCTATCTCAAATCCAATAGATCACCACAATGTAGACACCAACCAATTCCAATACTATAAATTATGCCCATTCACATGATACAAGTGTTAGTCATGTACAAACATATCCTAATACGTTTGTAAAGAATACTCACTCATTCAAATTCTACAATACCCAATTCACCAATTATCCAAATCATATATGAATCAACAATTGATCAAAAACATTTATGAAATGGATTGTTATGCAATCCACGCAAATGCTATAGTGCCATTTTTAGTGGCATTAGACTCACTCCCAATTACTATATGTTCATAACAAAACCGCAATTCACTAACAACATTCAATACAAAATGCGGGATGGAATTTACTTAATAGGTGTGCCACTAATCCAAGAAAATGATATGATCCTTGGTTAAACAAAACATGTGAGGGATGGCCTTAATATATGAGGAATTGGAATAAGACAATATACACCAACCAAATGACTTGAAGGATAGGAAAACTATAAGATGCCAATGCATGGAGAATGGAATACTTATAAAGGGTGTTGAATTAAGAATGGAGTGAATATGGACAGAAGAAAGGAGATCTGTGTTCATAATTGAGACATCCTCAACTAGTTTCGATCATCAAGCTAGAATCATATTCAATAAGTTTACATGTTCAACTTGGAAAGGAGAACATATAGAGGTCATCTACATTGTGTTCCATCTTGATTCTCTTTTTTTCAAACTATCAAACCACACCCAATGTATCCCTTCCATGGAGGGATACTAAATTAAATTGTTCATTTTGTTCTATACGGTAGTAAATGGACACAAAAAAATAATCGTGTTCAGAATTGATACATCCTCAACAATTTTTGATCCTTAAACTAGGATCGTATTCAGGATTTTTATGTGCTTATCTTGAAAAAGAGAATAGACAGAGGTCAGCTAGATTGCATTCCATCTTGATTCTCTTCTTTTAAAACTGACAAAACACATAAAAACTCTCCCTTCTGTGTAGAGATATTATTAAATTGTTCATGTTTTTCTATGTGGTATATTTAATTTATCAATGCAATTGTTTTTTACTACCCACCTTTTAAGAATATGATAGAAAACATCCCCAACCAATGAGGAAATCACCCATCCACAAGGGAATATACTCCATGCTTGAGAGAGATTTTCTAAAAATAGAGTAAAGTGCCCAAGCAAGAGAGAAATTGTCTAACAAGTAGGAAAATTCCGAAGTAAGAGATAAAACACCCAAGACCCAACAAGCAACGTAAACACCCAACCATAGAGGAAGATGCCTAAGAAAGAGAGAAAGTGCTCAAGAAGCAAGGAAAATTCCTAGAAATAGAATAAGATGCCTAGGAAAGAGAGAAAATGCCCCAAAAGAAATAGAAACACTGAGCAATAGACTATACCAAGAAAGTAAGGGAAATAACCAACGATAGGATAAGGCATCGATTCCAAAGAGAAAATGCTCAGCAGTGGAGGAAATGATCCCGAGAGTCCTTAAGACTAAAGAAGCAATTTGACAACTTTGGTAGAAAAGTGAAATGGATATAAGCTACCAACCATTGATATATAAGTTCCAAAACTCATTCAATAATTATGGGAAAATATATTTTGTGATATCTATTAGAGAAGGAAACTAATAAATTCAATAAAACTACAATCTCCATTAAAAATCAATCTCTCTCTCTCTCTCATGGTTACTTAGCCGTATTAAACTCCAAAGAAACTCATAGCTCTATATATTCTCCTCTCTCTATAGCCAAATATACCCTTTTAGAATCAAATTAAATGGACATATAGGAGATCTGGGGTAAATGGAAGGCCAAGATGTTCACCCTTCAATTCTAATTCCACTCTTAGTTTAATTTAATTTTATTCATTAACTTTCCTCTCCTTTGTCCCATTTAACTTTACATTGCATTGTATTTAATTTCTTATATGACCTTTAATTAATTTTTTAATTGCATTACATTACTAAGTCTTACAATCATTTAGTTGTTCACATCCATTTTGATTCACACATTTCCATTGATAAGATTATTGAGCTCCAAAAATGTTAAGTAAATCCATGTAGATCAATGTTCCTTTTTCCTACTTTAGAACATGGATTTGATTATGTCTCTTGTCTATAGCTACTCTAGCTCATTTATCTAGCTACTATATTTGGTTCTAGCTATGCCTGCGGCTTTATCTCTGGTTCCTAGCTCACTTACTGCCATAGTGAAAAAAAGTCTATTCATTGGCCCTTAGTGCTAAGCGATTTCCACATCCAAACTCTTCAATAAAAACTCACTTCCATATTCAACATGAAATTCCCTTTCATTCTCAAACTTAAATATTTTCCATCTTGATGGTTAATGAATCCAAGTTGAAATTATGGTCTTCTTGTTCTCTGTTATCCCAACAAGCATATGTCATTAGGGAAGGAGGTGAGGGGTGCCCTCTTCTACTAAGATCAATTTATTTTGGACATGGAAACAATTATTTGTTCATGAGTCATTATTATTAACTAGTTTTCATTGAATAAGACATCAATCAAAGATTGATATCCTTCTCTTCTCTCTCTTTATTCCACTAAACAATCGTTAACTTCATTAGTGAAGTTTACCTCTTATGCCATTTCAAATTTATGGACACACTCTACTCCTTGGGATGTCAAGGAAAGGAGATCTTCATCTTATTTAGACTTCGCTCTCCAGAGCCTTTACTTGGTTGTGTGGTTCCCTGGGTGAATCTCTAGATGCAATAACCAACACTTCACTTTCCAATGGCCACTCAAATTGTTGTGGCAAAATGGCACAACATGGAACAAATGATATCCTTATTTTCTCCAAGTGCCCCTGAGTTCTCTATTGATTTAAGGAAATATTCTATCCATTCCTCCCATAAAATATATTTTACTTGTGGCATGTACATTTCTTCTCCTATCAATATGCACATGATGGGATTATTCTTACAAAACGCAAATAAATCTGATGCATTCCTCTTGGTCGTCTTCTACTAGTTCCAATTGATTGGATTGTTGGATCCTTGAAGTGTTGGTGCAATACAAGTATTTGAACTCTTCCCTTTATTTCCTTTCTTGAATCCACAAAAATAAGGATGGAGTGGGAGTGTGCTTACCTCTTCCTTTGATATGTTGACAATTCTAGCATGTCTTTTTCCTTCACAAAAATGGCATTGGTGTTTGTGTTCTTTTCCTTTCATCCATTAAAATCAATCTATACCTTCATGATTGACCCTAAGTTAATATACATTTGAGCTTTTGACTCCTTCATTTCTCTTTCCTAGCCCTCATCCATCATAGCCCATTTTCCTTAGTATCTTGGAACCAATTCCTCTTGTGTGATTTTCAAATTCCCAATTTTTTTTTTGAAAAGGGTCAAACAAGATGAACTTACCATCCTAGTCTTGGTCATGGTGTTGGATTTTATAGTGGAAATGGGTCTTAATTGTTCCTCAAATCACAATTGTGTTATGCTTATGTTCAAAGGATGTAAAACCTATGTTATCAATTTCTCATATTTCTTGACATTGGCATATTGGCGTTACCTATTGTTGAGTTGTTTTCAATGAAATCATATCCAATGTTTTAATCCTGGTGGTATGGAAAAGTCTCTATGACCTTCTTGTTGGTGGGTCTTCTCTCATTTACTCCAACTCATTCTTCTAGGAAATAGACTTAGAGTTGCTAACACCCAGGGGATTAATTTCATTATTGGTAAGTAACCTTACACTCAAAATATAAGATCTCATTATTGCTCATTGAGTGATTGGTTTCCCTCTATGTTGAATAGGAGGAGATATATTTACATAATGAGACTCATGGTGTGCCTTGGGTTCAATTTTAATCATTAGTGGAATCTATAGCCTTTGTATATGACTTTCATTATTGATTATAAGGTCTTTTTCTTGTGTCATTTATATTTGGTGCATGCAAGAGATGTACTCGTTAGCATGGCTGTGCAATATTTTTTCCAAGAATTGTAAATCAAATCATATTATTGATTCCTACTCATGTTGGTTGATGGGGGACACCCTAATGACCTCCTTCTAGTGGATATTATCCTATCGACATCAAGTCATTTTCTCTAGAACTGAGATTTAATGTCCTTTTTTTTCAGTAACTTGGGGTTTGCAATCATCAATAGTATGTCCCCTCTCTATTAAAAACATATATTCATTAATGTATCCTACTCGGTATATTCTAATAAGTCTTTGACATCAACAAAATTATTCTCGCTTACTATATTATATTATTGTACCTTAACATCCATTATCAGTATTAATGGGTTGTCATATATTTGTAAACGGTATTCATCAATGATCATTATTTAAACAGTTTCTCATATGTTCAAATTTACATCATTTATTCACATTTTGTAGATTCATACGTTTCAACATATTTGGATTGAATACCTTGGGCCTATAGTAACATTTCTCTTTTGTTGCTCCCTAAGTTGTGCAAGCAATACCATCCAATCATATGGGATTAGTACTTGGTTGGAGAATTATCTTTTGATTGCAACAACCATCATAGGACACTCTCCTAATGCATACTAAGACATAAATCCACTAGTATATGTCTGTGGCTATGATCTATATTTGACATGGATCCACTATGTATAATTTTCGTGGCCATGATTTTTCATTCTAAGTCAATATGTAGTGTACTTGATTTGATGGCCATGCTTGATTTCCATTTGAACATGGGTATGCTTGTCTTAAGGAAGAGAGTAATATGATACCTTGTTTTTTTATTTGTAGGTACATTTTCTGATATGATTTTTAGTTCAGTCCACATAGGCCTACTCATCAAACTTATATTCATGTTGTATAATGCATATCGACTATTAGCATATCTTATGACCTCATAAATTAGGGTGCATCTATTAGAGCACAATTAGACCCACCATTGCTTAAAATAAGCTACAAGTCCTCTAATACCTCTAAATCACTAAGAATTTTTCTTGGCTCCCATGAGTTTCCTGAAAGAAACTTGTGGGGCTCTGTGTGTTTCCTTAAAGAAACATGCGAAGGTACTCCAAAAAGAGCAAAACATAATAATAAAAAATGCACATTAATTGTGCATTCTTGAGTGGGATTCTGATAGTGTATACACCTCGACATATTTATAAACTCATACCAAATTCCTAAACCAACTTTCACAAGTATAAAAAATACTATTAGTTGGAGAAGGGGCACCACATTGCTTGATAACTCTTATGCTAGAGGATTGAGAGGTGAATGTATGAGGCTTTTATGGTCCCTTTACCATTAGAAATATTGATTTTTAGTCATTTTGCCTTTTGATTTTGAGTCAAGAATCGTCCCTTCCTTTCAAGATTAAGAGTCAAATTGTTGTTCATGAGTGGTCTAGGCTATTGGAATCTAGAGCACTGTGAATGATATTCCATGATGAGAATCCAGGTATAGCTACCTAGTTGTTCTCCTACTATGATTTGTGACTTTGAAAAAAGAAGTTGGCCAACTAGCCTATGGGACTTCTTGACTACATTTCTTCCTTAATTTCTTGATAACTAATTGAATTGGGGAAGTAGAGTTGTTTCTCTTCAAACTTATCTATTAATCATACAACTTTTCTTTCTATAAACACTTGATTTTTTTGGGTGTTCCTTTCTATGTAAATGGAATAGTAACCTATTTCCATGGGAGTCAATATATATAGAGAGAGAGAGTCAATATATATATATAATGTTGGGGCACTACATAAAAGTCCTACCGCAAGAAATTTCTCTAATATATAATGGTTTTTTTTTGGTTAAGCAAATTGTAGGGTAGGGGTTGAGGTAAAGGAGAGAACTCTTTGCGATATCGTTGGTTAATTGCACAACATACGTGAGTGTTCCCTCATTTCAGCCACTAGAATGAAAGTGTTGAGAATATATTAGACACAGACAAAGTCCATTAAATAGTCCTCGACCCATAATCATAGAAATTCAGTGAGGTGAAATAAACATTTATTCAAAATCCCCCATACATATAGGAAACTATTAATAATAGGTTATAAACCATTTACCACATATGTAGAGTGTTGGTTCAACAATGAGGATTAGTAATTAGTGATAGGCATCAAAGCCATTAATTCTAGATAATAAGCATGCTTATTGCAAACCCAATTGCAATCAAGGAGACATTGTAGTTATTGTGGTTGAGCAATGTTGATAACCAAATCAAGATGTTAAGTATAACCATTCATGCATAGTAGTTGATTGGTACTTGATATTGAAATTACAAGCAAGCAACCCAAGTAGTGAACCAATTAACAACAAATTCAGTCTTTTCTACCTATTGTTGCATGGAGGCATAGTCATTTATTGTATGACTACAATGCTTAATGACTCTTAGACTTAGAGACATGATTGTCATTGTTTTGTTAATTGGTTTCATATGTGTAGATCACATAGACAAAGGAGCCATATTATAAACCTTTGAGTAGAGATTGTGAAGAATAGATTTTGCTTCCATAGGGGATCTGTGTTGCTAAAACATGAGAACTATACGTCTCATGTTTATAGATAATGTTGGAATCAAAACAATCGAATCCTTGACCATGATGCAACTACCACAACTTTGAAGATAAAGTAGGCTTGACATTGTTAAAGCATAAAAGAAAGTAAGGTTAGAATACTTGTACTAATCCATTAATATATGAATTCAAGGAGAGAATAGTAACTTGAAGGAGAAGGTGCATAGGTTAGACCAAAGGATAGAAACATTGGAAAAATACCTTGAGACCTCTAAAAAATTCTTGTCGTTGTTTAAGAATCGCTCCGTTGAACACTAAGACTCCCTTGTCGTTGTGATGGGAAATTGGGACAAGAGGCCACTTAAATCAATAGTTGGTAGGAGGAGAGGGTTCACCCAAATGATGACTCAAATACACTAGGAATTGACAGAGAAGAAGGAAGCATTGGCCAATATTTGGCTAGTTGTCCAAGATACCATAGAAGCAACGAATGTTTTCATTGTTATTTCAAAATCCAACATCATGAGTGAAACAACCATGGTAAGCTCACATTCCTTAGACATTTTTCAAGAGCATTTTTCCAATTTTGAAAATCATGTTAGAGGCATTGGTAACAATCTTTTTAAGAAAATAGGCTATGATGGTCAAGGGCTAGGCAAAACAAGTCAATGAATCACATGCTCCATTGTGTTCAACCAAATATCAAGTATGAAAGCCTAGACTTCAATGGCACAAATAAAAGGAAGTGACCACCTAGAACGCATTTGTTAAGGAAAACAATGTTGCAAATTTGGCCTTCTCATCAAAACAAAGAGCAATAACAAGTGAAGGTGACAACCCACTTCAACTTTCTTATAGAGGATTGTAAAAAAGAAGGGATTAGGAATGTGAAAAGACTCATCTTGCACCAAAATCTAAAATAATGGACAAGCCAATTACCAGAAACAAGAAGAATGATATTGAAAGGTATGCAACAAGTAAGAAATCCCTTGTTTGTCTTTTATGTAGGAAAAAAGGACATAACACTGTCAAGTACTCTAAAACATGTTTGTTATATGAGTAGAGAGGCCATGTTGAATCCCCTTACTTGGAGAAGTAAAGCACGTATCACAAGCCTAAATTTTTTCAAAGGAAGAGTGAAAAGAATACTTCTCCAAGACTGAAACCTTAGAGGCAAATGCAGAAGAAGAACATCTCAATTCATCCATACAACACCAAAAATTTGTTAGCATTGTAAGTTGAGTGCACATTGGGAGGTAATGTGTTTGAGGCTTCATCCAAAGATTCACCCTAGAAACCACATAGTCAAGATACGAGTGTGGAGAGTGAAACCAAAAGGAGAGGAAGAGCTCATTACATCTCTAGACGAAGGAACATAAACTATCTAAGGATTGACAATAACATTGGGATTTATCAAGCACAATAGGTTGATGCCAACATCAAACACAAACCCAATCCCATTGTTGTGTTTGATCTTATAGTAGAAGTTTCCCTTCTTAGAGGTTTCGAACAGTGTTGCATAGATATTAATGACTTTGAAGGTTCCTTGGAACTCCATGGAAGCCATCAAAGAAAGAAAAAATGTTGGATAATTCATGGAGTACATTTGCATTTAGTAAAACATTTTATACAATAGTTTCTCCAAGTTGTGTGTAACACATTCCTAGCACAATCCAAATCCTGAAGCATTCCCTCATCCTTAAGTCTATCGACATTGATGCCAACTACAAGAAAGAGGACACAAAATTTTGTTTTTGGTAGAACAAGATCTTGTGATTCTATGCCCACATTTTCATCCAAATTGACATTGTTATAGAGATGGAGTGATGTTCAATCACCATATAATTGTTTCCATGTTAGAACTAATTAATCCTAGCAGAAGAGGGTAGACCACACTTCTTGTCATGGATTTGTTGCATGATGGCATATGGTTATTTGGATTTACCAAGATAGACCACTCCAAGTCTAAGAATGAAAGATACTGACAAGCCAAATTTGGGAATGAAGTTTGATTAAAGAGTTATCATATGAAGATTGCTTAGAGCTATGAATCAATGAGAATACTTTTGCACTGCACAAACAAGCAAGTTAGAAACAAGAGCCAAGTCATATCTGGGAACAAAGCTAGAAGCTGTAGCAAAATCCAAAGATGGAGTTGAAACCTATAGTTGAGAGTTAGATTGGTTTCCTAGAATATTTTGGAGATCAAGAAGGCTCTTGCTGGGAAGGCATGATTTGAAATGAACCCAAGCAAAACAAATGATTTGGAAAGTTTAGTGCACAAAAACAATTCAACAATTAGGATAAATAACAAGAAAGGACAACCCACGTTTCAAAAGTTAAATAAAAAAATGAAAAATAAAATAATTAAATTAAAATAAAAATTAAAAAATAGGAGAGGAGAGTTGGAAATGGGAAATGAAAGGTCAAGTCTTCATGCCTTCACATTACCCACATATATGCCTATATTTTCTTGTAATTGGACTCACAAAGGACATTTTGTTGGCCATTGGATGACAATACATAAGAGCATATCTATGTAAATTGTTGAATGGCCATAGAACTATGAGTTGCATTGTAACCTAAGATTGTTGAATGAAGATGAAGGAGTCATTCAGTTTTCCCATTTGGGTTTCCAAATTAAAATCTCTATGTTCAATTTGATTGATTGATGTGTCATTGCAAAGTAAACTATATTCACTGCCTTTGTGTTTAATTACAACAACCATTCATTCCTTATTTGAGATCTATGGCTTTTATAATTTGGTCGATGATTTAACCAAATTTATATTTTTATCCTATAATATAGCTCCTTCTGATTTATTGAGGATGTTTAGATATTTAATAGGTTGTATGCCTATTAAATGTGTTGTGTGCATCACTAGGAAGACGATAAGAACCTAGGAAAGACAATAAATTTTATACATTTTCGTGTACACTGGTTTAAAGTCAACAAAGGACCTTATCATTTGATTTAGGATTGCAAGAAGTCTCATTTCATTGAAATAATGTAAATGCTTGTATTTTTTTATTCTAAGAATTTTTTAAAATAAGTACATTCTAGTTTTTTTTAAATGCCACAAAATGTCCTTTGTTACGAGTTTTAAATGATTGATTACTCCACACAATTTCGACAACACGTGTGCACTAAATCTCAAAGTATCAAAGTATATATTATGTTGAGATATTTTTTAAAATTATTGATTGCTATGCACAATTTCCACCTCACGTGTGCACGAAATCTCCAAGTATATATTATGTTGAGGCATTTTTTTAATAGTTGAAATATTTTGTATAAGAAATAATTATAAGATATGTGTGAAACCGATTTAAGTAACAAGTATATATTATGTTTAAATATTTTATATAAAATTAATGTTGATTATAGGAAATGCATGTGAAATGTAAATTTAAACTAGCATAGATCCATCTAAAAAGGGATCTACTAAGCATCGAGAGGGATCATAATCTCTTAAGATGAAAACCCTTTTTTAGAGTGTTAATGTTTAATCCAATGTTTATGGCTTTAGTTTATCTAATTTATGTTGTTTTATATGTGTGCACTTCTAAATATTTTAAATTTAATTAAGTCGACAAGTTATTTTTAATAGTATTTTATTATTTTTTATAAAAGACACATGTCAATTCTAGGATGAGCACGGAAGGAGTTACACATCTCTCCCTTACTGGGTTGTAGAATGCACCTCTTCGGTGCAATTAGGTGTGGGATTAATATATTATACAGTTTGACGAGAATCCTTCAGGGTTCTCATTTTTTATAAGTTATAGTAGTTAATTTTACCCTTGAATCAAAACGTGGTGCTACCGATAGTATGTTTTTTGGGGGGCTAAAATTACAACAACAAAAAATGAAACCTCGACCAAAGTGACTGTGATCAAAACCATAAATTAACTCCTACATCGCAAAGTGGTGTTCCCATAATCACCTTGTTTTTTAAGGTTAAAATTATACCTTGTTTGAAACCATGGCCCTAACAACCAACATCATTACAACCAAAGCCCTAATATCAACCCCCAAATCGAAAAAAGTGGCACTACAATGGCACCCCATTTTTCTTTATGAGGTCAAAATTACAACTTATTTTAATATATGGCCTCAACATGTGGCACCGATGCAACAAAAATGCCAAAACCAACCCTCGGATCGAAAAGAGATGCTACCTAGGGTACCACTTTCTGCTTTTGGGTCAAAATTGCAGTCATTTTTGAAACATTGCCTGAAAAATGTAAAAAATATGTTTAAAATTTTACTTTAGAAACAAAAATAAAGACATTTTTTAATTAGTTTTTTTGAAAAAAAACAATATAAAAACAAGAAATCTAACCGATATAAACCATTTAAAAAAACATTAAAAATCATTTAAAAAAACCAAAAAATCAAAAGAAAAAATATTAAAATTAATATTAATAATATATCATTAATATTAATAATATTAATGAATCATTGATGAGTAATTAGAATCAAGAGCGATCTAGCGTGAGGAGCACTCTAGGGTTTGGAGCAATCTGGAGCGCAACAAGCCGGCCATGGCCGCCCCTGGGGGTGGGGATACGGACCCTCCCCCTCCAATCTCTGATGAGGACGCTTTCAGGAGGCTGATTGCCAGTGGAGGAAAGCGCAAATCCCCCCTATCAATCCCAAAATTCATAAAAAAGCTTGAATAAATCCCAGAAATCACGTTGCTGGAGACACAGTCGGTAAAAATAGCCCTTGCTCTCTCCGAGAGAGGACTGGTTGGACAGTTCATGGGGCTCTGGCCCTCAGCAAAAACAATAGATGACTGGAGTCAAAGAAACTCGAAGCCCCACCTCAAAAAAGGAGTCACCTATTACCCATTAAGCAGTGGCTTCTTCCTCTTTGAGTTTATAAACAAGGAAGATAAAGATCTCATATTCAGAAATGGGCCATATTTTATGGGTACCCAGGGGCTGTACCTGAACTGTTGGACCCCAGATTTCGACCCCACGGTGGAATTTCCCAAGGAGGTGCCTATATGGGTCAGGCTGCCCAATCTGCCGGTTCATTGCTGGAATTATGAAGCTCTTCAGAAGATAGGAAATGGAATAGGGAAATTCATTGATAAAGCAGACAATAAGTCCATATACAACTGCGCCAGAATATGTGTTGAAGTTGACCTGGAGGCAGGCCTCCCGGAGGCTGTGAAGATATCTCTTGGATCCTGGTCCCACTACCAGAAATTTGACTATGAATCAAATAGCTGAAAAGGAAGATGCTGAAGGTTGGCAAAAGGTTAAGAAAGCCAAAGCAGGCCCAAAAAAGAATGTGCAGGTGAATCAACCATCAGCCTCAAACCCAAGCCCAACAAAGGAGCCAATGAAAGAATCTGCAGGACAACCAAAGGAACCTGGTAAAGACCCCATCGATATAGCCTCTCAATCCCCGGCCCCCTCAGGAAATCTAAGGCCTGTCAATGGAACGCATCAAGCAGAAGACCCTTCAAAATCGGATGAGGAACACATCTCTCTGGGCACCGAAATTGAAGCGGATTCATATGGGGGGGATACAGAGACTAGCAGTTCAATTGGAACCCCTGAGAAGGTCCCAAGAGGAAGGAAGCCAGAGAGAGAAAAAAAGGGAGGAGAAATCTTATAGAGACGTGACAGCAGGGCTTCAGCAAACCATTCCGGATATGATTGAAACCAGATCTACAAAAAAAGGTAAGGATTCGAAAGGAGCCACACCTCCCCCCTCCGGTTCCTAAATGCAATATGTCTCCTAGAACTGCAAAGGGATGGGAAGTAAGTCCAAAGAAGAAGCAGTCAAAGATCTAGTAAGAATGTCTTCCCCTGATGTTTTTCTGATCCAGGAGACAAAAATGGAGGAGCCTAAGACCATCCAGGCTAGCAAAAAAAATTGGAAGAAAGGAGAAGGTAGAGCCGTAAGCGCTAAGGGAGCTTCAGGAGGGATAGCCACCTTATGGAATTCCTCATCACTCGCTCTCCTTGATGAATGCAGCACCACCCACTGGTTGTTTACGAAACTGTTGGATAAAGACTCAAGACATAAGGTAAGCCTTGTTAATATCTATGCCCCGGCTCTTCTATGGGAAAAAAAAGAATGCTAGGAAACGCTCAACTCTTTCCTAGCAGCTAATATTCATGAGAATCTTGTCCTTGCTGGAGATATGAATGTCACTCTCGCCCTCTGGGAAAAGAAAGGAGGATCTCCTGTAAGAGACCCGGCAAGGGAATGGGTTGAAGATATCATGCTAGAATGGGATCTGGAGGATATCAAACCCACCAAAGGCAAATTTACATGGTCCAATAAAAGAGTGGGACTGGGGCACATCTCAGAGCGGCTGGATCGGTTCCTTGTTCACTTCTCTTTCCTGACGCTGGGCCTCTTCGCTTCCTCTGAAATCCTTCAAGCATGCACATCGGATCATAAGCCTATCTCGCTCACATTGTCCACAGGAGAAAAATTGGCCCAATCCCATTCCGTTTCAGCCCCCTTTGGGTCTCAATGGAGGGATTCCACGATTTGGTATTAGCATCCTGGCAAAAGAAGGTTTCAGGTTCTCCTTTCTTCATTTGGGAAGAAAAGCTGAGAAGGCTCAAAGTTGATCTCAAAAACTGGGCAAAGAATCTGCTTTCCCCCATCCTAGAGAGGAAAAAAGCTCAAAGGGCGTTAGAAAATCATCAGCTTCAAATGGAATCTGCACCGGCCACTCTGGATCTATTGAACGTTGAGATTGATTTGCAAAAGGAGCTTCACAAAGCCCTGAGAAGAGAGGAAGAATACTGGAGAGTCAAATCTCATAGTACCTAGCTCCAAGCAGGTGATAAAAACATGTATTTCTTCCATAAACAAGCTGAATGCCGAAAGATACACAATACTATTAGAGAGATCCACTCCCAGGGACAAACCTTTAATAGTTTTGATGAAATAAAACAGGCAGCGCACTTGTTCTTTAAAAATTTGTACACTGAAGAGATGGAGATACCGCCCAGGCCGGATCACTATCCACTCTCTGTTGTCCCCAAGCTTGTAAATGATGAAGACAATAGAATGATGACGGCCCCTATAACTTCTGAGGAGATCAGCAAAGTTCTTCATGGGATGAATCCTGACAAAGCTCTCGGGCCTGACGAATTCACGGCCAGATTCTTCATAGCTTGCTGGGACATTATCCAAAAAGATCTGGTAAAAAATGGTGAGAAAATCCCAGAAATGCAAGAAAATAGGAGGGAGCATCAACTGCTCCTTTCTAGCATTAATTCCCAAAGAGAAAGGGGCCCAAAACTTTGCCAGATTTCTCCCAATTTCGCTCTGCAACACTGGATACAAAATCATCACTAAAGTCATAGCAAACAGAATCAAAAAAATTCTCCCCAGGATCATTCCGGAGAACCAGGGAGGCTTCATTCAGGGCAGACATATTCAAGACAACATTATCCTGGTGCAAGAAGCGATTCACTCGAGCTACCAAAGAAAGGAGAAAGGTATGATAGTCAAACTAGATCTCGCTAATGCTTTTGATAGAGTCCGATTAAACTTTCTTTTTGTTGTGATGCACAAGATGGGGTTTCATCCTCAGCTGATCAGCTAGATCAAAGCTTGTATTTCGGGGCCTTGGATCACCCCTCTAGTTAATGTAAGGCCTGCAGACTTCTTCCAAACCTCTAGGGGGATCAGACAGGGCTGCCCTCTTTCCCCTTTGCTTTATGCCCTTCAAGCTTCAGTTCTCAGTTTCCAGCTAGACAAGAGTCTTCAACAACGTTCGCTGATAGGTCTTTCGATCTCTCTGAGAGCTAAGAGAATCAATCACGCTCAATTTGTTGATGATACCCTTCTCTTGGGCCATGCCTTTCTCTCCACAGCTAGATCTTTCAAGAGAGAGCTGGATGCCTATACTAAATTTTTAGGCAGTGAAATCAGCCTGAGGAAAAGCAAAATTTACGGCTGGAATTGTCCTCCTAATGAAATGATTAACATATCCAGGGTGCTAGAAATGGATGGAACCACCATGTGGGACTTCATCAAATATCTTGGAATTCTGCTTGTCAAAACAGCCTCAAGGAACAGCCTTTGGACGCCAATGATGGACAAGCTTAAGGCCAGGATCACGCCCTGGGGAACCAACTGGCTAAACAAATCGGGGAAGCTTATCCTCATAAACTCTGTTCTTACTGCCATGCCTATCTACCAAGCATCTATCCTACTTGCCCCGAAAGGAATTGTGAAAGACATTGATAGACTCTTGAGAAAATTTCTTTGGGAAGGGGGAAGAAGTGAAGGGAGGAAAATGCACCTAATCAGTTGGGATAAGGTCAAAGCTCCAAAGATGGAAGGAGGGCTGCAAATCAGAGATGTGGCCACGCAAAATGTGGTCATGGGAGGAAATAATCTCTAGAAAATTATAAGTTGCAAAACCACTTGGAGCTCCAAAGCTCTTCAGACTAAATACTTCTTCGGTCATAAAGAAAGATGCCTGGAAAGGCCCCCCTGTACCAGGAAAGGCTCCCACATCCTCTCTCTTTGCCTGAAATACACTAATCTGATATCCTCCAACCTCACCTGGATTCCGGGAAATGGTAAAAAAATCAAGTTTTGGGATGACTCTCTGCTAGGACAGCCCCCTTTACAGCACCGGGAGGTGATGGTCAACATTAAAAATTGGCTTCACTCCGAAAGTAAAATCACCCTTTGGGACCTTTTAGTCTAAAATACTAATGATACCTGGAATAAATGGGACTTGGGGGCCTTCCCTCAAAACTTGGAAAATGAAGCGCGGTCTCTTTTTGGATGCTCTACAAGGTCTCACCCTCCTCTCGGCCAAAAAGAAGGATAAACTAGGTTGGGGCTCTTCGATTGTCACTATTCAGCGACTGCTGGTTACTCAACTTTGCTGGCTATCCCTTGGGCAGCCCCTGATCCCACTGTCTGGAGAAACCTTTGGAACCATCCTTCCCTCCCCAAAATTGATATTTTCTGCTGGTCTCTTCTGCATGATAGCATCCTTTCCTGGGATAACTTAAAAAAAGAGGTTAGGAAGGGCCTTCAAGATGCCCGTTATGTGCCAGCCATGATGAAACCTCTGACCATCTACTTCTTAAGTGCACCTTTGCTTTAGAGCTCTAGAATGCCATCCTTGGTCATCTGAACTTGGCCCCCCCTCCTTCTCTTTCTTTGTTGTTTACCTATTGGCTTGAGACAGCCCCTTTCTCCTTCTCCAAGTTGAAGCTCTTAAAACAGTGCTGGATGTGGGTTCCAAAAATCCTTTGCTGGAAGCTGTGGTTGGAACGAAACAGCAGGTTATTTAGGGACACTGCGGGGACTCTGCACCAAGTAGCTATTAAGGTGAAAGCACTCCTAGGAGATCCGGTAGCTGCAAACTCCAACATCAGCAATGAGGTAATTGCGGACAAAGATGAATACAGCCGCGGTTTCATAATCTTGACTCTTCCCTCCTTACCAGAACCAAGAAAACTCTCAAGCATTATTCTCCCTGGGAAATAAGGCTGGAAGAATTAGAGTTCATAAAGTGGAGATCCTCGCTAGAGAAGCATGTTCTGCATGTGGATGGGGCCTTGAAAGGTAATCCCGGGTATTCGGGAAGTGGAGGTGTCTTACTTGATAGCTCAGGGAAAGCTGTCCTCAAATTTTCCTGGGGGCTAGGCCAAAATACCAACAACATAGCAGAAATTTTAGCCCTCTGGCAAGGACTGTCTCAGGATAGAAGGCTCTCCATCAAGAGCTTGATTGTCATTGGGGATTCCAGCATCATTATCCAAGTGTTAAACCTGAAAAAGGCCCCTAAAAATATGGTGCTGGCCCACTACTTCAGGAAAGTTTTAAACCACCTAAAATATTTTGATGAAATTAAGTTTTATCACATCCTCAGAACCCTCAATCAAGAGGCGGACCATGAAGCTAATATTGGCACCTCCCTGAACAAGGGAACTCTCCTCATCAATGGTATTGAGAACCATGAACCCATTCCCTAGAGTGATGGATGATGGGATAGAAAGAATCCCCATATCTCCAGTAAATCTCAAAAGGAAGGACGCCACAATGATCACGGGAAGATTTGAGGTATGGGAGACTGGTCGACCTCATGGAAAAGCCAAAAATTGGACTGAAAACTACTACTCAGTACCGAAGCTACAAATTGGCTCCAATCACAGTCCACCAGGGAGAAAAGAATCCAGTGTATGCATGATGAAGAAATCGGCGAGTATCTTCTCTATAGTAGGATAAGAAGGCAGCCCGATCCTTTATTCGGACGTTTAAGTTTGTATTGTGCCCACAGATCCTATATTGGCAGAGAAGGAAGCACCCGCAAAGCTTTCAGAGAGTCCCAGTGCTCAAGGCTTAAGCCTGAAAGAAGATCGCGATCTGGAAAATGGAGGCAAGCCCATCCTCCCCTCAAATCGAGACTAGATTGGGTCTGATCCAGCATGATCTGGACGAGATTAAGGAGGCTCTGAATCGATTGGAGGTAAAGCAGACTAGAATGCAGAAGACTGGAACGACTCGCTGGGAGGCTATGACTCAAGGAAATCCGTGAAGAAATCTTTGATGATAATATGACTAACATGAAGGATATTGCCAATATCACTGGAGGTTTAAAGAATCGTATGGCAGATCTGGAAAAGAAGGTTCAGGAGCTGCTCAAGGAACACGACAAGTAGCTGAAGAAAGACCACTGAGGCAGCCCCATAATCAAAGGCAACTGAATCTTTTCTGTTGTATCAGTTTATAATTTGTTTGCGACATTATGGAAATCGTTGCCTATGTTTAGTTAAAACTAGGAATTTTGCAAAGGGAGCGACTAGGCCCCGTATAACTAGTTTATTGTTGTAGTTGGACCTGAAAATGTTGTTGTAAGGCCGCTGGCAGCCGTTTAGCTAGAAATTAATACTAAAATTCTCATAACCGTTCTTGTAAAAAAAATTATTAATAATATTAATGTAGTTATTTATACTTTCAATAGTAACACATAAGTAATACTTGGATAACTAATGTGCTTGCCAATCATATTAATGTACTTATGAAATAGAGTATATGTGGCCAACGAAGATAGATGTCTTAAATGTGGGTTCTAATAACCAACATTTATTGCTCTCAATGCATAATTCTTATATTCTTATATGTTCACAAATCAACATGTTGAAAAACCATTAAATAATGCATTATTCATAACTCATTACAACTATTCATCACTCATCAATTTTTATGCTATAGCCTTAAAACTTAACCAAATAAGCATAATCATGTAGATCAAGCAGATAATCTTTAGGAATAAAACACCATCCAAATCCCATTTTGTTCTCATCCCTCTCATAAATACTCGAGTAACTAGTCACCACTACTTCCATCAATTAAGCTATCCATCATGTCCAATGTTGCAATATGTTGTGGCGCAACTATACAAACCTATGCATAGATAGAACTTGTAAGCAGAAGTGTCAATGACCAAGCTTCCCCAGCAAGAAATTATTACTCGTCATCACACATCTTAGGGAGTGCGGCTAAACATGATCCTCCCAAGGCTCCATGTTTCAAAGAATAAATGATGGGAAATGCCTCCACCCCTTCTAATATCACTAAGATCAACACATGTCGTAAACCATACTATGAAATCACTATTCTTGGAGCCCTGCCATCAAACAACCATTTTTGGCAGGCTATGGTTCCTACCAAAACTCACACGCATTCACAAACCATAGAAATATTGGAATTCACAATTAAATCATAAGAAAACTAATATCACTTCATTCTGCTCTTGATGTCCCAAAAATTTTGTGCCCCTTGGCACTTTAGGAATCTAATTATGTCATAAGTCAGTCAACATGTGGGTTAGTTCACCACTAACATAAATCTTATTTATAAACATATCAAACCCTATGATCATCTAAATGGTATTTAAATAATAATGTAAATTTCTTTTGTGATATATATTGTATGTGTTCTATATCAAAAATACAAACTTAATTAGCATTCACATATCGATATTCCACATTCAATTTACATGTTCAAATGAAATAACATATTCATCGCCATTAATAAAACAAAATGATAAATTGCATTTACTATTCACACATCTAGGAAGTCCATATGTTTACATAACAACAATCTTAATCAATCTAAATGAGTTCAATAGATATTAAGCATTAAAAAAATGTTAAGGTAATTCATAATAAATTTTAACTATCAAATATCAAAATGGATGTTACAAAGCATGTGATGGTCCAAATGTTATTTCTCCTAGGGATTCATCTAATCAGCTTCTTGAAGAAGAGAGTACTAAATTCAAAGAATATTTAAAGTGTTACAAAGGGTTTGTGGGAGGTCAGATAAGTCTGAGTAATTTTCACAGTTTGTGTACTATAATAATAATTAGAACATGGTGCAAGGTGATTTGATCGCGTGGTGGTGGTGTTGTCTCTTTGGTTGTAGATGAGAACATCAATGTGATGTAGATTGCAAAAATGGAGACTCACACTCTATTGTGCAAATTATGTGGTCATCGAGTTTAATGGCTTTGTTTTCTCCTTGGACAAAGAAAATGTGGGCTCTAATGGTGGTATATAACCCTATCATTCATTTATTGGCTCAAGGATGGTTGAGGTTCATCTTCTGAAGGAAGGAAGAAACTTCGTGGATCCTTCACTACTATTGGTTTATAGAGAAGAATATTCTAGCTCTCAATTTGTTGCATTCTCTTTTTTATTCCCAAGAGGAGTTTATCTCAACCACCATAGTCTAGTTTCAGAGCATGTTTTCACAATATGTGACTCATATTCCGGTAGAAATTGATATATGTAAAGGATTATATGAGTCAATAGATTTGGTTTTTGGAGGAAGAACTTACAATCAACATTTGGATTATCTCAATATCCAATTTCAATGCACCTACTCTCACCTTTATGGTCATGTGTTGGTTGACTGTGAGAAGCAATTTCAAAAACAAATTCGAAAGCCCAAAAGGAAGTAGGAGATGAGTGAAGACCTTAAGCATATGTTGTGTTCTCAAAACAATTTTGGATCTAATAAGATAGTGTGGGGTTTCGTTGGATTGGGTGGCATGGAGTCCCTTGGTACACCCGAATTTATTCCGTAGGGAATTTCTATGAAAGAATTAGGTTGGTGACATGTCAATTTTGTTAATTTCTTACATCCTTATCAAGAGTCTCGAAGGGAGGTTGCTCGAGGGGTGTTTGGAGATATTGAGTTGTCTTCAACGTAATTAGATCAATTGGAGACTTCATGGAAAGTTGAAGATTGTGTCAATAAGCTACCAGGTAATCAATTTGAGTCGTTTAATCCCCTACCTTCACATGTTGATATATGATTATGTTCCTACAACTCCTAGTCCACATTCTAGTAGTTCCTACCTAACTATTTAAGGTTCAAAAAGGATTTTGAGGGTTCATGTTGTGAAAGAGGGCATTTATGACACATGCTATATCATCAGTTTTATTATTATTTTAGACTCTTTTACTATATCCATATAAATTCCTTTCTCTAATGGGAAATACTTCTTCATGTAATGAGGGGGGTCCTTATTTGTTGACACCTCGCCACATTCTCAAGATAATGAGGTATTGGGGGGATGGGGTACACACCTTCGAAAGAGGATGTCATTTCTAAGGCAAGGAGGTTGCTCGAGGGGTGTTTGGAGATATTGAGTTGTCTTGAACGTAATTAGATCAATTGGAGACTTCATGGAAAGTTGAAGATTGTGTCAATAAGCTATCAGGTAATAAATTTGAGTCGTTTAATCCCTTACCTTCACATGTTGATATATGATTATGTTCCTACAACTCCTAGTCCACATTCTAGTAATTCCTACCTAGCTATTTATGGTTCAAAAAGGATTTTGAGGGTTCGTGTTGTGAAAGAGGGCATTTATGACACATGCTATATCATCAGTTTTTTTATTATTTTAGACTCTTTTACTATATCCATATAAATTCCTTTCTCTAATGGGAAATACCTCTTCATGTAATGAGGGGGGTCCTTATTTGTTGACACCTCACCACATTCTCAAGATAATGAGGTATTGGGGGGATGGGGTACAAACCTTCGAAAGAGGATGTCATTTCTAAGGAAAACATAACATCTGTTATCAAACAAGGAAACTAGGGAGGTCAATTAGCATCAATAGGAATTGATCTCTAGGGTTATTAGAGGAAGGAAAACCCATAATATGGCCTTAAAATGAAGATTCTAAGGATTAATTCTAGAGGTCTCAAAGGTTAGCTAAAAAAATTCCCTCAAGCATTTATTGGGATTGAAGAAGCCTAGTATGCTTTGAATTCAAGAGAATATTGGTATGGATTTACCTATTGGGCTCGGAGCTTCAAAAGAGATTTGGTGGTTGGTATTTCATTATGTTGGACTCAATTGGTCATTTAGGGGGTGCTATTACAGGGTTTAACAACACTCTTTTATTGATTAAATGTTTTGTAGTGTGCTCTAGATTGTGTACAATGGTCAATAACAAGAGCATGGACTGTACCTTTTCAATTCTCAATTTATATGGTTCATTTGATGTTAAGATGACAATTTAGGAAATTTTGTTTTCAATGCAATATTTTAAAATGGAAAATCTCATAATCAGAGGGGATCTAAACGTGAAACTGAGTCATGATGAGATATGGGATCTCTCTTCCCAGGGGGATTGATTAGCACAATATTGCATTGACAAATTTGAGTTGGAAAGCAAGGTAGATGTACAAGCTATATAGCCCATGCCTAGTTGTAATAATTGATCTAGATCTGAGGGAGTGGCAAAGAGGCATGATAGATTTATTTTACATGAAAATATTCGATAGATGGTGGAGCGATATTGGACATAGGTTGGCATTATCCGGTTTTCTGATAATTTTCCATTCTTCCTTGAATTAGGTGTTGGTCGAGATAAGCTTGGTGCCCCATTTAAGAACAACTCGTTGGTATGCGGAGGAGGAATTAAAACAGATTGTTAAGTCAAACTGCAAGCATGTTGAGGGGTCTTAAGATGAAAGTGAAGGTATACAATTCACCAATGCTCTTCGATTCCTCAAGAAAAGGTAAAATTAAAAAAATTAAAAAATATTAAAAAGTAAAATACAATAACAGTAAGTTTAACTTTGCGCTTATATTTTTAAAATAAATATATTAATCAATAAAATTTGGAATATGATAATAAATGAAGCATAGTATGATAGTAAATGAAACAAACAGAGAAAAAAAAATTAATAAATAAAAAATGATAATATTAACTTAAAATTTATTTTTAAATTAATTTATTAATCAATAGATTCTTAAATATAATATTTTCATACAAATTAGGGAACTCAAATTAGGAATCAATTAGAGTAAGATTATTGATAACACAACTTAAACAATAAGATTTTCGAATAAAAGTTCGGCCATACCCAACAAAAACTATAAATGCTTCACATATAAAAATGGTCACCTATATAATTTTGAAATTGTCCATACAACGATATAATTCAATTCAATAATTTGACTTAGAAACCATATAAAACAAAAATTGTTGAAGCAAGTTGTCCGAATATGATATGATACCTAATAAATGACTCCAAGAACACTGAGAGAAACCTTAGCAACATCTAGGTCTCGATGGGATTCATTTAAGCTCACAACACTAAGATTACCCAAAGAAAAAGGTATCATCATTCTCATGCCAACAACATACTCATGTACCACACTTCCCTTATTGAAGAGAGAGCTACCATGAGCCCTTGGTATGATCATCCCTTCGATGATAAGCCCCTCAAGATAAACTATGTTCGAAAGCACTGTCTATAACCTCCCTCAGAGACACTCCACTCTCCACAGTAATTGTCATGGACACTTCATCCACGCCAACTATGCACTTAAGCTCTGTAGTACTTATCGTAAGACCAAAGTCACTTACTGCAAAAATGAGATTGGGGTATGGATTGAGACCATCTAGTGACCACCCGCATCTTCTATTCCTTCATACTACCCTTCGCTACTACATGCACCATCTCTTCTTCATACGAAAGAAACAATGCCACCCAAACTTTGCAGGTTGCCTGGTTTGAGAAGATTTCATAGGCGGTTGTCACCGTGCAATCAGTGGAATCATTAATCTTGAGTTTCACAGGAAGATGACATGAACTACATGATATTCCATCTCTATCAATAAGAAAAATAATGAGAATGAGTAGGGTAAGAAATCTCTTCGAATTAGATATATGAGACTTACTGATGAATCCTTGAATTAATGAACAAAGCATGATCATGTGCCAATTTTTTAGGATTCGGAATGGAGGTGATTGGACTAGAAAGATTTGCACACTTTTTAGGGAAGTGTGCGGCAGTAGTTTGGTGGGCCATTGAGTTATAATTTGTGGTTGTGTTGAATGAATCATATTTATTAGTGGAGGGAAGTGGAATCTGAATGCCATAGATATATTGGAGGGAGTACTCTAATTGTACATTTTTTTCTAGTTTTTTTTTACAAATAACCTAAATCTACAAGGAGAACAAGCAAAGGAATGGAGATTGCTACATCATAATGCAATTCAATTAAAAAATGACAAGGACCAACTTAAATGTCCCAAAATATGATTATAGGGGACTACAATGTCAAGATGGGCTATGCTACCAGATTTGAAGAAGATTGTAGCTCTACGAAAGTTTATGATTGTAATGCCACCAAAGTTGAAGAAGGATGTAACGTTGAGATTGAGTTTGGTGATGAATAGTTGTTTGGAAATTATCCTACACCTTAAAATCTAGAATCTTACTGTAGTTGGCCCTAACTAATAATATTTTAACATGGGATAATGGCCAAAATGGGAGTTGGAAAGGCCAAATAGATGTATCATTTGCAGAAGCAATGAAGAATTGGTGGATCAGTTCTTTGTGACCTATCCCTTTTCTAGAGAGGTTTGAAATGGAATATCACAAGACACTGTTGGTAAAGCTAGATGGGTTGAGATGAATCTAGTTGATTGTCCCATTGACTAGTTAACCAACAAGGAAAACTCACCTTATAAGGATCTGTCTTGTTTATTTATTTATGGAATTTGGTGGTCCAGGAATTACATGGTGTTCAAGATTTAGTTTTCACAATGTCATAGGTTGCATACCAGGTGAGACTAGGTTGGGATAATCATAAATTTATTTTAAAGAAGCTTTTACGAGGGTGCTAATAAGACCACATTAAAATCAAGAAAGACCATGGGGCTATTTCGATGGAGCAAGTCAAGGAAATCCTAGTATCTATTAAGTATTGGAAGTATTATATGTTGATTTCTCATATTACATCATGATGAAGTATGCAACTGGCCAAGGATCTAAAGATCGAGTTTAATTATACACCAAATGAAACATATTGAAGGGAAAAAAGAACAAGATGTCTTAAAAATATTCAAGTCTTTGGAGATTCTAAGATTTTGATTGATTGTTCAAATCACCAACGCTCCACAAGAGACTTAGGCCTCTAATTTGGTCCAAGATGCAAAGGCTTTCTTTGATTTTAAATTATTCATTGGTGTATATAGGCAATTTAATACCTAGGAAAAGAAGTTATCTAAAGAAGCTGTGATATTGCATGAGGATACCTTTTGAAAAAGAATTTAGGGAGAGCACTCTCTAGCCACCTATTGAAAGAAATTTCTAGTAAGAAGGTCTTATGAAGAGTTCTTTTATTGGCTTCTTTAATGCTATAGAATTGTTTTTTCTTAATGTACTAAGACTGTAATTGTCATATGTATATATGGAGAGTAATTTTGTTGGCTTCAGAATGTTATAAAATTGTTTTCTCTGAATGTCCTAATAGAGTAATTCATATATATATAAACAAAACAATATATATATATATATATATATATATATATATATATATATATATATCATTTCAGCACAAGTATGACAGTGTATTATATAGTTTTAGGCTCTAGATGTTGGAAGTTAGCTTAAATAATGAGCTAATTTGGATTGAATCTTCCAAAAAGCAAAAACAAAATATATATATATATATCTATATATATAGATATAGATATAAATGCAAAAGTATGACAGTGTATGTAGAGAATAAAAGAAAATATTAAGGTAAAACTTATATCACATTAACTTCTAACTTATATTTTTAAACTAAATTATTAATCATCAAAAGCTTAAAGAAATATTATTTACGCTGAAATTATTCATAACACAACCAAACCAACAAGTCCTTCAAGTAAAAGTTTAACGCTAACTAGCTAAAAAAAATTGTAAGTTGGGCATCACCTTTAGAGTTGAAACAGAGCAATATAATTGGACTCAATAATCGGTCCCAGAAACATCCGAACTCAGATATAAAACAAAAAGTAGTGAAGCATACCTGAGAAATGACTCCAAGAAGGCCGAGAGAAGCCTTAGCAGCATCCAGGTCTGGATGGGATTCATTGAAGCTCACAACACTCGCATAACCCGGAGCTGCCGCAGGTACCACCAATCTCATACCAACAACATATTCATGAACTGCACTTCCCTTATTGAACAGAGAGCTGCCATGAGCCCCGGTACTGAGAATCCCTCCGATGGTAAGCCCCTCCCAGTAAGGCGAGTGAGGCAGAGCCAAACCATGTTCGGCAGCAGCATCTATAAGCTCCCGCAGAGACGCTCCGCTCTCCACAGTAATCGTCATGGACGTTTCGTCCACGCCAACTATGCGCTTCAGCTCCCGAGTGCTTATCAGAACACCGGACTCCCCTCCCGCACAGACCAGCTTCGACATGGAGTGAGACCATCTGGTAACCACCCGCATCTTCTGTTTCCTTTTACTGCCCTCCGCCACCGCCTTCACCACCTCTTCTTCGGACGAAGGAAATACCACCGCCCGGGCTCGGCAGGTCGCCCGGTCCGGGAAGATTCCATAGGCGTTGGTCACTGTGCAATCGGTGGAATTGTTAAGCTTGCATTTCACAGGCGGAGGAGGTGAATTGCATGATATCCCTGCATCTCTGTTGATCAGAAAATTAACTATAAGAATAGCCGGGTAAAGAAACACCATGATCCGATTAGGTATACGAGAGTTGATACAATCCTGATTCCCCTTTAATTTTCAGGATGTGGAATGGCGGTTTATGCAGTCTTTCTTTATACGTGCGGAGATTCGCACGCTCTGCATAGAAACGCATGCGAACACTCGACAGAAAAACGCATGGGAGTAGTTGGTGGGTTGTTGAATTGTAATTCGTGTAAGTTTGTGGTTGCAGGTCGTGCGGTGCAGAGGAGGTGGAGTCTGAAAAAGTGATTGAACGCAAGAATGGAATGGAAATAGTGGAGGCAGGGTAGGAATTTCAAATGACGGAGACCCGTCAAAATTGCCGGTAACAATCAAAATCTAGAACGTTTTCTGTATTCTAAGCCAGATTTTGATGGGAGCGCCCATCCATGCCTTCAAGTTGGACCTTGCGACAATGGACCTTTAATACATCTTTTCATGACACCTCTTCCCTAATGGAGTTGTGCTTAGTGCAGTCACCTTCACGGAGCACCTCCTTTTTTGCAGGTAAATTCTGGTTAGGAATTGACAAGGAATATATAGACCTTCTTCTATGCAAATGCAGCACCTCCCCCCTACCAAACAGTAAACTCTCATGGGAACTTATCACAGTGTGTCTTATTGTCTACTCTCTCTCTTACTAGGAAGCAAACTGTATGTCATGTCCTGACTCCCTCGTATAGTTGGGGTAACTCGTCCTTAAGTGCCCTTCCTACAAACGGTATTCTTTTTTTCTTTATTGGAATGGCCAGAGGGAGGATAGGAACCGAACCCAACGTGAACCCTAGAGGAAGGGTAATCTCTTTTATTGATAAAGAGTTACTTGCTTCCATGCTCTTTTCCTTACTAGAATAGTGAGTTATTCTTTACCAGAGGAAAGGTCAAATCTTCGGCTGGGATGGATAGACGAGTTTGACTGAACTGAGACTGGCCTGTAGCGTGACCAATAAAAAAACTAACTACTGTGACTTTTCAATTGTCAGTGTAAGATTATGCATACGATCCGCGCGTCTGTCTTACTCAGCGACGGGGTGATTTATGATTGGGTCGATTCCCCCCATATGCCTATATATATATCTCATATTTTACTGTAAAGATAATCAAGGTTAAGCTATTATCCATACAGTAGCTTAAGCTTAATACAAGGAGCCTTAGGATTCATGGAAATATATAGGATGGATAATACACAAGTTGAAGGATTGCCCATTAAATCCCAATGCACACTATAATTCCTGGACGTATCATTTTCTATATAAAATGTTAGGCAAGCTCAAGCTCATTTAATACGCAACCTTCATACAATAAAATCTAAAGCTTAGGACGGCTCATTGAATGCTAGGTGTTGCCATGATTAGTAATATGTGGCCTGCCTCGTAAAGCGTGAAACTGACAGAACTAAGGCAATGGTACTGTATAATATATCAAATGAAACAGCTCGGCAAGGAGAGCACATCTGTACCATCATATGACTGATCTGAACAATGGAGGCTGAGCAGTGCCTCGAAAACTGTGTACAAGAGCAGATGCACACCAAAGGATGCACTGTATATAATTACTTAACCAGACTCAGTATGTTAGTCATGCAAAATTATGATAATATACCATCATAGCTTATAAGAAAAGTACTAATAATCATCACATTCCACGATGCATCAAAGTCTCAACCAACTTATCATTTGCAGTAAAACGTTTACCATAGGACTAGTTCTTTTCCGGGGTAAGGTGGAGTGACAACAATAAAAGGGCTGGAAAGTGGCACTGGCTTTCTATCAGCTATCCGACTCGGAATGGGAAATACACCCTTGAAGTATCACTATCAGCTGGATATATCTTAATAAGATTAGGGTTTTTTATGAGATACCTTCCCTTAGGCCTTTAACACAGCATTCCCTTTGCCCTCATAAACCCAATGCCCTATGCCCATGCCCTCTTCCATATGCCCATGCCCAAACCTAATGTCCTATGTTGCCCTATGCCCATGTCCTCATAGAACCAATGCCCCGTGCCCAGCTACTACAGATCAACAGAAAGCTGCTCCTTTGGCTTAGGGAAGACCACTGAGTTAGGCTACACTTTATAGACATAATAACCGCTTAACCGCTTGGAGCATGTCACATAACTACTGGATCTGGTCACGCTTCTATAACCACCCAATTAGGCCCTTCTAACACTCCTTTCATAAGGCAAGGGAAGCACTCATACAACCCTCCTAATCATTCATACACTCTTATAAGCCTCACTCCTACAAAGTAAATAAACCCATGGATTCAAAGCCCTAATAAACGCGACTTCAACTTCAAGCTAACGGGATACAGCTTCCTTTTTAAGAAGCCCTCAATGCCCTCCTTTTGACAGACTCAACTATTATTTCAACACTTTATTAATGAGGAGTTTTCATGGGAAAGACACTTTATTGCTTGTATTAGAGTCTGCCCTACAAGGAAGTAGTAATTGGTCTTGAAAAATGACTTTTCCATGGCGACAGAGGAGACCACCACCACTATGGTTTTCACTCTTATAGAGATAGACATGAGAAGGTCATATATGATTGCAAGGTGGAAGAGAGATTCATTGTACTTGTTACCCAAGTACAAAAGATTGACCATAATTGTCATCTTGTAGGCCCGGGAGGATGCCTGCATTATGCCTTCCTCCTCCGGGTATCCATGATAAAAACTATGAAGACATATATTATCTCCACCATAGAATACCATAATGCACATCCAATATCCATTTCACTTTTTTGCAAACAAGGCTAGCTAATGAGCAACCTTGCTCCTTAAAGAACCAATACATAACAACCATGGAAGGCAGGAACCAAGAACATGGAAAGGTAGGAGCGGATTTTAACCATAAATCATGAACCAAGCATGAGCCGTGGAAGGCCGGAAGCTTTTTGACTTCCGAATGAACCATGGAGAGGAAATACGACCATAGTAACAACCACATTGTGATGTGAATATAGGAAGCCATGGAGGCTTTTACCTTTACCTTTTGTACATAGGAATCAATCATTCCATATGTATGTGTGCCAGTACTAAAGCAAATCATGGAGCTACACTCTCTATGTATGGCTTTGCACTATGTAGTGTATGACCTCAATTTATGGCCTAGATCTTGGGTAGTGTATCTCCTAGTTTTCCCTTGGCTGTCAGAGTGAGCTGCACTTAACTACTTAACGGAACCAAAAAAGTTATCCACTAGACTCAGACCTTGCCATAGCAGCTAGACCTTACAAAACTAGCCCTAAGTGCACAACTTTCATTTTGAAGTCATTTCACCATGTTCATTTGTTTATTGGACCACATATTCCAAACCTTACCTGTTCAATAGGGGTATTTTATCTCTTAGGCACCCACCCATTCCCCAAGACCTCCTGTGGCCCGGTATTGGTAAGTACCTGTTCCATATGAGTTTCTACAACAACTGATAGGAGTTCCGCTACCACATCTCTTCATCCAGAGAGTAACCCACTATACAGAGGATCCATGTCCTCCCCATGTTACATTTGGTTGGGACAGAAAGATCCCCAAACTTTATTAGTGCTTGGGATCTCCCGCATGAGGAGGTTTTCCACAACGAGTGTCCAGGCCTAAGCTTCGGCGCTTCTCATAAGGGAACACAAGGAGGAGGTTCCAAAACACCAATACGTATGGTAAGTTGCCGAGACCCCCTCCTCCCATACTACTAGTAGGCCATTGTTTAGCACCTTGATCCTAGTTCACTAATACAAATTAGTTCCGTTGGGTTAGTCCATCCATCTCCAAAGCCCCATCCTTAACTCCAGCTTCTGTTGTTTTCACCAGGTCTATGGTCCATATTTCATCACCATTCTATATAATGGAAAGGGAATAATGGGAAATATCCAAATATTTTGCTCTATATTTTGCTCTTATTATCATGGTTACTGATGAAGGGAGACTAAACTATGTCAAATTTATGGTTCCGAGGAAGCGTTAAGCGGGCTCGACTAAAGGGAGAGGAAAATCCCACATCATCGAGAAGAGCTATTCAAGATTCAGGTTCTCACCAGGTAAGGCTGCATGAGCCCATGGTAAATCCATTGGGCATTACCAGCAGCATGAGAGTCCGTGTGGGTAAGTGGCCATATCCCCATTGTGAGCACTATGATGAGGTAGTTCCAAATTCTGCAGGGTCAGATGAATCACATTCTTCATAGGATTATATAAAGTATAGATTTGTTTCTATGAACATGTGAATTCCTTTCATGATTCCTTTAGAGACGAAGTTCAACCAATAGGTGATGAGGCTCAATCGACCAAATAGGATGAGGTGGTAGGTACCGACCAGAATAGATTCGAAACATCAGCACCTCAAATGGTATATCCATTGGCAACTGATTGCACCATAAAGAAGGCCGTGTCTCCAGATGAGGTTCCACAACCGCTGATAGGAGAGGTTCCACTAAGCAAGCAATATAGCTATTCAGGATTCAGGTCCTGTCAAAACCCCAAATTTTCCAAAAAATTTAATTTTTTTTAAAATGCATATATTTTCATTAAATACAGTCATTAACTGTTTGATTAGTTCTATGTTATTAGATTCATATATGAATGATCTTTTAACTATGCTTATCTTTCTAGAATAGTTTCTTTTCAATTACTGATTTGTTTTCTATTTGCGACCACAAGGTGGGATTGTCATGAAAGACTCGGCTTACTTAGCTTCCGAGCTAACGCAGAAGTTTTCCTTTTCTTACAGATATACAGGTAAGATGTTCGGGTTGCTGCTAACAAATCTCTAAAGTATTCAATAACGATTCGTTGTACAAAATTAATTCAGTAAAAGTATATACATGCTAGTCAGATTTATCAAGCTTATAAAGGTAAAGCTTTAACTATGATTCCTTTTAAGATCTTACTGATAGAGAATTGAATTCTACTAGTAAAGGTGGCAGCTATTTTTCCTTCAAGAAAGCGGGATTTAACATTCCTACGGAGTACGAAACCATTGGATGTTCATACTAAATGCAAGTGTAAAATGTGATAAATATTTCTTTACTAGCATAGTAAGTATAGCAGGGTTACAACATCAAGATCTAATTTTTAACTGTTCATAATTACAGCATTATGCCATGATTGAATTTGCAACTGTAATTGTAAAAAGATAAGGAGGTTTAAGTACCAAACTTATACTTTTCTTAATTCAAGAATTAAAAGGTTTACTACTTGATACAAGTCACTCTTAAAGTCTTCCTTTAGTATTTAGAAATCTGTAGTGTTTGGAATATTATTTCTATTCCATGGTCAATAATTTGATGGTAAACTTACAGATCATACTCAGATTATTATACTCAAATACCACTTTATGACTTTCATAACTGTATTATTAAGCAAAGAAGGCTAACTTACCCAAGCTACCTATCATATAATGACTTTATATTATCTTTTATAACCTTTGAGCTTGAAAATGACAAAAGACTAATTGTCACAAAATGATTCTATGACTAGTAATAGGATTGTTAGTTTACTAGCAAGAGTTGATCATAAGGTCAAGAGTAAACCATAATCATGATCAATGGATCACTTAATTTGATTATTACAATGCTATAGACTTTTATATTATTATGCCCTTTACCTTCATTCGTGAACTAGGGCAATAGATAATATAGAAAATAGATTTATAAACAAGCTACGCCATGGTAACTATTATTTCCCCTTTTGCTCTTATATCTCATTAACAAACAATACAACCCTCCATACACGATTGTGTTAGACCAATGATGAACAAAATCTACATTATAATGTTTTCTAAACATCATTCTAATGTTTATATGGTTGATTTTATAATGCAGGTGGTTGACTATGGTATAACGAACCTTGTGGAATCCCCACGATATGATTTGGGTTGTGAAAAATAATTGGTGATCTTGTCGTGGAACTATAATGTTCCTACCCACTGCATGCCAATTATTAAAAGGGTTACGTGGGCTCTTCCCATCCATGCACTCGCATTTAAAAAGGTTTGAATCAACCCTAACCATCACTCTTCCACTGCCTTCGAGCCTTCGGCCGCTCTGCGATAACCTCCTTGTTCGCTCCATTGTTTGCACTGTCTGCTAGCAGTCTATATGCTGGATCAGCTCGTCATGGGCTCATCTACTACATTGTGAGGAAAATTACTATGTCGAATAGCTTGTTGTTGAATGCTGAACAGTGTCGATTTTCTTAGGGTTTCTCCATTGGCATCCATTGCCCGAACTCTTTACTGTGTAGGTAGTCGCCTTAATTTGGTGCTGTAAATCATCCTTCATCGTGACAGGTTACCTATCGCTCTAGCGAGCTCCTTCTCTTCTGCGGTAAATGAAGGATTTACCTTTCTTCCTGCTGGTGGTTGTCTTGCTGTTCTTCAGTGGCCATATTTCTGTTAGACTTTAAGGTAAGATACAGGGTTTTCCCTTCGTTTTCTTTTTAAAGAAATAGCTTAAACAAACAATAGTTTTTGGTAAGATTTTTAATATTTTGTTTATATTTCGTTACAGGGTTAGTCTTCTCCTCTTGGCGTGGAAGGTGCGAGGCTTCAATAGCTGGCTACTCCCGGTAAGCCTGGTTTTTATCCATGGCGTTCTCCTCCTTGCTGGTCCTTTAGGGAAGCCATGGGTTTGGCTTCGTGGTGTTTAACCCTCGCGGTTGCTTTGGTTTAGTTAGTGAACCAAAACGCTGTTAAAAGAGTTTCAACTCTTCGTTTAGCATGGGATCTTGGCTAAAGCCGAGACTATGGGTTTTGGGTCTTTATTTAATTACTGCATAAAGCATGCATATATATATATTACTGTTTGCACAGGTTGTAAGTTTTATTTTGTAAATCATATTGGTAGCCGTGAGGTACAAAGGAGATAAAACTCCATCATTTTGATGAACCTCAGTACATATTTTTAATTTTGACAGGGTTTACCCTGAACTTGGAGCTATAAGTTGTCCATACAATTTTTCTTGAGTTAATATTTTGTTACTATATATTTTTGAAACAATATAATCTGTAAACTTGGTTTATTGAGCCTATCTGAGTTCGATACCTCTGATTCCTGTAAATTGATAAATACCTGATTTACTCTCTGTAAATTATTTATGGTATTAGCTGGTAGGGTTTTTTCCTGTATATTAATAATATATTGAGTTAATTATTTACTCAAAGAATTTTATAAATTGTTATAATGGTTATACTTTGTAAATTATAAAGTCTGAATGTTTTAAATGACATCCTTAAAGTCATTGACAGTGTAACCTTGGTTAAAGGTTTTATATTAAATTTTTGTTTATCAATAATAGGTTAAAACATTACTGTGATTTCTAATTAATATTATTTCTACATAGTAGATAATAAGGCAGTAATTATTACTTATTATAATAATAAAATTACCCTACCTGGAATGCTTATTACCTTTACTGCTAGCTCTGTTTAGGTTCTTTTATAGGTATAAATGGAAATAATGATTTGTTCTCTGCTTATAAAATAACCAATTGTTTAATGTATCCTCAAAACTTACTATTAATTACATTGCACTTCTGAAATTATAAGGGTTTCCAGTTATGCTTTATACAATATAGTTAAGCTCGAAGTCGAGCATTCTGTCACTATGTTATTTGCTTACTATTGATTATGCACTTGAATTTTTACTCTTAATATTTCTTTTATAAATTTACTGTCAAGGATTGTGTACTCGGTTTAAACCTTGACTTACTAGTTATTAAGAAATTTGTAAGTGTTAACATATAGTTTATACCCTTGAGCTTATATAGGGTCTTTATATTCTTATTTTATTGTATTAATGTTCTTAAGTACTGTTTATTTACCTCGCAGTACAGAAAGTATAAATGGTTCCAGTTTGTAATTAATGTAATAAATACATTACCTGAAGTTCAATCATGATAATACTCCTATAGTGTATGTAATAGAAGTTTATTGTTATTAATACAATCAAGATATTATCTCTCCTGAGAGTACAAATGTTTCCATGATTATTATTTAGTTTAATTTTGTAACATTCCGTTATTTATTTCTTGTGCCAATTATGTTAAATACTAGGTAAAGTTCTGTAATTTATTTAGTTTATCTATTTGGTTATGATATCTGTATATATACATATATATCAAATAATACTTCTTAGGACCTATCTCATATAATCATATATAGTAGCATTCATTTACAACCTAAGGAAAATAGGATAACAGCTCTGTAAACTATTCGAGCTCAGTCAAAAATAAAAGGAAGATTAAGTAATGAAATGATACATCACTAAATATACATACAGACTAACACAGCTTGGTTTAACTGTAGAGTCTAAACAATATTTAATTATTCCTACTTTCAGTGTTGTCTTTTCAGCATATAGAAATTAAATTCTTAAAACTGGAAGAAAACAATTGTAAGGTTTAAACTGTAGGTATATCTAGTCTAACTTTTCTTTAGTGCAACTATTATATTTTTTTATCTCGTCTTTACAAATAATAGAATTACTGAGAATGAAATACTGTACGAGGGAATAATTTTATCTATAAGCACAAACAGCTGTCAGTAAAACAAATATTTCTTCTGATGATAAGTAAAGAAACAATATACTATTCTATAATCTCATCATACATCGTTTTTATAATTCTACCCCTGTACTGGAGTATGGTCTGGTAAACCTAGATGTGGAAAACAAAGTGGGTCTTTATTTTTCATCAACAGATTCTATTACTGATAAACTAAAAACATTTACATCACTAAACCAGTAAAATCTTTATATCATAACTACAAACATAACATTCAACCATTCACCGTTAGTAAAACATAGACAGTCAAGTGACAGAACCTGCTTAAGCTTTGGACAACAACAGCAATGGGAGGCCATTCCTCCCTACCAACTCCTGGAGAGCGCTCAAACAGCGACTCCTCAGGACCCCGGAGCTTGCTCTGGTCTCCCTGGCTGGAACTAGGTGCAACAATAGTCAGATACCAGTCTTCAAACTCAGTATTAATCTAGAACTTATCAGTCAATTCTCCTAGCTAACAAGCTGTAATAAACCAAGTTACTGCAACATTCCTCTCATAACAACTTCCTTACTGTTTTTCCCTTTTTCCCCAATGAATTTCCTGAATATCACCTGAATGATTTCTCTCTAGAAAATATCTGAGCAACCTCAGCTCTATTCATTGGGTATTTTTAAAATATTGCCTAGGTCTTTTTGGGTTAGTTGTCATTTAATGAGCCATCTGCTCTGATCCCACTTTCTTGGGGGATCATGACCCCAAATATAGGGAACTTGACACCTGCAACTTAGGAAGTGTTTGAGGATGCTGCCACTTGTCTTTTTCCCTCCACCTAGTTCCATCCACCAGTTTAACCAATAACCTCTTATTAACAGCCTTCCTAATGCCGTTATCTCCACTTTTTATTTATTAATAATAAAATATTCAGAATTACATTCCACTTCTTTTGACTCTGCTAAGTCATCAGTTCCTACTTTACATTAAATTTAACATAATGTCTTAGGAATATAATTAAAACAATTTACATTATTTTATAAATTTGGGCTATGTGACATACACACCCCCTTAAAATGTAACATCGTCCTCGATGTTACTTATTCTTCATTCTCTGCAACCTCCTGGAACAGATTTGGGTATGCCTCTCGCATCTTACTTTCCAGTTCCCAGGTAGCTTCTTCAGGACTAAGGTGCTTCCATTACACCTTCACCTGTCCAATGGTGCGGTTCTGCAGAGTAATTTCCCTCTTCCCGTGGATACAGTCCAGTTCCACTAGGATTTCTCCTTCTGGTTCCACCTGTACAACATTCCAATCAATCACATGAGTAGTATCATGAACATATTTTTTTAGAATAGAAATATGAAAAACATTATGCACTTTCAAGTTAGGTGGTAATGCTAGCTGATATGCAACTTGACCAATCCTGGATAAAATTTCAAACGGACCACAGTAACGTGGTGCTAGCTTTGCACAACTTCCCAGTATTAGAGAGATTTTCTTTGGTCTTACCTTTATAAATACGTGCTCACCTACTTGGAACTCTTTGGGAGTTCTTTTCAAATCTGCTTGGCTCTTTTGCCGATCCTGTGCCACCTTCAAATTTTCCTGCACTTGTTTTACAATCTGTTCCATTTCCTTCAATAATTCTGGTCCTAACACTAATCTATCTACTGGATTATTCCAGGAGATAGGAGTGTTGCATTTACACCCATACAAAATTTCAAATGGACTGAACTTAGCTGATGACTGATAGTTATTGTTATATGCAAACTCTGCTAAATGCAAGTAGTCTTCCCACTTACCTGGCTGATCTTTAACATACATCCTTAACAAATCTTCCAGCACTTGATTCACTCTTTCTCTCTGTCCATCTGTCTGAGGATGGAAGGAGGTGTTGAAATTCGGTGTTGTATTTAATCCCTTAAACAAGGATTTCTAGAAATTCCCTGTAAATTTAGGATCCCTGTCTAAAATGATAACTTTCGGTACACCATGTAACCGAAAAATCTATTTTAAGAATATGTCAGCTATGTTGGCAGCCTTGTAAGTAGTTTTAACAGGAATGAAATGTGTTGCTTTGCTTAATTTATCTACCACCACCATAATTGAGTCATTTTGATTCTGATTTCTCGGCAATCCAGTAATAAAATCTAAGCTGATTATTTCCCATTTCCAATTAGGAATAGGCAATGGTTGCAGTAAACCAGCTGGATGTTGGTGTTCGGTTTTTACTTGTTGACAGTCCAAACATCTAGCTATGTAATCAGCTACTTCAGATTTCATATTAGGCCAGAAATATTCTTTCCTTAACATGGTTACAGTCTTTTGGTAACCTGGATGTCCTGAGTAAGGTGTTTTATGAACTTCATCCAGAATCAACAATTTAACCTTCTGCACATTAGGCACATACAGTTTGTACTTAAACAATAAAAATCCATTTTTATTTAGACTATAAACTTTTATTAAGCTTTCTGTAGATTCTTATTTAGCTGTAACTTGTAATTTTTGATAAATTTCATCTTGTTTTACCCCTTCAGTAAGCTGTTCATTTAAATCAGAAGCATAAGTATTGATCGCTGCTGAAAAATTCAGTTTTGTGTTTCTGCTTAAAGCATCAGCCACCTTATTTTCCTTGCCCTTTATGTGTTGAATTTTGAAATCATATTCACTCAAGAAGGCTAACCACCTTGCTTGTCTTGCATGTAAGTTGGGCTGATCTAAAAGGTATTTCAGTCCTTTATTATCAGTCATTAGGATAAATTTTCTGCCTATTAAATGATGTCGCCACATTTTTAAGACATGTATAACAGCAGCAAGTTCTAAGTCATAAGTTGCATAATTATTTTCGTGAATTTTTAACTTCCTGGACTCATAGGCAATGACATGCCCATCTTGAGTCAGCACACCGCCTAAACCATCATTACAAGCATCTGTGCATACCACGAAATCCTTATTAAGATCTGCTATTCTTAGAATAGGCGCACTTGTTAATAAGGTTTTTAGTTTCTTAAAACTTTCTTCACACTTTAAGTTCCAATCGAATTTCTTGCCTTTCTTTTGCAAAGAAGTGATCGGATTAGCTATTTTTGAAAAGCCTTCAATGAATCTCCGGTAATAACTGGTAATTCCCATGAATGACCTAATATCTGTTATGTCTTTTGGAACTGGCCAATATTCGATTGCCCGAATCTTTTCAGGATCAACTGAAATCCCTTCCTTAGTCACTGCGTGACCTAAATACTGGATTTCATCCTTAAAGAAGTCGCACTTGCTAAAATTCGCGAAGAGTTGTTGCTCTCGCAACCCTTGTAAAACTATCATTAAGTGTTCTTTATGTTCTGTTTCATTTTTAGAGTAAATTAAGATGTCATCGATAAATACGACAACAAATTTATCTAAGTATTTATGCATTGTATTATTCATTAGGCACATAAATACAGCTGGGGCATTGGTAAGCCCAAATGGCATTACGACAAATTCGTAATGTCCATACCTTGTTCTGAAGGCTGTCTTAAAGATATCCTCATCTTTAATTCTTACCTGATGATATACTGATCTCAGGTCTATCTTTGAGAACACCGTAGCTCCACGTAGCTGATCAAACAGATCATCTATGCGGGGCAACTGATATCTATTTTTAATAGTCATCTTGTTTAGTTGACGGTAGTCTATGCATAGTCGCATAGTTCCGTCTTTCTTTTTGGCAAAGATGACTGGTGCTCCCCAAGGGAACACACTGGATTGAATGTACTTCTTATCTATTAACTCTTTTAACTGTGAATTTAGTTCATTAAGTTCTAAAATATTCATACGATACGGAGCTTTCAAGCTAGGTACAACACCTAGAACCAGCTTAATAGTGAAATCCAGTTCCCTCCTAGGAGGTAATCCTGAAATTTCTTCTCGAAAAACATCAGTAAATTCATTTAAAACAGGAATATCTTCTATTTTTAACTTATCTTTTTTAGATTTACTTGCCTCATCTGTAATAGTTACAGCATAGGCTTTGCACCCTTTTCTAACTGCTCTTTTAAGTTGTAAGGAAAAAATATGCCTGATTACAGTTTTCCTAGGAATACCCTTAACTGTTACTGGTTATTCATTACTATTTAAGCACGTAAATGTTTTGTCGTAACAACTTAAAACTACCTTATGCTGCTCTAACCAATCCATGCCAATCAGTAAATCATACGAGCCAAGTGGCAGAACATTAAGCTTAACTGTAGTTTTTAAATCATTCATAAGTAAAGCACATTCTTTCACATAACAGATTACTTTCTTTTTTGCCCCAGTGGCTAATTGAACTAACCAGGAACTATCAAACTTTTCAATAGACAATTTACACTTTTCCACCACCTGAGGTGTAATGTAACTAAGACTAGCTCCTGGATCAATTAAAATGGTTATAGGGGTTTGGTTAACCATACCTTCCACTTCCACCATGGAAGTCTGATAGTCAGCTTGGCGTTTCTCCAATGCTGCATTTATTCTGGGCATAGTCCTTGTAAGTTCTCCAATAGTCATTTCATCCTGCACAGTATGAATATTGTTGTTTGACTTTTTCCGATTTGGGCAGATCGAAGCATAGTGCGGGCCATTACATTCCCAACACTTAACAGGCTCCTTTCGTTCAAAAATCTTAGTGAAATTCCCATGATTGTTTGCAGCTTCTTTGCCCTTGAAGTTATTCGAATTATTGGATGCACCATTTCTATTTCCTTGGAAATTTTTATTGTTAGAATAATTTCTGTTCTTATTATTCTTGAAATTCTTCTAGGGTACAAATTCTTTCTTTTTAAACTCGGACTGATTGTTGTTCTTTTTAGCCTTCCAGTTGGCTATACCTTCTTTCTTCTTGTTCTGCTCAAAACAGAAATTTTCCTTCCTCATGGCTTCTTCCAGAGTCTTCGGGTTATCATACTCAATTCTGTCTTTGATGTGATATGGCAAATAGCTGAGAAACCGCTGCACTTTAGGTTTCTCATCGACTAAATAAGGTACATACCTCAACAAGCTTAAGAATTTACTGTTTAAATCTTTCATAGTCATTGAACCTAACTTTAATTCATAAAATTATTTAGCTCTATCTTCATAATATTGTTCGGACAGAAATTTCTTCTTGAAGTACCTTTTAAAAGTACTCCAGTTAACTTATTTTTCCTTGATACCCTTAACTCTCTTTAGATCTTGCCACCATATGTCTGCTTTTCCAAAGAGATTATAGATTGCCATTCTTGCCTTCAGCTGATTTGAATAGTTGTATATCTGAAAATACTTCCTCATCCCAGATAACCAGGATTCAGCTTCTTCCCCTTTTTCGGTCTCTCCGTTGAAAGTTGGGGGCTTTTTTTTTAAACTCTCCGGAAATCTCTTTATATGGCATGTACTTCTTCTTTCTGTTATACAACTCAGCCTCACTACTGTCACTAGTAGAATGATAGCTTTGTTGTTCACCGAACCCTTCAGATGATGAACTACTGTCAGTTTTTACCAGCTTTACCTTTTTAGACTTTCTTGGATGACTAGCCTCCTCAGATTCTGATCTTTTGCTCCTTCCTTCAATCTGGAACTTTTCCATCAAAATTTGGTTTAACTCTTCCCGAGTCTTTAAAATCCTCTCATTATCCTTCTTGACTGATTCCATTTCAGTCTTCAAATCCTTTATAGTCTGCTTTAGCTCTGAGGAGTGAGCAGTTACCTCTTCTAACACAGGTTCTCTGGACAATTGTCTTGTCTCGGTGTTTGGAGACTCCTCCTAAGCATATTCTTCTAGCTTCTCCATACCTGCCTGTTAGATTCAGAAAAAGAAATTTTCTGTTCTTTACATAAAACATAATATAGGTTAGTACATTATTTTTACTGTTCTATGGAAACTAGTTGGGCCGCATCAAGGCCTAGTATTTGAACCATGCTCTGATACCACATGTCAAAACCCCAAACTTTCCAAAAACATTAAAAATTTTTAAATGCATATATTTTCATTAAATACAGTCATTAACTATTTGATTAGTTCTATGTTATTAGATTCATATCTGAATGATCTTTTAACTATTCTTATCTTTCTAGAATAGTTTCTTTTCAATTACTGATTTGTTTTCTGTTTGCGACCACAAGGTGGGATTGTCATGAAAGACGGGGCTTACTTAGTTTCAGAGCTAGTGCAGAAGTTTTCCTTTTCTTACAGATATACAGGTAAGATGTTCGGGTTGCTACTAACAAATCTCTAAAGTATTCAATAACGATTCGCTGTACAAAATTAATTCAGTAAAAGTATATACATGCTAGTCAGATTTATCAAGCTTATAAAGGTAAAGCTTTAACTATGATTCCTTTTAAGATCTTACTGATAGAGAATTGAATTCTACTAGTAAAGGTGGCAGCTATTTTTCCTTCAAGAAAGCAGGATTTAACATTCCTACGGAGTACGAAACCATTGGATGTTCATACTAAATGCAAGTTTAAAATGTGATAAATATTTCTTTACTAGCATAGTAAGTATAGGAGGGTTACAACATCAAGATCTAATTTTTAACTGTTCATAATTACTGCAATATGCCATGATTGAATTTGCAACTGTAATTGTAAAAATATAAGGAGGTTTAAGTACCAAACTTATACTTTTCTTAATTCAAGAATTAAAAGGTTTACTACTTGATACAAGTCACTCTTAAAGTCTTCCTTTAGTATTTAGAAATTTGTAGTGTTTGGAATATTATTTCTATTCCATGGTCAATAATTTGATGGTAAACTTACAGATCATACTCAGATTATTATACTCAAATACCACTTTATGGTTTTCATAACTGTATTATTAATCAAAGAAGGCTAACTTACCCAAGCTACCTATCATATAATGACTTTATATTATCTTTTATAACCTTTGAGCTTGAAAATGACAAAAGACTAATTGTCACAAAATGATTCTATGACTAGTAATAGGATTGTTATTTTACTAGCAAGGGTTGATCATAAGGTCAAGAGTAAACCATAATCATGATCAATGGATCACTTAATTTGATTATTACAATGCTATAGACTTTTATATTATTATGCCCTTTACCTTCATTCGTGAACTAGGGCAATAAATAATATAGAAAATAGATTTATAAACAAGCTACGCCATGGTAACTATTATTTCCCCTTTTGCTCTTATATCTCATTAACAAACAATACAACCCTCCATACACGATTGTGTTAGACCAACGATGAACAAAATCTACATTATAATGTTTTCTAAACATCATTCTAATGTTTATATGGTTGATTTTATAATGCAGGTGGTTGACTATGGTATAACGAACCTTGTGGAATCCCCACGATATGATTTGGGTTGTGAAAAATCATTGGTGATCTTGTTGTGGAACTATAATGTTCCTACCCACTGCATGCCAATTATTAAAAGGGTTACGTGGGCTCTTCCCAGCCATGCATTGGCGTTTAAAAAGGTTTGACTCAACCCTAATTGTCACTCTTCCACTGCCTTCGGGCCTTCGGCCACTCTGTGATAACCTCCTTGTTCGCTCCATTGTTTGCATTGTCTGCTAGTAGTCTATATGCTGGATCAGCTCCTCATGGGCTCATCTACTACGTTGTGAGGAAAATTACTGTGTCGAATAGCTTGTTGTTGAATGTTGAACAGTTTCAATTTTCTTAGGGTTTCTCCATTGGCATCCATTGCCTGAACTCTTTACTGTGTAGGTAGTCGCCTTAATTTGGTGCTGTAAATCATCCTCCATCATGACAGGTTACCTATCGCTCCAGCGAGCTCCTTCTCTTCTGCGGTAAATGAAGGGTTTACCTTTCTTCCTACTGGTGGTTGTCTTGTTGTTCTTCAATGGCCGTATTTCTGTTAGACTTTAAGGTAAGATACAGGGTTTTCCCTTCATTTTATTTTTAAAGAAATAGCTTAAAAAAACAACATTTTTTGGCAAGATTTTCAATATTTTGTTTATCTTTCGTTACAGGGTTGGTCTTCTCCTCTTGGCGTGGAAGGTGCGAGGCTTCAACAGCTGGCTACTCCCGGTAAGCCTGGTTTTTATCCATGGCGTTCTCCTCCTTACTGGTCCTTTAGGGCAGCCATGGGTTTGGCTTCGTGGTGTGTAACCCTCGCGGTTACTTTGGTTCAGTTAGTGAACCAAAACGCTATTAAAAGAGTTTCAACTCTTCGTTTAGCATGGGATCTTGGCTAAAGCCGAGACTGTGGGTTTTGGGTCTTTATTTAATTACTGTATAAAGCATATATATATATATATATATATATATATATATATATATATATTACTGTTTGCACAGGCTGTAAGCTTTATTTTGTAAATCATATTGGTAGCCGTGAGGTACAAATGAGATAAAACTCCATCATTTTGATTAATCTCAGGACATACTTTTAATTTTGACAGGGTTTACCCTGAACTTGGAGCTATAAGCTGTCCATACAATTTTTTTTGAGTTAATATTTTGTTACTGTATATTTTTGAAACAATATAATGTGTAAACTTGGCTTATTGAGCCTATCTGAGTTCGATACCTCCGATTTCTGTAAATTGATAAATACCTGATTTACTCTCTGTAAATTATTTATGGTATTAGCTGGTAGGGTTTTTTCCTGTATATTAGTAATATATTGGGTTAATTATTTACTCAAAGAATTTTATAAATTGTTATAATGGTTATACTTTGTAAATTATAAAGTCTGAATGTTTTAAATGACATTCTTAAAGTCATTGACAGTGTAACCTTGGTTACAGGTTTTACATTAAATTTTTGTTTATCAATAATAGGTTAAAACATTACTGTGATTTCTAATTAATATTATTTCTATACAGTAGATAATAAGGCAGTAATTATTACTTATTATAATAATAAAATCACCCTACCTGGAATGCTTATTACCTTTACTGCTAGCTCTGTTTAGGTTCTTTTATAGGTATAAATGGAAATAATAATTTGTTCTCTGCTTATAAAATAACCAATTGTTTAATGTATCCTCAAAACTTACTATTAATTAAACTGCACTTCTGAAATTATAAGGGTTTCCAGTTATGCTTTATACAATATAGTTAAGCTCGAAGTCGAGCATTCTGTCACTCTGTTATTTGCTTACTATTGATTATGCACTTGAATTTTTACTCGTAATATTTCTTTCATAAATTTACTGTCAAGGATTCTGTACTCGGTTTAAACCTTGACTTACTAGTTATTAAGAAATTTGTAAGTTTTAACATATAGTTTATACCCTTCAACTTATATAGGGTCTTTATATTCTTATTTTATTGTATTAATGTTCTTAAGTACTGTTTATTTACCTCGCAGTACAGAAAGTATAAATGGTTCCAGTTTGTAATTAATGTAATAAATACATTACCTGAAGTTAAATCATGATAATACTCCTATAGTGTATGTAATAGAAGTTTATTGTTATTAATACCAGCATAGATCCATCTAAAAGGGGATCTACCAAGCACCGAGAGGGATCAAATCTGTCAAGGTGTAAACCCTTTTTTAGTGTGGAAATGTTGATAAAATACCCTTTTTTAGAATGGAAAAGTTGATAAAATGTCTAATCCAGTGTTTATGATTTTAGTATATTATTTTTTATAAAGGACATGTGCCAACTCTAGGATGACTACAGAAGGAGTTACACAACTCTCCCTTATTGGGCTATAGAATGCACCTCTTCAATGTAGTAAAAAAAAATAGAAATAAAGAAATATTTCAATGTTAAATAAAATATGATACTAGGAAAAATTAAAGATTAATTAAAAAAATATCATAAGCTAATATAAAATACAAATCTCCCTAACCTCCGTATTATTGTAGTATTCTTTTCAAACTTTTAACTTTACAACAATCCAATGTTCTAATATTCTTTTTAAACTTCTTAATTTTACAACAATCCATGTGATTCTCTATTCTTTTAAAACTTTTTAATTTTACAACAATCCAATGCTCTAATATTAATTTAAAAATTAATATAAAAATAATACATCCGCTATTATTGATAATTTCTAATTAATCACATTTTTATTAATGTTACTTGTTTGTAAGTTATTCATGTGTCACCATTCAAACATGAAATTACGTATCAGTAACCATATATTACTAATCCCGCACAGAAATGATATGAAATCTTAGCAAATTATGAAGAACAGGGTTCGGAGTTCCTATTCATTATGGTCACGACGGTTCAGAGGTTCACTGTTAGTTAATGGTTGCTGTAGCAGTAACTTAAGATCTCCAAACACGTCACCAGGTTGTGAATGCAAGAGGGATGATGATGATCTTTCGGTTTGGAGAACTGCGTATAATACAGCTTATGATCCAGCGCAAGCTCAACCCCCACATGAGCATACCTCCATGGATCAATGCTTGTGACCCGAAAATTCTCGTTGATTATTACGCCAGGAATCTTCGCCACCACGTCGTGAACATTCACGACACGCAGGATCCAGAGGCCCAGCTCCTTGCACCGATCTCTGAACGCGGTGTTTCCCATTCGGCGACTTGCAAAAGAATACACAGCCATGGGTATCCTCGTACCTTAATAATGATTAGCATGATTCAATTCCAGCTCCGCAATATCGTAAGCACATAATATAGCTAATGCACTTCCCACACTGTGCCGCATTAGGGTTATGCTCAGTTCCTCTCCCTTGTACTTCTGTACCAGTCTCGCCAGCTCAGACACAAGATCCAGTTGCCTGAGTATGCCTTAATTGATGTATGCCTGGGATTGGAAAAAAAACTTGCAATCATTTGGCCGAATTATTGAATTCTTACCTATGTTACATAGCCTTACGGTTTACTACTTTTTACATTAGTTATTCAATATTGCAAATTTTACATCC